>CM056505.1:2030821-2630821 GCA_029783415.1 Anisodus acutangulus | reverse complement strand
CACGAGGGGTACTCAAATTGGCATAAGATGAGATAGTACCTTGATCGGAGGTCATGTGTGTCGTTGCGCCGGTGTCCATGTACCAATTTGGATCCAGTTGCGTCAATCCAAGTGTGTGTATTGCGGCCTCAATGTCGATGTGAGTGGAGCCCACTGCGTGGTGAGCTTGCCGAGGCCGGGGCCCAAGAATCCCGTAACTAGGTCAGACCGTGAATCGCTGGAATTATCCGGGCCAGCCGGGCGCGGGCCGTGATCACGATCGTTGGGCACGAAGATCGCCACCATTGGTCGCCGGAGTCAGCCGCCAACGACCCATTGCCCCAGCCCCACTGCCATGGGCCTCACTGCTGGGACTAGTAGGGTGGGGGGCCACTATTCACTGGACTAGGCCCACTACCGGCCTGCTGACCACCGGAACCACCGCGTTTGCCCCCGCATTTTTTGTTATTATTCTTATGATTATTTTTGCCGCCACCATGAGTATGGTTTTGGCCCGAATTATCAACAAAAACCGAAGAATTTGTGGAGGACGTCATTAGGACGACGGGGCTTGCTCCGGTAGCCGCCTTTTTAGCCAAACTGGCTTCTTCCAAAGTAAGCATGGAGCGGGCTTGATAAAAAGCGGGAAGTGGGTTGCTTTGACGAAGCAGAGTCCCAACGCCATTATAGGCCTCAGAAAGACCGGCAACCAATTGTAGAACCAGACGATTATTTGTCACAAGTGCGCCAATGTTACGGAGTTGGTCCGCCAACTCCTTGAGTTTCTTGCAATATGTAGATACGTTTGGAAATTCTTCCTGCGAACTAGAGAGAATTCCTGCTCGAGTGTGACAACACGTGAATGTTGGTTATCTTGGAATATGTCACGCAATCTATTCCAGGTAGCCATAGCCATGGTATCCGGCTCAATAATCGTCTGAAAGAGGTCAACCGAAATAGTGGAATAGATCCACTGGAGAACGGTAGCATCAAGAGTAATCCATAACTGAGGATCCTCCGCGGGAATAGGTATAGCGGGAGGAATTATGTGATGGATAACTTGATGGGAGATAGCGTGAATTTTAAACAATTCTGCCCACGTCGCATATTGGACGTTTTCCATCTCAACCACAATAGAGATACTGTTCTTAACGTTAGAAACCATGAGGGCAGGATGAAAATTATTCTTAGACATATTGAAAGAACAAAGAAGGAGGGGAAATTTGGGAATAGTAAGAGAGATTTTTGAGAGCGGAAGACGAAATTTGGACAAGAAACCCGAGGGGGGGGGGGTTTCGGCCGAGAAAGGTACAAAATTTGGGAGAGAAATTTTTTGTAAGACCTAGTCTCTTGATACCATGAAATAAATAATCCCCTTGATTATTTTCATTAATTGAAAGGTATATATATAAGTTACAAAATAGGAGAAACATATTCCTATTCTACTCCTAAAACCTTATTCTACCATAATTCTAACTCTACAATTATGGTAAGTGTATAATCCTAATTTAGGTAACCTTTACACTACAATATACTTTCCTAATATACATTTATTTACACTGCCCGTGATGGGCTACAGGCCACTGCCGTTGGGCCTCAGCCACTGCCGAGATGGGCTTCCTGCATTCGGTACCCGTGGTATACACTATGTATATCAAGTGTATATCACGGGTATATTACCCTGTTTAACAGTGAATACATGAGAGCTAAACATCGATCACTTCCTTGCTGCGTTGGTCAATCATTATGTCTTAGTGACCTCTTCGGAGCTCTTCATTTGTTGTTGGTTTTTCTGTCCGAATCTCACGTCTGGGATGTTTTGAGATGTTGAATATCTGATTGAATGTATATGGAAAATGTAAAATGCTCAACTGTTTCTCATCGGTCACATATGGATTTTGCAATGCACTTTCTATCTTTTATATTCCCACATGTGGATTTCGCTATGAACTTTCTATCATTTCTTCCACTGGTTTTTTTTCGCCTGTTTTCTCCCATGTAGTATTTTTTCCTATATCCAGAAGGAAGAAATAAAAAAGTAGGTAAGAATATTCCAATAAATTCAGTCTTCGGAGGATTCATTATGATTAGTTTATGTTTACTTTATCGTCAACCTATTGGAACCTTCCTCTTTTTTTTTTATTCGACTTGAAACCAGTTATATTTTTGTCAAATAAACGAAGTCTGTACTACATCAAAATATCGTGGCATTTCTTTTGAGATTCTTGTGTGATTGGGGACAAATAGAGCATAGCTACATTTTATTTTAGCAGTTCTTCCTCTCTCGCAAGGCTCGCTCCCCTTCAAGCCGTACTATTTGACATTGATAGAACTTTATGTGATTCGGATCCATTTCACTACCTTGCATTCCGTGAAATGCTTCTGGAGGTACGTACCGACTACTATGATTTATTTCCTGTAGATAAAAAAACAACATCAGTTATCAATGGAAACAAAAAAGAAGAAGCATGATTTTCATTCCCTTTGGAATTTCGGTTAATTTCAACAGTTTTGCTGATCGCAGCTTGTTTGAAGCTGAGGCGTAGTTATTGTTGTTGTTGTCAACAGATAGGCTACAATGGAGGAGTGCTTGTTGATGAGGAGTGGTTTGTCAAGACTATTTCTGGGAAACACAATGATGATCTTGAGTCTGTATTTTCCCCTGATGATCACGAAAGGGGTGTAAAATTCTTGGATGACAAGGAAGCTTTGTTTAGAAGGTTTTTAACTTCCCTATGATACCTTTGTCTTTTTCAACGAGTTCAAGTTTAGTTCTTTGCAGTGATAGTGTAAAAAGTATTATAATCAGGTCACTAAGGTAACTAACTACAATTAAATCTCTATGATAAACATTAATTTGTAACCTGCTTTAATAGGTTAAACTATACTCATCCTGAAAAATAGTTGGGATCCTTCCTATGTGAGTAGAGAGAAAAATGACATTCCCATAAATGATAGGGTAAATTTTCCATTTATTCATCAAAAGAAGCGGTCCTTTTGAAGTTAGAGCTAATTCTCCTTGATACCTGACATAATGCATGAAAGGATTCTTGAGTCGTAGGGTAACCTGAAAATCCTTAGCAAAGGACTTCTACAACACGTTCTATTTTTCAATAGAAATGTATATTCGTTCAAGAAGGGCTCTGTATGAGAAAATTTCGGTTTATGCAACTTAACTATAAGCTCAATATCATTCCCTCAATCTCATATCTCTTTTGGATGGACAATATAAGTTGGCAAATGAACAAATAAAACCTCTAAATGGTCTCTATAAGTTGAGAAAGTGGATTGAAGATCGTGGTCTGAAACGAGCTGCAGTTACCAATGCACCTAGAGCTAATGCTGAACTATGTATAAATCAACTCAGCCTTGCTGATTTCTTTGACGCAGTTATTCTTGGAAGTGAATGCAAGCATGCAAAACCATATACTGATCCCTATTTGAAGACCCTTGAAGTGTTGAATGTATCAAAGGATCACACATTTGTATGAGGTATGATTTCTTTTTCGACTTTCAGTTTTTCTTATCAGTTTCGTCGGAGTAATTTCAGGGACAATCATCCAACTTTATATTTGTCGCACCAAACTCATAGAACTGCCTTTAAAAAAAAAAGGGAAGCCCGGTGCACTAAGCTCCCGCTATGCGCGGGGTTCGAAAAAGGGCGGGACCACAAGGGTCTATATATAATGTGGAAATTACTCAACTATGTTTATATATAGGGAAAAGGCTCAATTACGCTACTGAACTTCACGAAGTGGACCAAATATGTCACTTGTTAATAGTTGGGCCTGAATATAACCCCCCGTTACAACTTTGGCCATATCTGCCATTTTACACTATCCGAACCCACACCTGTATAATTAGCCTTTGTTTTTTTAATACCAGATGTTGCCACGTAGTATTATCTAAACTCCCCATAACTTAACCCCGCTTTCATTGTAATGACATTTTTGGTCCATTTCATGAAGTTTAGTGATATATTTGAGCCTTTTCCCGTTTATATATTACATAAAATAAAAAAATATCAGAAAATGCTGAATTCGGTCACGGAACACAAGTAGGTTTCTACTTAAGCAACTCACTTTACATAATATCCACGTGGCACCACTAAAAAGAATGAAAACCCAATTTCCAACCCACTTAAAAATAAGAAAAACTAATGATAATGTGTTACATAGTGAAAGCATGGGATTTTAGGTTCTTAGGACGGAAAATGAGTTTTGCTAAGTGTTGAAATGAATAGTATGTAAGGTTAGTTGCTGTTGTTACTGTACCTACATGCCATTTTTTTGTGATATGTAAGCATAATTGAGTTATTGTTCCCGTTATAAAAATTAGTTTTATGACTTACAGTGCAATTAACCCCGATTTCATCTTATGAAACTTATTATATGCTTGTTCCATGGGTAGGATTCTGTCTCAGGAATAAAAGCTGGGGTGGCTACTGGAATGTCTATTGTTGGCCTGGCAAACCGAAATCCAGCTGAATTACTTATGGTAGCAAAGCCTGTTTTTCTTATTAAAGATTATGAAGATCCAAAGTTATGGGCACTCTTTCTTTCTTTATTAAACTTCGTGCTTAGTCAAATTATATCAAATGAAGACCGAGGGATTAGCATTTAGGAAGTACTCCTCCGTCTCAAATTATTTGTTGTTTACACGTCACTTAAAAAATATTAATTAGGAGTTATTTAACCTATTTTACCCTTGTTTATGTATAAGTTATAATCCCTCAACATTAAATGTTTACTCTAGTTATGTGTCATCTTCATTAATGACAAACGGTAAAATGGTGAAAATATAATTAATTATGCCTTAAACTTCTAAAACGATAAATAATTTGAAACAACTATTTTTAATAACCATGACAAATAATTTGAGACGGAGGGAGTAGTACTGTAAAAAGTTAAAATAAAATAGAATGACGTTTTTGGTACATTTAATTCTTTTTTAACCTTAAAACAAAATATTGATCATATCTTTCTTAGTAATTTATTTTCGAACCAAATGCCCCCTTTAAAAGTCAAATAAAAAAGTGCCGGTACCATAAAACGTTTTTCTTAAAATAGAATATATTAACCATGATTAAAATAATACTGTAAAAAGTTAAGAAAAAAGAGAATGACATTTTGGTACATCTAATTTTTTCTTAAAACAGAATATATTAACCACACGATTAAATAATAATACTGTATAAAGTAAAATAAAATATAATGACGTTTCGGTTACATCTAATTTTTTTCATCTTAAGACAGAAATTTTTAATCCCCATAATTAAACAATACAGTAAAATAAAATATAATGACGTATTGCTGCATTTAATTCCTCTTTTCCCCTTAAAACGAAGACGAGCAATTTATCTTTTTATTCTTTTTCTTTTGATATGGACTTATCCTATATAATTTTGAAGTGTTTTAATTTTAACATATTTGCAATTTGTTATTTAGCTAACAATGGGGATGATGTCATATATTTATACAGAGCACGTGAATAAGTAATAAAACATCTATCTTTATCTTTTTTAAGTATACAGATACTACTTAATTAACCACAAATAAATAATACTGTCAAAAGTTAAATAAAAAATAATAGTGTTCTGATAAATTAAATTTTTTCTAAAAATAGAATTTATTTAACCACAATCAAATATGTAATAATGTAAAAAGTTAAATTAAATAGAATGAGACGGTCCCATCATCCCCTTTAATTAAATAAATAGAATGACATTTTGGTACATCTATTTTTTCCGCAAAGCAGAATACAACAACAATATACTCAAATCCCACAACGTAACACCTTATCCCTAACTTGATAGGTGGTAGACCTTAACTCTAACTTTTTTTTTTGATATCGAGTTTACCGATTTACGTCAGATTATGATCAGAGTTTGAGAATAGAGCAATTGATATCACCTACACGGATCTACTCCAGAAGAGCAAATTGATTCCACCGGATTCGAACCCATGCTGCAGACCTCCAGTTGGAATTTAAGTTCCCTCTTCTGCCGTCCAGCTATGCCCGGAAATACCTTCGTAAAGCAGAATACATTAACCATAATTAAATAATTTTTACCTTAAAACAGATTATTCATCATATCTTTCCCTCTCTCTCATTTTTCACCCAACCCTAACTTTCCCCTTTCCCCAAACCCTAATTCCTACACTCCAAAATTCATTATTTTTCAAAGCTACAATTGAGTTCATATAAACCCTAAGTTATTATTCATCTACAATTTTGTTGGAAAAAAAAGTAAGTAGAGAGAGCACTATGAATTCTCAACCAAACAATCTCTACGAAACGGCGTCGCAGCCAGATCACACCGTCAACGACGCATACACATTCGTGGAAGAAGAAGAAGCATTTAATTATCCTGAATTTCAAGAGATTTCACAGCCAATTCGATCTTCTTCTTCTTCCGCCACGTGGCAGCCTTCCGATGATTCGAAATCACGTGTGGTGGATGCGTTGGCGGGGTTGAATTTTGAAGAGACGGGGGGAGATGATGATGAGGGATGTTTTGATTTTGGTGTTGAACATGCTTGTAAGTATTGTGGAGTGACGAATCCTGCTTCTGTTGTTAGGTGTAATGTGCCGTCTTGTAGGAAGTGGTTTTGTAATTCTAGAGGGAATACTTCCGGCTCCCATATCGTTAATCACCTGGTATGTTATGGTTGTTACGTATCGAATTACTCCATATTGTATCGTACTATATTGTTTTGATGGATACAACGTTTGGATAGATTGTTCCGTAATTACATAATGTGATAAACCTATAAAGTAGGGTACGGGGTAGAGCTACTAGAAAAATAGGATTATTTGTTAATTACCTGGTATGTAAGAGGAATTTTGATTTTTAACTGTTAATTATTCATGTGATATGTTAATTAATTGTATCCTATTATATTGTATCGTGTTGTGTTGTATTATATAGTACCATATTGTTTTGACGAGTACAACGTTTGGATAGATAATGTCACACATAAGCACATTATAGGATGAACCTACAAAGTAGGGTACATGGTAGAGCTACTATAAAAAGGGTAGGGTAAAGGATAAAATAGATTTATTAGATAATAAGTAATGTGCCGTCTTACGGAAAGTGGTTTGTAATTCGAGAGGGAATACTTCCTGCTCACATATTGTTAATCACCTGGTATGTAAGAGGCGATATGTGCGTTTTAGTTTAATCTGATTTTTTTGGATTAGTGAATGTCATTCTTTGTTGTCCACCCACGTTGTGGGATTTCACTGGGTATGTTGTTGTTGTTGCTGTATTCTTTGTTGTCCATAAAAATCTGCAGAATTTCTTTATCATAAATATATTATTTTCGATATGTAGCTTGACTGTTAAACCACAATAAATCAAAGAGTTAATGGTCAAAAACACACCTAAACTATTACCTATTCGCGAGTTTCATACCTCAACTATCCATTGTTCCATTTACTTACCTAAACTATCACTCCCTTTGTATTAATAAAAGCTTCAAACTTAACAATTGGCAAAGACACTTGCTTTTTGATATCCGCGTTTTAAACTTATTCTGATTTGAATTAATGGTCAAAAACACACCCGAACTATCTGTTGTTCCCTTTTCCTACTTGAACTATCACCATCTATAAATTGCAGTAAGTGTTTCTGTAATATATTGCCGTAAGTGGTTCTGTAATTCCAGGGGAACACTACGGGCTCGCATATTGTTAATTCACCTGGTATGTAATGCTTTTTAGTTTATTACTATGATTTAGTGAATGTCTCTCTTTGTCGTCGATAAAAATGTGCAGAATAGCTTTATCATAAATAATTTTTTCCTGGCTAAGTAGCTTTATCGCTAAAAGACAACAAATCAGAACTTGCAAAGTAGATTTCCGATTTTTCCTTTTGTAGTTTATTTGGACGTAAGCTAATTTTTTTCAGTTATACTGATTGAAAGAAAAAAATAAATTCTCTGCCTGCATTTTGCTAATGGGAGCAAGATTTTAACAATAAGAAAAATGGAAGCAGGATTTTAGGTCTGAAGACGTCACACGCACTACTCCCCTGGACTTAATAGAGGTATATATAGTTCAAGCAAAAGGCAGTACTGTGCCCACTAGCTACAGAAATAGTGGATCCTCTTGGGCTAGGGGCGTGTTTCTGATAATGTGTGTAGCTCCTTCCTCCTTGGCCTTCCCTTGGAACTTGTGTTAGGAAAGGGAAGGTATGGTTTAAATCGGAGGAAATACGGAACCAGAAATTCTAGTACAGGATAGCACCAGAAATGTGAAGTGCGTTCAGCTTATGCAATTGTCTTTGACCCAGCGATCGTTACAACAACTAACCAGTTAGTGGAGATATGTGCATTTTATCTTTTTCTGTTTCTTCTGGATTAGTGAATGTCTCTCTTTGTTGTCCATAAACATTTGCACAATAACTTTATCATAAATAAATTATTTTCAATTAGTACCTTTATCTTAAAAGACTAAATCAAACTTGCAAAGATATATGATTTTTCCTTTTGTAGTTTATTTGGATGAATTAAGATGATTTTCTAGTTATAAAATTTTCTGCCCGCTTACCAAGGCAGGATTTTAAGTCGAACTCAAAAACCTCACAACCACTACTCCCTTGGACTTAGTAGAGGTATATATAGTTCAAGGAAAAGGCAGTGTTGTGCCTCACTAGCTGCAGCAAGAGTGGGGGCAGGGGCACGTTTCTCATAATGTGTGTAGTCTCGTTTCCTTCCCGGCCTTCCCTTTCTCTCTGGGAACTTGTGTTAGGAAAAGGAAAGACTTGGTAAAAAGCAGAGACGGATCTAGGATTTAAAGTTTATGGATTCCTACAACAACCTCAAGTCAATATACACTAATAACTGGGTTCATAATAAAATATTTATGAAAATTTAGTGAATTTCTTAATATATATACAGGTTTGGGTCCCATGAATCCATAGGTTCTCTTCTAGATCCGCCCCTGGTTAAAAACGGAGAAGTATGGAACCAAAAATACTAGTACAGGGTAGCACCAGAAAATTGAAGTAGGTGAAGCTTATGCAATTATCTTGACTTAGCAATCATTACACGACTACACAGTTAGTCTTTATTCTGTTTCTTCTTCCGTTTAAATGATGTGGATTTTAGTACTAGGTGGTTACTGTTGCAAAGGTTATTTTGCCTATTTTTTCAGATCTGCTGTTAGTCTATCTTTAGTAATACGGTGCATAGGATGCTATGTATGCAGAATAGAAATTAAGGTAGGCTACCATAATTTGGTCATCAGGATAAGGATAATACAAGTGGTTGGTGGGAGTAATGAAGAAATGGTTATAGTGAATTTACTACTAGCGTAATCGCTCTTTTAACAGGAGTAGTTTCCATGGAGTTCTAAATTTTTGGAATCAAGCTTATTATTAACGTGGGATTACATTGGGTTGTTGTTGTTGTAAGCTTATTATTAACTGCTGAGAGGATTTCCTTCCCTTTTCTTGTGTGTTTTACCTACAAGTTTTTGCGGAGTATAGTTCTTTCGTTTCATCTGGTGATGGATGGTCAATGCTGTGGAATATGATGTCGTTGGTTTTTGAGCTCTTTCTATCTGTTTGCTTCTTTCCCCCCCAAAATTGGGTGAAAATAGTTATGCAGCTTCCAGAGTTATACCAGGGATCATAAACTTTCTGTGTCCGCTTATTCTTCTTTGGAAAAACTTAGTTTTGGAGCAAAAACAGAAATGTACTCCGACTTAGATAGTTTGGTCAGCCTTTTTCTGTAGTAAGGTGGATGTACAATCGTACATTAACTAGGTGAAATGCTAGATTTCCTCAGCACATTATAAGTGTAGTGAATGAACTGAGAATTTTCTGCTTTTGTAATGTATATTTCCAGACCCCTTTAGTGCTGGGGGATCTCTTAGATATAATGAACACTTGTCCTAAAAAAAGGTTGCATCGGATTCGTGCAACTCTCATTTCCACTGTAATTCCTCATTTATGCATGTGGGAGAAGTTGAAAGGGAAATTCTTTATATGTTTTATCAAGGAGAAAAGCCAAAGCATCACCCTTTCTTAGTTGATAAGGCAGTGAATTGTCTCTAGTTGATACTGCATTTTGGGATGTCCAATGTCCAAACTGTGGGAATTTGCTAACAAAATACCGAATCTTAAATGCACGTTATATTTTGTTAGTGTCAGCAGTCACGATCGGCCACTTACATTTAATTGATTTACATGGGAGAGTTATATTCATCTTGGCTTTTCCTACAATTGGCATGTCTATTATTTTCTCTCCAGAAACAAGGCATTTATTAAGTTTTTTTGTTGGCATTGTATATTCTCAACTTATCCTAATAGGTGCGAGCAAAACACAAGGAGGTGTGTCTTCATAAAGATAGTCCACTTGGAGAAACAATTCTAGAGTGCTACAATTGTGGATGCCGAAATGTCTTTCTTCTTGGCTTCATTTCTGCCAAGACAGAGAGCATCGTTGTTCTTCTCTGCAGGGAACCTTGTCTAAGTGTTAATGCATTGAAGGATATGAACTGGGACCTGAGTCAGTGGTGCCCGCTCATTGATGACAGGTGCTTTTTGCAGTGGCTTGTTAAGGTTTGGATTCTCTTTCTTATTCTTCCCTTCTGATCCTTTTGGTTTTTGTTTTCTGTCCTGTTTTTGTGACGTGCGGAGTGCTGCAGGTCCCCACTGAGCAAGAACAGTTGAGGGCGCGCCAGATCAGTGCTCAACAAATCAACAAAGTAGAAGAATTGTGGAAGTCAAATCCTGATGCTACCCTGGAAGATCTTGAGAAGCCTGGTGTGGATGATGAGCCTCAGCCTGTTGCCTTGAAGTATGAAGATGCCTATCAGGTTTATCTCCTTTACCTTTTATTTGTAATTGATGCTTTGCAGGAATTACTATACTATGTAGTTGTGAGTTGCCTCTGTATTGACATTTTGACTAAGTTTGCCTTGACCTTTCTGATGTAGTATCAAAACATATTTGCACCGTTGATCAAGCTCGAAGCTGACTATGATAAGGTATGTCAGGTTCTTAAGATATGATTTTAGATGGTGAAGCCCGAGTCTGTCAAAGAATACTGGCTCTATCCTATTTTATTTTCTTAGCTTTTTGTTGCATCCTGAAATATCATGTATTTTCCTCTAATGCTGCATGCTTCTTCTCACCTTTTCTTTTCGATAGTGGGTTTAGGATACTGGCCCTATCCTAAGTTTACCTGATAGTGAGTTGTCCATAGAAGTGCTGAATTTATGAGGAAAATTGTATTTACACTTGATTGTCTCTTTCTTCTTGATTCTTAATCTCCGTGACAATTGAACTAAGACATGCCAAGTTGCTGCTCTCTGTATCACTCTTGAGCAAAGATGTGATACTTGCCCTTGTCAAATTAATTTGCTCATCTTTTTTTTTTGGCCTTTGAGTAGAGTTCATACTTGTGTTTAGGGTAGCTTACAAGCTTTGGAATTTTGTTTTCTGTTTGGTAGATGATGAAAGAGTCTCAAAGTAAAGACAATCTTACTATTCGATGGGATATTGGTCTCAACAAGAAGCGCGTTGCATATTTCGTGTTCCCAAAGGTATTTCCTTGTTATTTTTTCTATTGTGATTCTTCTAGATTCTTGGACTGTTAGAGTTTATTGTTGTCATTTACTATTAAATCATGGCATGGGAACTCTTTTTAATCTTAACCTACCTGAACTGAAGACAGTCTGCTGTTTTTAGGAAGATAATGAATTGCGTCTTGTACCTGGTGATGAGCTAAGGCTACGATATTCATTGGATGCAGCTCATCCAGCTTGGCAATCCGTGGGCCACGTGGTATGGACCTTTGTCTTGATCTCCGAATTTTTTCTAGAGGGTAAATATTGCAAGGAGTCTGGCTAACCATAAACACCCTCAACAAGTAGAGACAAATTGGTTTGCAAGAAAAACGGCTTCCTGCATCATGGAAAATTTGCTTAGTGTGGAAAATATTCTTAAAAGAGCTTCTCCCAAAGCTCCCGGCATTTTAAGGACTTCTTTTGAAGTTTCTACTCAGATATTGATTGACTATTCAATTTTCAGGTAAAATTAACTGCTCAAGAAGAAGTTGCGCTTGAACTTCGTGCCAGCCAGGTACCTTAGATTTTAGATTGCTAGTCTCATTGTAATTCTCTTTTTTTTTCCCACCATGTGTTGGTTTATATTTTGGGTCTTTGCTAAACTATTCCTGCCTTATCAGGGGGTTCCAGCCGATGTGAACCATGGGTTTAGTGTTGACTTTGTTTGGAAGAGTACGAGCTTTGATCGGATGCAGAGTGCAATGAAAAACTTTGCAGTTGATGAGACTAGTGTCAGTGGGTGAGTGAGAATGTTTGGGTTCTACTGCAGAAAAATAAAAACAATTGTGAAGATTTCATGTCCTTAATTGTATTACTTGCCTAAGATTTATAATTCCAACTAAAATCAGATCAGCTTTCCTTCATTTATTGGTATTCGTGATGCTGCTGATGAGTTTATGCTTAGAGAAGTGTCTGCTCTTTTTTTAGCTGTCACCGTTGAATGTTTAAGATAGTGCATCTTTTCTTTTGTTGCCCAGTCTTGGTATCATGAAGTAACTTATGCAGTACAAGGAATGTCATATTCATGGATTTAACGACTAACTTTATTTGGGTCAACAAGTTTGTAACTTCTATTCATTGGAGTATTTAGTTTTGTATTTTTTTGCCTCTTGTGCAGGTATATTTACCATCACCTGTTAGGTCATGAAGTCGAGATGCAGATGGTCAGGAATACACTTCCGCATCGTTTTGGTGCCCCTGGTCTTCCAGAGCTTAATGCATCTCAGGTTGAGTGCTCTATCTGTCAGTTCAGCATATTTCCATTAGCTTCGATATTATCATGCTCCCAATCATCTTTCTAGGGATACCAATAGGATTTTTTTTTTGATATTGAGAATTGTTATTAGTATCAAATGTTATGATGGTCAGGTTTGAGAATTATAGTGAATGATCAACCCTTGTTGCTGTTGTTGTGAATGTTACATTGTGGATCCCGCTTAACAAGCACCACATATTTCAAAATTTAGGTGTTCTGTTTTGCCCCCTCTTTTCATGTAATGCCCCTCGCATTGGCAGTTTACTCAATTAAGCCTAATGCAGCAGAGGTGCCCGTAGTCAGTTGCTCCTTCTCCCACCCCCTAAACCAAAAAGCAAACAAACAAAAAAAAAGCCCCCACCGCGTCCAGTGAAAGGAGGACCTCAAAAAGAAGCGTTATATTGCTTCTGGTTGTCTTATTTTTCCATGTTCACATCCACAGGTTTTTGCTGTAAAAAGTGTTCTTCAGAAGCCCGTCAGTTTAATTCAAGGTCCACCTGGAACTGGAAAAACTGTCACGTCTGCCGCCATTGTGTATCATATGGCTAAACAAGGCCAAGGACAGGTAACTTTGAAGTCCCTTTTCCCTATATTTGTTCTTGATGTCAGTCGCTTGATTTAATGGCTATTTGTAGTCGTTTGTTAACTATTTTTTTCATCAGGTTTTGGTATGTGCCCCCAGTAACGTGGCTGTGGACCAATTAGCAGAGAAGATAAGTGCTACTGGTCTGAAGGTGAGGCACCAGCTATTTCTTTATCTCCTTCCCACCCCCAATCCAAGGAGAGAAAAAAAGCTCGACGAAGACATCTTGAACTGACTAAGAAGCTCAATCACTAACTTGATGGTTAATCCACATATATGCAACACTAATTTCTAAGTTGAGTAACTGGAAGGGGAGCCTTGGAGTAATTGGTAAAGTTGCTGCCATGTGACCAGGAGGTCATGGGTTCAAACCGTGGAAACAGCCTCCGGCAGAAATGCAAGGTAAGGTTGCGTACAACAGACCCTTGTGGTCCGGCCCTTCCCCGGACCCCGCTCATAGCGGGAGCTTAGTGCATCAGGCTGCCCTTTTTTTTTTTTAATTTCTAAGTTGAAGAATCTGGCAGAATGTTGAATTTTTGTCCTCCTATCTTTTGATAATATGTATACTTCTCCATCCCCAATCCAACCCCATTTATGGTAACAAGTTAAAAAAAGAGTTCTTTTTATATCCTCAGAAGGATTGAGTATGTCTGGAAACTTAAGGATAAAAATGGATCTTCTATATCCATCCCAATTGACCCTGTCCCACCCATGAACACAAACAGAAGGTGAAGGAACATTGGAGTCTAAAAGTATCGGAAATATAAGAGATATAATAAAAATGAACAAAAAGAATCCAACATCATCATTTTCTTTAATTTGTGAGATTTTAGGTTCGTGCTTATTTGATTCCCCCCCCCCCCCCCCAGGTGGTCCGGCTCTGTGCCAAGTCCAGGGAAGCTGTCAGTTCTCCTGTCGAGCATTTAACCCTTCACTATCAGGTTACTTTTAAATTTTTTATTCTCAAATATTTATATATCTTTCTTTTTTTAATGTTGTCTTTTGAATTTTTGTTTTACAGGTTCGCCATCTTGACACATCTGAGAAGAGTGAACTTCACAAGTTACAGCAACTGAAGGATGAACAAGGTTGGTGTTGCTTTCTATGGCGACACTGGTATTTGGATTTAGCATTTACCTGGGGATATTTTTAGAGTAGTCCTCTGTTTTTTTTTTCTCTTTCGTATTTTATATCCTTTATTAGACCATTCTAAATGTGTGCACATGATTCAGAGTCATTTGATTTAATGGACTTTCAGGAGAGCTCTCCAGCAGTGATGAGAAGAAATATAAAGCTTTGAAGCGGGCAACAGAGAGGGAAATAGCTCAGAGTGCTGATGTCATTTGTTGCACGTGCGTTGGTGCTGGAGATCCTAGATTGGCTAATTTCAGATTCCGCCAGGTTGGTTTACCTTAGTACTGAAAATTTGAGGATTTGTTAACTACTTTAGCCTTTCAGTTTCTTATTTTTGTTCATATGTACTCATTCTGGATGCTTTCTTGCTGGTTTTAACATATCTATTGTTAAACCTCTTGGTAGGTGCTCATTGATGAATCCACTCAGGCTACTGAGCCTGAATGTCTCATTCCATTGGTTCTTGGCGTAAAGCAGGTCGTTATTGCAATTAATGTCATGTTGAAATTCATTTATAAAAAATGTCATACTGAATATAGTACGATACTTGATTCTTACTGTGAGTTTTGTACTAGGCTGTTCTTGTCGGTGATCACTGTCAGCTTGGACCTGTTATTATGTGCAAGAAAGCGGCTCGTGCTGGACTTGCTCAATCTCTATTTGAGCGCCTTGTGTTTTTAGGGGTGAAGCCGATTAGGTTACAGGTGATTTATCTGAGTGCCTGTTGGATGTGTTAACTTGTCTATCTGGGGAATTAGGGGCTGAAGTGAAATTTAAGATTCTCTTTTTCCAGTTATTCTCTTGTTTCTCATATAGTTGACTGGTGATTGGAAGTGTTCCTTCGTCATCTATGGAGATTTGAGGAGAATGCTTTCCTTTTTTGGGGGGTTGGAGGGTGGGTTTGATGAAGTCATGCTAGTTTTAAAGCTCTATTATTTTTCTATGCTTCATGTAGCATCAGTGTTGTCACACTCTTTGTGGGAGGGAGGGGGCTAGTCTCCTCCACTCCTCTATTCCTTTTAGTAGTGGTATTCAATTATCGCGTGGTTCGTATCTCTGTGTGTATTACTATCTGTTGCATATTTGTTTTACATGTCTTTTCTCTTACATGCCTGCGTCAGTTACTTTTCTTTTGAGCCGAGAGTAGGTAGGGGTAAGGTCTGTGTACATTCTCCCTCCCCAGACCCCACTTGTGGGATCATACTGGGTTTGCTGTTATTGTTGCTTCATGTTACTCGGATATCAAGCTTGTCATTATCTAGTAATGCTTGTGTGTCAGCTGTTTTGAGTTTTCCATATCTCCTCATTCTAGCTGCTTTTGATTGCTTGCCAAGCAATGATTGTTGATCCCCCTCTTGTTTGGGTCTTTCTGTTTTTTTTTTTTTGGTTTCCTTAAACTTCATGTTGTTTCCTGCTCACATCCTCTTTCAGAGTACTGATTACCCCCATTTAGCATTTTTTTTAAATCTAGTAAGTGTCAGAATTCTTATTTAGCCATTACTAATGTTGATTCTGTTTTCAATTCGTTTGCAATTCCAGGTACAATACCGTATGCATCCTACATTGTCGGAGTTCCCATCAAATAGCTTTTATGAAGGTACACTTCAAAATGGTGTAACCATCAACGAGAGGCAATCAACAGGGATTGATTTTCCTTGGCCTGCACCCAACCGTCCCATGTTCTTCTATGTTCAGGTATTTTCAGATTGTTTTAGCTGATTCATCTTCAGTTCTTGTTTGAGTCATGGAAAATTCTGTCATTTCTCTTTTTGGTCACGGTCACCCTGGGTGTTACTTTACTATGATGGTTATGGAGATATGAATGATTATTTCTCAGAAGATATTTTGGTGTTTCTTCGTTATTGTTTGAGGATTTTGTCCTGGTATGCCTGATATATTCAAACTTGGATAATTGGTAATTCATCTGTAGATGGGACAAGAGGAGATCAGTGCTAGTGGAACGTCCTATCTGAATAGAACTGAAGCTGCACATGTGGAGAAGATTGTGACTACATTTCTGAAGAGTGGGGTTGTCCCTAGTCAGGTACATTCTTATTTGCATCTTTAAGGTTGAACACCTTCATTTTGTGGCAAGGATGTCATTATTTTATATTCACAGATTGGGGTCATAACACCATATGAGGGTCAACGAGCATATATTGTGAATTACATGGCAAGAAATGGTTCTCTAAGACAACAGCTTTACAAGGAAATTGAGGTAAGCAGTTAATACATTGGCATTATGGTTTTCTTGGATTATTAATACATAATGAGTATTTCTATTATCAGGTTGCAAGTGTAGATTCATTTCAAGGGAGGGAAAAGGATTATATTATTTTGTCTTGTGTCAGGAGCAATGAACATCAGGTTGGTTTATATATCTTCTTTTTGATGTTCAATGTTTTAACATATTTAGAGTTCTTTCAATCTGTTGTCAATTTATGTATCCTTTGAACCATAATATTTGATGTTCGGTCAATGCGTTTGGGAGCAACATCTGCTCCTTCTTTTCCATCCCTCTGTTCCCCCCTCTGGGGTCTTCGCTTGCAGAAGTTTCATTTCTCTTTTATTTCAGGGTGCAGGAGGTAGGGTGGACATTTCTAGTGTTGATATATGTTGCAATTACTTGCATGCTTAATATATTTAGTCACTGTGAATCTGACTCTCTTGTGCATATGCGTTAATCTATTCCACCATGTTCCCTTTTTTCACGGTTAAACTTGAATTGTTGACTTCTTTTACTTTCTCTTTTCTTTAAGGGCATTGGATTCCTTAATGATCCACGCAGGCTTAATGTTGCTCTTACCCGTGCTCGTTATGGTATTGTTATCCTGGGAAATCCTAAAGTCTTGAGCAAACAGCCTCTGTGGAATGGCTTGTTAACTCACTACAAGGTAATTTCGTCAAAATGTTCTCCTCTGGTAATGCTTCTTAGGCATTATTTCCCGATTTCTCTGCTCTTCGAAGTAGTCATAAACTGGAAAACTTAACATAACATTAGGTGGTTAGTCTTTTGGGCTAATAAATCTTGTTGACTTTGTTAGGCAATATTATTATTCTAGACTTAAGTACGTATAAAGTATATGTGTCTGTAGGTGTCTGATGCTTTTCAGATGCTCATGGCCTCATGCTTTAATGATTTTTTCTTGCAGGAGCATGAGTGCTTGGTAGAAGGTCCTCTGAATAACTTAAAGCAGAGCATGGTTCAATTTCAGAAGCCCAAAAAGGTACTGATGGTGGTTAAATACTCTTCCAAAGTTACATGTCTGTGCTCGTGCATGATTATGCATCAGTATTGAGGTGTCTTTTTGTATCATCGATTTGCAGATCTACAATGAGCGGAGACTTTTCTTTGGTGGTGGACCTGGAGTAGTTCCAGGTGACAGTTTTGGATCTGCTTCAGGCCCCAGTGCTGAGAGACGAAATAGTCGTCCTAGGGGTATGATTAACTTGAACTTTCCACCACTCACTGTGAATTGTTTGTTTTCATGTTGTATGGCATTGAGGATTCCTATGTTGGAACTGTTTCTTTTTCATCTCATAATGTGTCAGAAACTCTGCTTTTGCTTTTCTTCTTATTGTAGAACTTTTTTCAAAATGGTTTTGGAGAAGCTAGAAAGAAGCATTTTTTATTATTATTAGAATCTCTAGTACATTTATATATGTATTTGTCTGCTTTTGCCGATGATATGTTTTATAATATTTATAATTTTGGTAGGTTCCTATATGGCACCTGGTGTACCCAATGGTACTCAGAAGCCCGGTGTTCATCCTGCTGGTTATCCGATGCCTCGGGTTCCCTTTCCTCCTTACCATGGAGGTCCTCCACAGCCGTATGCAATTCCTACTCGTGGTGCTGTACATGGGCCTGTTGGAGCTGTTCCTCATGGTCCACAGCCAGGTAGCCGGGGTTTTGGGGCTGGACGTGGCAATGCCAATGCCCCAATTGGTAGTCATCTCCCTCACCATCAAGGCTCCCAGCAACCGGTGGGAAGTCTTGGATCTAACTTCAACTTTCCTGCATTGGAGAATCCAAACAGTCAGCCTTCTGTCGGGGGACCTTTATCTCAACCTGGATATGCTTCTAATGTTAGTAATTTTTCAGTTTGTTTATTCGATCAAATAGTAGATGGTTTTGTGTAAGCATTTTTTTGTTTTTGAATTATAGATGGCTATCCAAGGACCAGGCCAGTCATTTCGAGATGGACTTTCTATGGGTAGCATGCCACAGGTGATTGATTATGAAGATCACAATTTTTAATTTAATTTAATTTATTTTTTCTATCATATTTACCTTAATTTTTTTAATCAGGATTTTGTGGGAGACGATTTCAAGAGCCAAGGGTCACATGTTCCATATAATGTTGCTGAGTTCTCTACACAGGTGCCAGTCCTACACATTTTCTAGTAGTTTATTCATTCCGCCTGCGCATCACTGCCTTAATTATGCATAATTATTTGATTTTCCTCGCTCCAATTATTTTAAGTAGGATACGGTTTCCTTTTTTATATTATCTGGCCTTTGTTGTGCTGGTATTTAGGCTTCTCAAGGTGGATATGCGGTTGATTATGTAACTCAAGGAGCACAGGCTGGTTTTCCAGGGAACTTTTTAAACCCGAATTCACAATCTGGATACTCCCGTTTTGGTTCAGGAAATGAATTCATGTCACAGGTTAATCTAAACTTCACTCTTTGGCCCTCAATGGCTCACTCTTTAAGGCCTGGCAAAGATGTATTTTAAAATACGAGAGCCTGGAAGTTGTCACACAGTTCATCATACATGATGGGCTGATCTGTTGGTTTTTCTGTCTGCATTGCTTGGTAGACGAGCAATGTAAAATGGTCTCTTATGATTTTTTTTCTCTGATCTTCCGGGTTTTTTGCTTATCGGGCTTTTGATTTATGTGCAGGACTACATGGCTCATGGATCCCAAGGTCTATTTACTCAAGCCGGATATAATGATCCATCACAAGATGATGGTTCACAGAATCATTTTGGCATGTCCAATGTGAATTCACTTCAGTCTCAGGTTAATGTGTTAAATAATTCTGCTTGAGAGTTGGCTAAATTATTGAACATGCTCAAAATAGGAAATTACGCTTGTTGCAAAAAAATTTACGGGGGACTTATGCTTGTTGCAAAATCTTTTCTTCTTGCTATTTGTTCATGTCAAGTAGTCTAGTTGTGACTTGGAATGACACTTGAATTTGTTTCCTTTCTCTCCAGAGTTCACTTAATCCACTTTACTCCCAGCCATTTGCACACTACAACACTCAACCATTGAACATGCAAAGTTCCCAACCTCAACAGCAGCAAGGCCCACAAGGCCAGGGCTTCCAAAATCAGAAACTCCATTACAATAGTTGAAGACCTCTGGGTTATTTATATGATGGGTTATAGTTTTGCATCCAGCAATTTGGTTTGTGCTGTCAACATGTGACCACATTATCTGACCTAAGATGAGGTAAAAGAGTTTGCTAATAATTCAGGTCAGTTGGTGACATATCCCTTGCCAATAATCTTGAATGTCGATTTAGAGGGCTGACGTGGTGGAATGCTTCTCTGCTCAAGCAAAACCAAGCGCAGGACAACCGGTGCTTAGAAAGAACAAATATCCCATGTTATCTTGGTGAAGTTTTACGCACTATTTGAAGAGAAGGTATACTATTTCTCCATGAGAGAGGTTACATGGCGTGGTATTGGTCGGAAGGGTGGGTTATTCAGGACACGGAGTTTGTTACTTGCACATTGCATGGAGTACAGCATTGTTTTTAGCTGCGACATATCTATTGTACAGTCTCCAGGTGAAAGTCAGCTAACCCTTTCAGCTCTTACTGACATGTAATTATACTCTTTAGTATCAGTATTACGTGGATGATGACGATAGATGAGTTAGTCATTGCACGACTTTTTAAGTTATTGGGTATAAACATGCATGTATTGGTCATTTGATCAAATTGGTTTGGTTGTAATCCAATATCATTTTTTGTGCGGATGTCTTCCAAAGCGTTTTGCTTGGAGTAGTCAATGAAAAAGAATTTACATAAGCGTTGCTTTCGTTCGTTTCACCCACCTCCCCTCTATTTCTACCTTTTGATGGAAGGCACAAGATAGTAGGGAGAATTGCCTTTTGAGTTGTTGGAAAAAATTGTTGTGGAAGTCGGAAGAGCTCTAATTTTTTTCAGTGCATCCCTTTTCTTGCTGGTTAGCGCTAAGCTTTTGTTGATTAGTTGAAGGCTTATAAGGTAGTACACTCGAGATTTTATGTTCACAATGCCAATTCGATGTGGGATGTTTCCCCTGGTTGAATGTTTATAAATGTTGGAATTTTTACCTGCAAGGGTAGCCAAGTTGGTGTAGCAGTAGAGCGCGGGACCGCAAGGTCACGAGTTCGATCCCCTGTATAAACCTTCTTGGTTGAGCCTGTCACACATGGCTTGCCAAGTGTGGTTAATCGGCTGACGTGGTTTGTAGGCTATTGTGTCAGTCCGAAGTTTATCCTGTGCGCACTCGAAAGAGTAGTGGCTGCGGGTTCCTTCGTCAACATAAATGTTGGAATTTTGAGACGATGTAACAAATTTAACGAGGAAAGGGTGGTTAGTGGTTACATTGATATTTTGGTCTTTTGCAGTTTCATGTATGTATTACTTGCATTTGTTCTTTTGTTACAGTTGTCTTCATTTACCGAAAGTTAAAACGATACACATAAGTCGTTAAAGAAATTTTTGCCAAGGGAAATAGATTATTGTTAAACTATTTATGTAGTTAATCTTATTTATAGTAAAGGTTTAGAATTTAAGGCAAAAGTTTAAAATTTGTAGTTCGCATTCTTAATCAAGTACGAAATGGTGCCGGCTTTGTCCAACATTAAGTTAAAATAAAATAAAAAAGAGAATTCACCGTGGATTTTCACAATGTCAGTTTTATGGTAAAGATTTGTCCGCACCTTAAGTTTCGTAAGTCAATAGATGCATGAGATATGTTTGTACATAGATCAATAATATCTTATTATGATTAATTAATGTGTATTTTTACATCACTAAATTAGTTAGTTATAATAAATTTATATGATTTGATGTAAACAACGAGTGTGTGTAAGTGTACTCAATTTTATTTCCCTTAGGGAACATCTATGTATTATGTGATATTTTTTGTTTTTCGAGATTCAAACTGTATGTACTTTGATCAATATTTTAAGATGTATTTTTTCACCAAATTAATATAAGAAATGTTGCCGTTTATAGTATTTTTCATGTAGTTTTCAAATATATAAATTTGATCTTAAAAAATCAAGTGAAAATTTAGCTTCAAAATTCAGTGAAATTGACTCTCGAAAAGCGAAAAGTATCACATAAACTGCGACGAAGAGAGCATTGATTAATGTATATAGATAAGACTGATTATATACCGGCGATGGCTACAAATTGTTATGATTAGGGCTGTGATATTCTTTTTAACAAACTAAAAATGTTGAAGTACTTCAAACTCAGATCCAAAATCAAGATCTATCGAGTCATTCACGGCAACACTCACCCTATTAGAAGGATTCAACAGTTGAAAAAAAAAAAACAAAGGAACCACATCGAAATAAAACAAAAACACGATAGTTTTATATTATGATTTGCAAAGGAATACCAACAAATTAGAGTGGTGCATCGGAAGCGTGATGGGCCCATAACTCACAGATCCCAAGATTGAAACTTGGCTTTCATAGTTGATTTAGAGGCAAAGGCTTCCATCTTCTCTTTCTTTTTTCTTTTTCATAACATCGCCAACCTCGCTTGAGGGGTATAATTACTAAAAAAAATTCAACTAGAGATATAATTAATACCAAATCCAAATCCAAGAATTTTTTTTATTTTATGTTTAGAGCTAGTTATTGAACGAATTTAAATTGAAAAAGATGATTAAGAAGCCAGTCAGCAGACAATAAGCCTAAATTATCATAGTGTTAACACTTAAAAGTAATTTAAGTGTTAAGCCGAATTCAGTGATAGCCGAACTATTCCAGAGCCGAATTTACTCCTAGCCCTCGACTACAAGAACTTCATCGGCTACTAAGGCATCTTAGCTGAGTTGTTAGTTAGAGGTACGACTGGGATCCACTCATATGCAGACACCTCAACGACCAAGTTAAAAGGGTTTTCAAACCCCTATAAGTGGTAACGACCGACAACAGCTAAAAGAAGGGGCCATTATCCGAGTAAGAGGAGTAGATAGCGAAAAAATCGGCACCACCTCCCCCATAGTCTGCCATTAAACTTAGTGGGTTACTTGACGGCTGACATGAGGGGGGGCACGTTGTACAGTTTTCTTTTCTTTTTTGTACTATAAATATGATCATTCTTTGTACATAGAAGACACACAATCAATCAAACAACTCAAATTTTATCTATCTTTATCCTTTCCTTTATTTATCCTTTATTTTACCGTACTCAGATGCATTCATGTTTTTTACCTCTTAGTTTATTCATACCACCGTCCTAACGCTTTCTGGAGTATGTGGGGAACCCATTGCTGGAAATTAGAGTTCTGTTTCCAGTCTAAATGGCTTAAGTTAAAGGAATCAATTTATCAACCGATTTCGTCAGCCGATAAAACGGCAAACACTACGGAGGGTAACAAATTTGGTACGCCCAGTAGGACCATAGGTGAATTAATAGCAAAGTTTGATTGTCCAGGTTAGGATCATTCTTGGCGTATGCGCCTAAGGTCAGGTAAGAAAATGAACCCCGAATTCAGTCCACATCCTAAACAAAATCCTCCCAGAAGGAACAACGAACCAACATCCTCCATTAACCCAAGCTGTGGAAGAACCTAGCCAATTTAAAGGTCCAACCATAATGACCACGTCTTTTATTAGACAACAGATCGACTTGGGCATCCACGATATTATGTACCAAGTTTCTAAATAGTTGGCTGACATTGCGAAGCCGATGGTACATAATGAGGTTCAGCAAGCGAGAGAGATGGAAACCAATCGAATGCACCCAGGAGAATATTTGGCTAGTTCTGCCATCCTTCTGACGAGCGGTGTTGTTCAGCATGAGACCGTGACTCCCGGTGTTGTTCCTCAGCCGCATGTGCATCAGCTAGTACCTACTTAGGTGCAGCCGATAGCGCACCAAGAACACAAGTCCAATCGTCTGGCAATCAACACACTACATGGTCGCCGTTGAACCTTGGGGGGCAAAATGTACCACTTGACCAAGGAAGTCTGCAGTATGTGCAGATCAACATTGCTCGGAGACCAGTTCAGGCTCCAGGACACTTTAGGTTGCCGCCTGTTATGCCGTACGTTTCTACGAACGACTCTACGATGCAGACGAACAATGTTAGACAACCAAATTGGCAGCTGATGGCCCCTGTCTATGACTTAGCTCGACTATTGGTGACGCTGTTTACAGCGGAATACCATTCCAGCAGTCATTGCCAGTACCCAATCCATACCTTTCGGGAAGCGTAAATTTTCTAAGAACGGCCGACGTCTGAGGAGAGCAGCCATGGAATACTGTTCCACCTTATCCTCATACTCCGTTAGCCGTTCCAAGAGCTCAGGTTGCAGGCTTTGGTGGCTATACCCAACAGCAACAATGGGGTATTACCCCACCTATCGGTAATGGCCAACAAACCACCTATAACTTTCAAAACCCTGTCCAAAAAAGTGCAGAATGGAGGCCACCAGTGCAGAACGCCTACCAGCCGAATTCAGTCGAGAATAGGCAGGGGGTGTCACAATTGATAAACCCGGAAATTATTGCTAATACCATGCAGAGGTAATTCGGCATCCAACCGAAACCTTTAGACATGCCTATTTATAAGAAGCCTTACCCTAATTGGGTAGATCGGATAACACATTTATCGAGAGGCTTTAAAATATCAAAGTTTGCCATCTTCTCTGGTGACGACGGCAAATCCACTATCGAGCACATCGGTAGATTTACTGCCCAATGTGGCGAGGTTGGCCAGAATGAGTACCACAAGCTGCAGCTATTCAAAGATAAGAAATATTGTAAGTGACATAATTCATACAGTCACTCTACTTCTAATTGTGTGGTCTTCAGAAAGGCGATCTAAAATGGCATAAAAAGGGGAGGTTCAAGCTAGCCAACAAGAGTGTGGCTAAAATGTCCATTGATACAGACCCCTTTCCCGCGGTAATCTATGGTATATTTTGCTAAGCCCCGTGAGTCAAGGGACACCAAAGGGAAACAATCGATGAAAAGGGTATGGGTCCCAAAAAAACCTACCGAAGGGGAGAAGGCCACAAGGACCTCTATGTTCAACCGGTTAGGCAACCTACATGACATTCGTGATGACAGGCAGCCAACCAGGAGCAATTTTCATGGCCGCCCTAAATACTCAAGGGAAGTTGAACGAGAACTTCAGGAACAAACCATGAGGTTCAGAAGGGTCCCTATTAACGCCAGGCATAGGCTTACTTTGAAGAGCCTCACAAAAACCAGAGAAGATCTCATCCCAACTAACATGAAAATGGCAAGCTTTATGGGAGAGGCTTTTGAAGCATTGGGGATTTTAGTGGCAGAAATCACCGTGGGTCCCAAGACGGTCAGGTCTACCTTCTTTGTAATAGATGGTAAGTCGTCCTACACCATTCTGTTGGGCAGGGACTGGATTCACACAAGCCGATGCCTCCCTTCTACCATGCATCAAAAGCTCATCTTTTGGGAAGAAGACAAAATAGAAATCATCCCAACGGATGATAACCCGTTCCAACCAGGGGTTCAAAACGTAGAGGTTGTCCTCTACTCACGCTATGTAGCTCCCATAGCCATCACAGAGCAGTATGAAGAAGGATCTTGGGAATCCTGTAATCATACCTCGCGAGGGTTTGAAATAAAATAATTAGCCGAACCACGACTTACCTTGGAGGATTTAAATGGTTGAGAAAACCCAAATCATACGTGACCTGTGGCATCGGCTGACCGCCCTAAGTTCTAAGGCAAGGATAGCCGAGGGATCGCAGATAAGGGACCACGACATCGAACCAACGCTTGTAGCCGATGAAGTTGTCGCCCACAAGAAAGACTATGCCTAGTTTTGAGTCCCAGGATCCGTTGGAAGATATCAACTTGGGAATTGAAGAAATCAATCGGCTAACACATATTAGTGGTTTGCTGAAGGAAGAAGACAAATAAAGCATAACAGCCCTTCTACTGCAGTATAAAGATTGCTTCGCATGGGATTATCATGAGATGCCTGGGCTGGCACGTACTTTGGTAGAACATAGATTGCTAATCAAGGAGGGTTTCAAACCCTAAAAACATCCGCCCAGAAGGTATCACCCTCAGCTGATGCCTCAAATCAAAGCTGAGATCGAACGACTGCTGAAAGTCGAGTTTATCAGAACGGCTAAGTATGTGGAATGGTTGGCAAATGTCGTACCAGTCAAGAAGAAGAATGGCAAGGTTCGGGTATGTATTGATTACAGGAACCTAAATCTAGCCACCCCTAAAGATGAGTACGTCATGCCGATAGTCGACATGCTAATCGACTTAGCAGCCGCTAATGGTGTATTGACCTTCATGGAGGGATACTCTGGCTATAATCAGATATCGGTAGCCGAGGACGACATTCACAAAACTTCTTTTAGATGTACAGGAGCTTTGGGTATTTACGAGTAGGTAGTTATGTCGTTTGGTTTGAAGAACGCTGGTGTCACTTATCAAAAGGCAATGAACACCATCTTCCATGACTTGATCGGCAAGACTATGGAGGTTTACATCGATGATGTAGTAGTGAAGTCTAAGGAATTCAAGGATCATTTAGCCGATCTGGAACAAGCATTAAAAAGAATGAGGATTCGTAATCTTAAAATGAATCCAGCCAAGTGAATGTTCAGAGTATCGGCTGACAACTTCCTTGGCTTTTTGGTACACAAGAAAGGCATCGAGATAGATCATAACAAAGCCAAAGCAATAATGGGATCCGCACCACCTAAGACAAAGAAGGAGTTACAAAGATTATTGAGAAATATCAGTTTCTTAAGGAGGTTCACATCTAACTCGACTGGCAAGATGAAGGCTTTCTTACCTTTGCTCAGACTTAAAGAGTCAGAAGAGCTAGTATAGGGTCCGGAATAGCAAGAGGCATTTGATCACATTAAAAAGGCCGTAGCTACTCCCCCGTACTGGTGCCTCCCGTGCTAGGGAAGCCGTTGAAATTGTATATTTCGGCTGCAGAATTATCTATCGGCTGCTTGCTAGCATAGGATGCCGATGATGGAACTGAAAAGGCAGTTTATTATCTTAGTTGAATGCTCAACGATGCTGAAACTAGATATACTCCATTGGAGAAACTTTGTCTGGCTTTGTTATATGCTTTCACAAAACTCGAGTATTATCTAATGTCTCACGTTATATACGTTTTGTGCAAAGTGGATATTGTTCGGTACTTACTAAATAGACATGTCTTGCAAGGTCGATTAATGAAGTGAGCAATCAAGCTTACGACATTTTCTCTCGAGTATAAGCCATTTAGGGCCGTCAAAGGCCAGGCAGTAGCCGATTTCTTAGCAGACCACCCTTATGTAAATGTGGAGGACCCATGCGGCCCTTCTACCGCATATATGGACGTCGTCCCTTAGACGCTGACTTTTGATGGGTGAAGAACCCAGAAAGGAGTCGAAGCCGGGATAACGATAATCCTAGTCTCTATGAAAGCAAAATACATCAAGATTCGTGGAGACTCTCAGTTGGTTATCAAGCAGCTGGCCGGGGAATATGACTGCAAGGATCCAAATTTGTTGGCTCGTTACGAAACGGCTAGCAGGTTACTTAAAGGATAAGTTGAGTAACGCCTCGGGGTCTCCATATGGCGATCAAACACATTATCGCAGTTTAGCAGGGGCATTGCAATATCTCACCTTCACGAAACCTGATATATCATATGTTTTTCAACAGGTATGTTTACATATGCATGACCCGAAAGAGGAACATATGAATGCCCTCAAACGGATTCTGCGGTATATTCAGGGTACGTTTGATTTTGGCTTGCATCTTTATAAGTCAGTCATCTCTGGTCTCACTTCTTATACAGTTACCAGACACTCCACCTCTAGTTATTGTGTTTTTGTCGGAGATAATTTGATCTCATGGTCTTCGAAGCGCCAATCCACGTTATCTCGGTCTAGTCTTGAAGCCGAATATAGAGGGGTTGCAAATGTTGTCTCTGAATCGTGTTGGCTCCGTAATCTTATATTGGAGCTTCATTAGCCGATTAAAAAGGCCACCGTGGTTTATTGTGATAATGTGAGTGCGACATACCTGTCCGAAAACCCCGTACAACATCAACACACTAAACATATTGAGATGAATATTTTATTCGTTCGTGAAAAGGTTGCACGTGGCCAAGCTCGTGTTCTCCATGTCACGTTCCAATATCAGATTGCCGATATATTCACTACAGGACTTCCGCGTATACTCTTTGATGATTTTAGGGACAGCCTCGGCGTACGAAGGCCTCCCGCTAAAACTGTAGGGGAATGATAGATTATGGAGATAATCCTTGATTATTGCCATAATCTTTGTGTATATTATAGATTAGGAATGTAATTATTCTGATTTAGATTACCATAATTGTAGCCTCAAATTAGTCTTGTAACATATATTTATTACTATCTTCAAGGAATGAAAAATGGACGGAAAATATTTCCTTCAGGCTCGATGAATTAGAAGGTCATATCTTATACTGACTCAGAAAAGAAGCGTGTGTCCTGGTTGAAAGTGTATGTATGTCCTAGAGACAATCTATACTAGGACAAATGTACTTTATACACGTTCGTATTATTATTAATGGAGATTAATATTTTGGCATTTGCAATTATTGAATTATTAGTTGATTGTTTGTAATATTCTATAATATGCATCCCTAGAGGTTACGTTGTTATTAATAGTGTGAGTTACTAATATTATAACGTAACTCTTAAAATAGCCTTGACTAATGATTATCGAGAATGGGATATCGATGATATGTGATAAGTCGACATGTGGTCTGCATCATATCATTAGAGGATGTAACATGTCTCACCTGCTACGAGTAATGACTACTTGTGATGGACACATGGATACTTTGGAAGTATTAGTATACCCTGCTGATATACTGTTTGGTAAACATGTCTAAAGTATGATCATCATGTGGGAGATAGAAGTCCTTAGACTTGAGGTCAATACACACCTTGTCTACAGAGTAGTATACTTTGATCATGTCCTAAGCTCAAATGCCTTATAGGTTGAAATACGGCTTGTATTGGGTACATTACGATGTGGATTAAATGTGGTAGTTGAGCCAAGATTAGGAGTCATTCCTCGAGTGTATATTCGAGAGAACACTCAACTTCTCAGTGATATTGGGTTGACTAAGTCATTGGCCAATGTAATAGACATATCTAGAATATGGTCTTGTTGTCAACCAATATAGATGAGATATAATGATCAAGCCATTTGGATAGACACTTGGCAAATCCAAGCTTGATCGAGTGCGTCGAGAATGAAAGGATTTTATCTTCCTACTTAGAGGTTTAGTTTACTGGATTCGTGTAAATATACTTCACATATTGAGTTCGTCTTACGACGCCGTCTAGGCGTTCTGTGTAGACCTTAATATGATTAGTGTCGATATGTGCAGACATATAGGGTAACACTATGTCAATTGTTTCTTCGGTCTAAGGGTGTATTGAGAAAGTGTTAAGTATTCGATTTGGAATTGAGATATTTAAATTAATAATAACTATGGGATAATTTCTATTTGAATGAAAATTATTTAATTAAGTCAAGATTGAATTTTGGATTTAATTAAAACGTGCTGAAAATATTTTGTGAAAAGGGCGAGACGCCGCGGCGCTAATTGGGCAGCATGCC
Organism: Anisodus acutangulus; assembly: GCA_029783415.1. Lineage (NCBI taxonomy): Eukaryota > Viridiplantae > Streptophyta > Magnoliopsida > Solanales > Solanaceae > Anisodus > Anisodus acutangulus. The sequence goes on along the minus strand of CM056505.1, from coordinate 2,601,406 downwards.
AATCTGTCGTTTTGGGCCAGGCTTTGAGCCCAACCCAAAATCTGAATTTTGCCCTAATTTCACATATATATAGAGCACCTCTTCATTCATTATTAGACACGTGATTCATATATTACTCTAAGTCTTAGAGACCTAGAATAAAACTCTCTCTTGAAACTCTGCCAAATTTCCTAGCTGTTCGAAAAAGGTATACATCAAAGTTCTTGGAACTTGGTGTCGAGTATCAATTGCGTGCGCACCCTCGAAAATTACTAAAAGAGTCCAGAGTTTCCAAACCGTAAGTATTCTATCAAAGTATTACGGTTATATACATGTTATGTATTGACATGTTTTATATTACTACATAATCATCCTACAGTTCGTCGCTTGTTGGGTTTGAAACACAAACTTTTTCAAGTTCCGCTGCGTACACGAACCCAACTAAAACCTTTCACTGGTGACCTGACGTGTTACTGCTGGGATTGAGTTGAAGGGTAAATGGAGCTCATCTCAATCAACAGAGTATCAACTGGAGAACTATCTCCCACTGGTGAGTATATATGGTTGAGCTACTTTAGTGTATTTATTAAGCTGGACTGACAATTGCTGTAATGCAACTTTGATTAGAGAATTGTTTTTGGACTTGATATTGAGCAAATATTTAGTTTCACTGGTCTCTTTATTTTGAACAGACCATCTGATGTTATACTATTAGTAGCTACATTTCTTTGAAGATACTTGCTTTCACAAAAGCCCCCCAAAAATGGAGAATTGTCGGATTGTGGAAAGTAGCAAAAACTTTTTAACAAGAGCTATGAAGCCACTCGTAAGGAGAAGTTCCTAATAAGGTTCCTGCTGAATCACCTTTGGCCTTTTGGTTAGGTGTTCATTAATTTCATGAAGAATTTTCCGGTGCAGTACCTCCGAGATGTATTCATCTGAGTCGTACTACAGGTGATGTCAATCATAACGTACAAACACCTAAAAACACTGTTCTGTTACATTCTTGGATTGGGGAATCAATTAAATCTCTGATTGGTTTAGCTTTGATTGCTTTTACAATAGCTCTTTACAGCAAAAACACTGTAAAATGATTTCTTTTAACTTCTTTTTACAAGATGACAAGTCATGGTAATAAAGATCAAGATCAGACGTACTGAATCTTTATGTGCTTTACTGACACTCTTTTATGTACAAACTGTTAGATTTAGGCATATTTCCTATCTGGGGTTTAGCTTTGACAGCTACTAGTTTCAGCTGGTTAATTGGAGCATGGTTGATATTCTTATTGAGGCAGCTTATGTATGTTAGCTATGACTAGCAGAAACTGAAGCAGAAGACAAATACTACTAGTTTTAGCTTCATGACACTGATCTTATAAGCATTTCAATGCACAGTCTTTGTAAAAACTCTGTTAAGAGCAATAAAAAGAGAGCTTTTTAATTTGAAAACAAAACGCTCTCTATTTCGTGTGGTTCTTTTTCTCTTCTTTCCTGTCTATTATCACTTGAATCACTTCAGCAGAATGCTGATCATCTATTGAGGCATTTCCGATTCAGGGTGGTGAATGAATTTTGATTATAGTCGTTCGTGTTAGGCATTGGTTGTGAATTTAGGCCACTGTTTGGAAACAGATGAATTTTGATATCTGTTTTGGTTCTTGTTTTTTCTGGAAAGGCGTCAAAATATGTTGATGGCGTTAATGCCTCATTTAGTACTTCCCATCTCTTGGCTGAGCTTGTATCTATATATATCCTCAGATTTTTCGAGGTCAGATATAGCCTAATTTAGCACAAGAGTCACTGCAATAAGTGTTTTGCCAATTGCCAAGTACTGCTGCTACTAGTTTGATCACTATGTCGAATGATATTAAGCTACCAATGTTAGGATCTATCTAGCAAAATTGATTGTTAAGTTCTTTCACTCTCTGCAACAGGTTGTTGCTTCTTTGTAAGTGTCTGTAATCATTTAACAACTTGTGTCTTACATTGGTTGAACTTAGTTGTAAGTTTGTTTGCATCTGGATGCAGATGTTGGAGGGACAATAGGGTGATAGTTCGGCCAAGGACGAGACTGAAAGAGATAAAATCAAGTGCAATCACTAAAAAAATTGAAGCCCTTTGAATCCATTATTTGTGTCTCAAGAGCAGCTAGCGACTACATCTTTTTTCTCGATAGCTCTAATCAACATGCATAATTTGTGGACACCATGGAGCATTTATAGTTTGTGAAAGAAATAATCGCTCGATTATTTTCATTAATTGAAAGAGTATTTATACAAGTTACATATTTCCATAATAGGAGAATCTTATTTCTATTTTACTCCTAAAACCTTATTCTATTTGGATACTAAATATACAATTATGGTAATACAAATATTATGGCAAGTGTACAATACTAATTACACTACAATATTACCTAAACTAGGAGACTACAATATTACCTAAATATCTACACCATATACGGTTGCTACACTAAATCCGAGAGCCCCATATACACACAATATACATGTATATTGTGTGTTTATGGTGTATAATTAACAGATTTTTATTAGCTGCAAAGTTGTAGTTTCTATGATTGCATGTAATGCATTATTTTGTTATTCAAGAACTTGTGTGGTGACCAGTGAGGATGCCATTCTGAATCTTGGAAAATTGCTCATTGTTTTTTCTATGAGAAGAATAGCTAGTGTAGATGAATTTTTTTTTTTACTTTACTGTGCGATTGGAAAGATAATTTTGATGGTTTGAATAATTTTTTTTGGTCTGAGCTAGTAAACTTACTATATGTATTTGTTCTACCATATTTTACACTTAAGTTCTGAGTTAGTTTTTGGAATGTACAATGAATTTTCAGAATCGGACATTTGCTGTTTTTTGATGTATGTATATTGCAACCAATAATGGATCGAAACTATCTCCACTTTTAGCAAAAAGGAATCAGTTAAAAAAATTTAATTCCCTTAGTACACATATTTTTATTTCACATCGTATCTCGCGTAAAATAACATATAGAAATTTTCATTTAACCTGGTATGGGTATTATTTAGCTACGCTAACCAAACGTAGCATTAGACATGACCAATCATTATTTTTTTGACCAAACACTACATTAGTTATGCAGAATTTTTTTTTCTCATGCAGTAAACAAAAAATTATATAATTATAAGGTATGGTGAAATTAATTTATGCTAACACAATTATCAAAACAACCGCTAGTTAGCTTAGCTAGTTTTGATACATATTCATGATTCATGTGGCTAATCTTTTCAAGAGGTCGTTAACGCATTTGCTTGGAATTTGAAACCTATATAGGTCAAAACAAACAAAGAAGAACTGAAAACAATGTGGGATCCGTGGCGCAATGGTAGCGCGTCTGACTCCAGATCAGAAGGTTGCGTGTTCGATTCACGTCGGGTTCAATCCCCCCGATCCATTTGGGTCCCCACACTCTTTTTGCCTTTTTCGTTCAACTTACTCTTCTTGGTTTTGCCCCCCTAATTTACAGAGAGAAACATCAAAGTGCATTGTATGTATCAGAACTTCTCATCATTGTAGAATAACATCTATTTGGTATTCTGGTTACACAGCATGTGGTGACTTAGAAACGGTATAAATAGACTCTCGGCTCAAGACAAAGTATAAACACAATCAAAGCAAGAAAATAAGTCATATTAGCGCATTCTAAAAAATAAGCAGTAACTAATGCATGTACATAAAATAAATAAAGTACATTAAAGAACATATAGCAGTAGAAATCAAACGCTACTATAAAATACTATTGCGCCTACTAGTATGATAGTCTAAGTGGGCCTACAATAATAACACTACAACTACTAGTTTGTAAGCGTAAGTAAGGCTACGCTCGACTACCTACTACCCTAATTCGTGTCCTCCACAACCCCCTACCTAAGATCATGTCCTCGATAAATTGCACCTGTGTCATATCTCGTCTAATCACCTCTCCTCAATACTCTAGCGACATAGGTATCACACCTAAAACTATTTCAACTAGTAAATACAAAAAATTCTAGTTTCACTCATTCTTGTATGAACAGTGACTAATCACTGCCTCTATACTACTATACATGACAATTTGTATGGTCGGATGCGCACATTTCCAGTCTGTGCATGACACTCCATATAACAATTGATTGAGGGTATGATGCGTATGAAAATAGAAGCCAATTAACATTTGTTACAAGGATGAGATGAACGTTTTGAATGTTGCCACTTGAGAATAATTCCTCCGGAAAAGCTCAGCCAAGTCATTGTACTGTTAAAAAGAATTTTTTTTATTTTATGTTTAGACCTAGTTACTGAACGAATTTAAATTGAAAAAGATAATTAAGAAGCCAGTCAGTATACAAATAAGCCTAAGTTATCGTATATATCTAGACTTTCTTTTTGAATAAAATTTGCAACGTCCTTGATTATATTGATTTCCATACACCAAAGTAAGTAGGTCAAGCTTATATTCTTTTTCAATTTGATTTAACTTCTGTAAACTAATAATATAAAGATTTTTTACAGTGTTAAATTTAATATATGGTAGCTAGTTGTCTATCATAACTAATGTAACTTATTATGGAGAATTGGTCGTAGTTAATTTTTTAAAGTGACCTTATAATTCTTGAAGGGGAGCTTTGGAGTAATTGGTAAAGTTGTTGTCATGTGAGGTCATGGGTTCAAGCTGTGGAAATAGCATCTGACAGAAATGCAAGGTAAGACTGCGTACAACAGACCCTTGTGGTCTGGCCCTTCCTCGGACCTCGCGCATAGCAGGAGCTTAGTGCACCGGACTGCCTCTTCTACCGTATAATTCTTGAGTCATATACTTGAGTTTGATTGTTTTTCTTAAAGGTATGTGAGGAAAAGGGAAAAGAGAAAGAAGTAGGAAATGATGTATCTACACTAGTCGCCCTTTTCTACATATGAATTCTTAAAAAATAAAATTGTACTGTATCATTTTTGTGAATTAATCAGCATCTCAAGGTTCTTTGATGGACATAAAAAATAGAGTTAGTGGTCAAAAAATACACCTTAACTATCATTTGTTTCTTTTTACTATTTGAAATATCACCATCTATGACACACCTCGAAGTTGATTAGATCAACTATCAGTTGTACAACCTTTTCATACTTGAACTATCACCATCTACTCAACTATGTGTGTTTTAATACATAGACGATGATAGTTCAGATCGGAAAAGGAACAACTGATAGTTGAGGTGTGGAATTTGCAAAAAATAATAGTTCAAAAGTGTTTTTGATCATTAACTAAAATAAAATTGACTTGGTAGCAACTACCAAACCAATAAAATAAAAGTTAGTGTCGGAGGAGATCTACAAGCAAGGTAAGATGGCCCATTACTATAAATGGATTGGAAATGAAATTTAGCGATAGTTGACAATTTTCGGACAAAGGAAAGGAAATACTGACACCTATGAAGGGGAGCTTTGGAGTAATTGGTAAAGTTGTTGCCATGTGACTAGGAGGTCATGTGTTCAAGTCGTGGAAATAGCCTCTTGCAGAAATACAAGTTAAGACTGCGTACAATAATCCCTTGTGATCCGGCCCTTCCTCGAACTCCGCGCATAGCGGAAGCTTAGTGCACCGGACATCCTTTTTATGGACTAGAGAGGCAAGGTTGATGTGGGGGACAAGTTGTGGGTAGGAATATGAAATGACTTAGCATTTTATTGCTTGTTTGTTTGAATTCTTGAAGATGGACTTTGAATTGAGACCCCTACCAATTCATATCTCTATGTCTCATTTCATCTACTTGGGGCGATTTGCCATGGCAAAAGATAAAGCATATAATATACTACTTGTCTATTTCAGTTTATGTAACACTATATTTTCTTATAATTAATCTATAAAAAAATTACTATATTTTTTTTTATTTTGTAACATCTTAATTTTGAACTTGTATTCTACCATTATGAGAAACTTTTATAATTATATAAATCTTATGACATGTCAATGATCACAAATTTAAAAAATCTTATGATTATATATATAAATGTTATGACACAAGGGTGTGGCCGCCTAGTGGTAAATAAAGTGGGGAGGAGAACCATGTGCCTCAAGTTCAATCCACAGTAGAAACAAAAAAGTGACAAGGCAATTTCTTTCAATATGCCCAAATCTTAGCGGGCAGGTTACCAATATGTATGCTGGTGAGGGATAGTATGTAGTACGATAGAATTAATCGAGGTGTGCTCAAACTGACTCAAACGCCACAACTATTAAAATATAGAAATATGTTACGACATATTTAAAACTATAATTTTTTTTATTAACTTCATGTCGAGTTAAACTGTCTCACGCAAGTAAATTGGAACCGGGGTGTGTGGGGGGGGAGTAATTATTTCATGCATATAGATATTTTCTTGACTTTGCCTAATTTTAAATATATAGCTCTAGTCATGGCTAGAGATGGCAGTTGATTCTGAACCCGGTGGATCCAAATCCGTTTTATAGGATATGGATCTTCAAAATTTGGACCCGACGGATCCGGATCCATTTCTGACGGATCGGATTAGGATCTGAATCTTGTATTTGAGATTCGTATCCGGTCCAGATCCAATCCGTGAATCTATTTTTTATTAAATATTTCCATTTTTTAGTTTCTAATGTGAACTGCATTTATTAGTTCTCTTAATGTAAAGATGCAGTCTTTTAGTTTATTTTATGTTTTAACTTTTTTTGTATGTCTGATTTGAATAGAATTTGCGGACCAGATTCGTTATCAAACATCGACTGTTATTATATTTTATTTTATAATGCGTTATATTTTGTTGTCGATTTGTCAAAATTATTTGCTTAATTTATTTCAGTTACATGATTAAGTTGTATAATAAACTCAATCATTTTTTTCAATCAGATTGGGTTTTATTTTATCAAAAAAGTTTCAACATGTGGGAATATTATTCAAGAAAATTTTTTTAACATGTGGATCCAGATACGATCCGATCCGTGGACCCGGTAGATCCGGATTTGGATATGATTTTTATGGACTCGATGGATTTGGATCCGGATCTGAATTTAGGTATGAAAAACGAATCTGGATTTGGATCTAGTAGGATCAGGTCCAGATCCGATCCGTTGTCATCCCTAGTCATGGCCAATAGATGTAGTAATGGTAGAAGAAAGAGGAAAGATGTATGAGTTCAATTCCTTTTCACAAGCATTATATGACTTGGAGCCTTCTTCATTTTCATGACACTTGGGTTAATGAGACAAAAAGTATTCGAATTATTCAGTGTGTTTCAATTTCATCTACATTGTCCATATATGTATAACTTTGAAATGATAACTGAATTCATGATTTAAAGTTTATAGGTTTGGTTTTTAAACTTTTTTGAACTTTTGGTATACGTATTAAATGATATTTTAATGTGAGATGAGGTCTATCGAAAACATCATCCTTACCTTCTAAGGATAAGACCCGCATACTCTCTACCCTTCCTAAACCCCACTTGTCAGATTATATTGGGTATTTTATTGTTGTAAATGATATTTTAATAATAAATACATAATTTGGACCAGAACTACTGAACCTGTATTTTCTACTCTACCTCTGCCTATAATTGAGGATAAAAGTATGGCAGAGTTGAAGGGAGGCAAGGGGTCTTAACAAAATTTCCTTCGTCCAAGAAATTAACTATGCAAATAAAGTAACGTAATTTTTTTGTTATAAATAAACTGATAAATTTTCTTAACATATGAAAAGTGCTAGAATAATGATAAACGGGGTTCAAAATGATTTAATTCATAGGTTCAAATCTATGATGTGAAACTTCTTTATTACTTTCTGAATCTCTTGTATGAATTTCTATCTCCGGCTATGAATGCAACCTAAAGAGAAAGGGAAATAATTTGCAGAATTTAATCTTTCTAGCACAATTTATAACAAATTAACACTCAAACACATTCTTGAATCTGTTTTTTTTATCTGAATTGAAACTTCAAGCATAAAGCATTGAGCTTAGTAATTTATGAAGCTCAATGCTTCATAAATAACTTGTTTTAACCACTACCTGACATTCTTTGCAAAATTTAATACTAAATAATGAAGAAAAACTATTACTCCTACTTTTTTTTTTACTTTTTGTGATTATCGTATGTCACTTAGTTTATACTTCAAACGGTAAGATAGAATAATTTCCCTTCCGGATTCCTTTCATTATTCACAATATATATAGTTGTACAAATGTTGATTCATAATATAGTACAAATCCTAACTTACCTTAAATGGTTGATTTCTAATACAATTAGAATCCTAAGTTATCTTAAATATATATTTATCATAATTACAAAATATACGGTGAATATTCGCTAATACTCCCCCTCAGACGGAGTGGGAGGAGGCCGAATGCTAAGGCTAGATCGGAAGTCGGTGAAGAGTTGTCGCGGTAGTCCCTTTGTGAAAATGTCTACATACTGATAAGAGGAAGGCACGTGTAAAATTTTGACCTGACCACGGGCAACTTTCTCTCGCACAAAGTGGATATCCATCTCAATATGTTTAGTCTGCTGATGTTGGATCGGATTATGAGACATATAGATGACAGATATATTGTCACAATAGACTATAGACGCCTTGCGTAATAGACACTGGAGCTCCAAAAGAAGATTTCGGAGCCAACAGATCTCAGCAACGACATTAGTAACTCCGCGATATTCTGCTTCAGCACTCGAACGGGATAGCGTGGCCTGCCGCTTGGCGGACCATGAGATAAGATTATCCCCAAGAAATACACAGTAACCAGAGGTGGAGCGACGGGAGTTGGGGCATCCTGCCCAATCTGCATCTGTGTAGGCTAGCAACTTGGTTGGGGCAGATGGGTATAGATGTAATCCAAAGTCTAGTGTGTCTTTAACGTATATGATAATACCTTTGAGGGCGGCAAAATGGGACTCTCGGGGGTCGTGCATAAACAAACACATCTGCTGAACGACATATGCAATATCAGGCCTAGTGAATGTAAGATACTGAAGAGCACCTGCAAGACTCCGATATAGAGTGGGATCAGAAACTGGTGCACCGTCATTGGCACTAAGCTTGGATTTTGAATCCATCGGAGTTGGCTAAATTTTACAATTTGTCATCTTGGCCTTGTACACTATCTCTTCTGAATACTTACGCTGACACAGGAATATAGTGGCTGCAGAGTTGGTCACCGATATACCCAAAAAAAAACTCAACTTGCCCAAGTCAGTCATAGCAAATTCAGTTTTGAGTAGAGCAATGATTTCATTCTTCAAACCGTCAGACGATGCAGTAAGAATAATGTCATCGACATATAATAGCAAATATGCAGTGTTGCTACGTCGGTGAAAAGTGAAGAGAGAGTTATCACATCTGCTACATATAAAACCAATCTGCAGAAAATATCTGGCAAAACGATCATACCAAGCGCGGGGTTCCTGTTTCAATCCATACAATGATTTCCTGAGACGACATACAAACTGCGGAATTGTCGGATGAATAAAGCCAGGGGGCTGATGCATGTACACAGTTTCTTTCAAATCCCCATGAAGAAATGCATTCTTGATACTGGCCTCATTTTTCATGGAACCCAACTCAAGAACACTATTCTTGACTATTTGTTGTTGAACATTGCATGTCTCAACCTTTGCATTCAGTTCGGCCTCCAAGTCCCAGATAGCAATTCCAAGTAGCTCTAATTCTTGACTTTGCTCAACTTTCATCTTTAGAAATTCTTTCATCATCCGTGAAATGCCTTCACAGTGATCCCCATAGGCTCCATCTTGTTGAGCTTGATTCGTTAGCCAATCTTGGCTCACAATTTCTACATCATCAAGTATTTTTTCATGGTGGAGTTCGTTCAAGGTTTGCAATAAACCATCCATGGTGGAATTTATATTTTGGACGGTTTTATCATCTTCATGTTGAATTTTTTCCACTCAAGACTTTCCCAGAAGCTTCATTCTTCCCGCTTATGCTACTTAACATTTCCTCAACTTCTTTTTTTTAGAGCTAGAGACTTCTTCTTCACAAATTTGTTCTTCTTTAATTTGAACCACTTCATTATTTCCTTGACTTTCGTCATGGTCATAAAAAAAATGGGCTCATCCCTTGAGCTTGAAGTCTCTTCTTCAACCAATCCATGTTGAAGAGTAAATAACTCCTTGGACTTGAGGAGTTGGCTTACTCAAGGAGTTCATTTGCTCTTTTTAATGCTTCGACATTTACCAAGATATATTTTAGGAGGATTTTTCTCTCCTCCTCTAATCTAGATCCTCATTCCATATAGGTTTGAATCATTGCTTGGATGCCTCAAATCTGGCACTTTGTTCTTCATTTGCCATGTCATTGTTAAATAAAAAAAGGAAAGAATTTATTACCTCAAGATGGGAAATGCTCCTAAGGGTCTGAAATAACCCCTATGTGGTGCTAGTTTCAAAATTTTGGAAAAGAAAATCTGACCTAGAATTATATATAGGACACCTGAACACTGATCCGCCCTGGCAGAATTCACTCCGCTGGAGCAGACCCACTGCGATGGAAAAGCCTTCGCCATAGAAGATGTCACTTAACACCTCATACCTTGCCATAACGGACCCAATTTCGCTGTGGCGGAACTTTCTATTTCCTCGACATCCACTTCAGCGAGCCAACCTTCCGCCGAGGTAGACCCACCGAAGTGAATGCTGATTTCGCTATGGAGGACACCAGACACCAGCAGTGAAATAAAGCCAAAAACCTTTATTTGACACCCAAAACACTCCTGGAACTTCCCCCCCCCCCCCGGACACAAACCAAATATGCTCGTCTATGGAAAACAGTGCTACAAACTTGCTCGTACCCTAAGATTTCACAAATAATCGAGCCAAGGCATACTTTTCTAATGAATCGCCTGGAATAAAACCAAAATCCAAACTTTATAAATAAGGCCACAAAATACATTCAATTACCTCGAGAAGTGAACCAATGACTCGACTAAGTCATAAATGACCCTTCAGAAATACCAAAAGCAACGAAACCCGGATACGAACCCATCTAGCCACAAGTCAACTTTGAGTCAACCTAACCAACTCTAAGTTTTTCAGACTTGGGTTTTTCATTCGAAACTCATATAAATGGACATTGGGATCTGTGTCAACCATCCCTGCATATCACAAGCCCTACAAAGAGTCTAGGAAGGGTTAAACAAACAAATAAGGGTCTTTAGCAAGAAACGACCAGGCGGGTCATTACAGTTTCTCCCTTGTACGGCAAAAGCCATGATTTCACTCTAGTTCTCTATTTTTCGTGTGATTCCTCTCACACGCTCTTCTTGCACCAACTTCGAGTAGACCTTGTTCAATAATGACAACGGTTCCTGGGCCAATATGTTTGATCTCACAGTTCCATATGTTCCCTCATCCAATTCCATGAGGAAAATATGCATTTTTTCTTCTTTGCTTTTGGCTTCTAGATCCACTACGGTCCTTCCATTTTTGCTTACACTCCGCTAGTTCCGCCTTTAGTTGTTGCATCTGAGGGCCGTTAATAACGGTGAACCGCTCTCGGACGCTCGTCCATAATTCTTCCACTTTCTCTTTATGTGTAATAGTTGAGTGAAACATCGGTTCTATGATGTTGTGAATCCACGACACCAATAGTGAGTTTATAGTCCACCAATCTTTCAAGTTCGACGACTCTTTGTTTGGTTTTTTATTGTACCGTCGATGAAGCCAAACTTCTTTCTTTGTTTTAAGGCACTCCTCATAGATCTAGCCCATTCTTCATAATTTTTGCCCTTCAATTGGACTTGTGTCACCATAATTCCGGGTTATCATTCGATGTAATGTCGTAGGGAGAGATTGTTTTTCTTTGAATTTTATTTTCTTCACCGACGATTTCTTTGCCGTTATCGTCGATTTCTTTACTGTCACCTGCCATTATTCTAGGGTTTTGGTGTTCTTTCTAACGTGGCTCTAATATCATGTTAAAATCGAGACAGGGACGAGAATTTAGAGATACAAGAATAATGGGAGAATTCTTTCTACTTTGTATTCATCATAATGACCTCCTTATATAGAAGTAATGTTTTCCTTCTCCTAGTCTTATAAGGTAACCCTATTCCAATAGGACTACAAATCCTATATTTACCACAATTACAAAGCATAAATAGACTAAACGAAATTCATTATTTCATCTAATAAACATTTTATCTTGTTAACATGATTTAGGGTTCTTTGGTAGCTGGTTAGAGTTATGCAAGTATTAGTAATACAGAGATTAGTTATGAGGGGGTTTGTGTATTATTTTATGCAGGAATTAGTTATGAATGGTTTAGTTATTCATATACTCCCTCCGTCCCAAAAATATTGGCCTACTTTCCTTGTTAGTTTGTCCCAAAAAGATTGGCTCCTTTCTATATTTAGAAATAATTTAACTTTATGAAATCATTTACAACCACACAAATATCTAAGATTTGTTTTGGACTACACATTTCAAAAGTCTTCATTTATTTCTTAAATTTTGTGTCAAGTCAAACTTGGTCAATCTTTATGGGACGGAGGGAGTATTAGTTATTCCACATTCTATTCTGTATAAAATAAAATCCATAGATTCCCTTATAACTTATAGTACATGTATTAGTTATGCGAGTTTCTAAATTGCAAACTAAACACCGTACTAATTTTATACATGAATAACTTACCTCCTAACCAGCTACCAAATATAGTAATTACTTATGCAAGATTTAATATTTGCATAACACAACTCCAAATTAGCTACTAAATGACCACTAAGTGTACCTACACCGCACGAATCCGATATAATTTGACAGTAAATTTCGGATAGGGTATAAATAAAGTGACCAAAAAATAAAAAAGAAAAAGCTTGCAATAGATTAGGACAGATCACATCAAACAAGTAAAGCTAAGTTGAAACTTGCGGGATTTGAAATGCTTACGTTTGCAATAGAAGGAGAGCCACAAAACTCTAAGGAAAAGTAATGCCATTTTGTTTAGTAAACGTGAACACTACAAGCAACCAAACAGGTCATAGTCCTAGTGGAAATAAAGATAATTATAATATGTGGAAAAAGTTTAGCCAGTCTCGTGTTTTACACTAATTAAATAAACATATGATACGTGCAAGTCTTTACATAATCTATTACTTAATAATCCTATCAATTAATTTTAGTTAATTAATACAAATTCATACCTCAATTTTATCACTATCCATGACAGACTAATCAAAAGATATTGTCGTGTTAGATATTCTTAATAGGATATGATGCAGGTTGTGCGCTTTAAGTTAATTAACCGCATGGATTAATTTCCTAAAAGGTTTCACGCCATTTAGAAATGTTAGTTTGATCATATTATATATTGTAAATATATATTTACGGATAATCTAGTAAAAGAAATAGGAATTCGACTTAAGACGATGCAAATAAAAAAACTTCAGAATACAATGAGTCATACACTCGCGAAACGTCATTATTGTCAAGGTTGTATGTTTTTTTTCAGCCTACTCATACCTTCTTGACATTATTGAAATTTATCTTCTTTTTTTTATATATATTTTTCTTGATTATCTATTTTTCTTTTTCTTATATTTTTTCCCTTTCATTTTCCATCTTAATAGTTTTTTTTATGTAATCACTCTTTCTTTATATTCTTCCTAACATTACTTTTCGGCTCACTATTACCTACTCTCTTTTTATAAGCATTTTTTACCTTTTTTTTCAATCCATCAGAAAAATTAGTAATTTTAGTTATCTTTCCTTAAAATAATCAAATTGATTTGCCTATTTCCTTCTACTAATTTTACACAAAATGCAAAAAATCAAATTTCTCTTAATTTACTATATCTCATAAACTCATGATTTATGTGTTATATTAAACATCCAAAATTACTCCATAAATAATTTGGTTATAAATGGTTATCTTCTTCTTTCATTTCCTATACTTTTTAGTACATAAAAGTTACTTGCCTATAAAGTGCATCAACGAACGTATTTCAATGTTTGTCTAAAATTATTTGTAAGAACTTTTATCAATAATTTTGGTCTTATAAGTTTATACGGACTTTTAGAATTTCTCTTATTTTTTAAAAATATTTTGTATCCTCCTTGCAAATAATTTTTTTTTTTGCATAAAATAACAATGTAAGTTAAGAGAGCTTAGAACATCAAAATTCTATCCTCCTCCTTGTCCATTCCATAAAATAATATTGTTGCGTTTCGAATAACGCTATTTAAAATATAGGTTTAATTGCCCTTTTCATCAAAATTTTCTACCCTTCCTATTTTAAAAGATTTTACGATCTAATCATGGTCTTAAATTACGCATATATAATTATTCTTTAAGGATATAACTTAGATATTTAAATATTTAACGAAATATATCATAAGTTATAAATCGTATTACATTCTTCTTTTTCTTCGTCCTTTCTTTCTCATATTTGTACCCTTCAAAATAATTAACCTTCCTTCAATAATCAATTCAATTCTTAAAATATTTTATGTTTTGACTAACTTCCCTTACCGTTGCTCATTCATCACTACCCCTTGCCATATTTTAAACCAAGAAAAAAATGTATTACATACCAACACTAACAATTTATTTTCCGATAAATGATTAAAGAAAAAGTAAATGTTGAATGAATGTCCACTGAACAACAATTCTTCTCTTCTCTTTGGAGAAATTTGGAGAAAGGGTGAGACAAATAACTTTATTAAACCATTTTCATTCTAATCCAATACCGTTTCTACATTTTTCAAGTAGTAAGCCCAAAAAGTAAAGAATCAACAAATGGTGGTAAGAATTTATGAAAATCTGAAAAACTAGAAGACTTTTATCAACAAAAAGAAAATGAAAAACTTGAAGATTTTATCAACAAAAGAAAATAAAAAACTTGAAGACTACAATTTTACATATCAATAAATAATTATGAATTAAATTGTAGTTTAAAAATTACAAATAATTTTACATTCTCATGCTCTTTCATTAGGTATATTATAAGTTGATTCACATGACTATAAAATTACATATACTTACTTCCTTAAGCAGCATGCACGTTTACGTAAGCTTCTTTTCCCTGCTTTCACTTTCGAAAATATTCTGACATGGAGACATAATAAGTTACGCTAACAAAGAAAACACATAAAAATAAAGATAACTAAGCAAATGAAATGTTAAAAAAATACTATAATTATGAGTTAAAGTGAAAATAAGGACTATGTTGTCAACATAGCACAATCAAATTCTCTAAAATAAAATAAAAAAAGAAGCAAAGAGAAAACTGGAATTATTTTTTGAAGAATTCCTCCATTCATATTCTCAAGAACCCAAACAAATGCTCTATATTAGTGATGGCTATTGCACAACAAAGATAAAGGATAATCAACATGGCTCAAAACAAATTTATATGAGTAGAATTAGTTATACGTGGTCGTACAAGTAATATAGTGATTTTAGAAATCGGATGTCGAACTCATAGGGACTTTTGTTTAACTATTTACTAAATCAAAGGATCCTAATTATCTAAATAAGAGATGAGATACAAAGGTTTTAATTATAAACTATCTAAAAATAAAATAAAAGAAATAATGAACTTCAACCAAGAAAGATCGGGCTTTTATATTATCATTGAGATGAAATCGGTCTAGGGCTATGAGCTATCTAACAATCATGTTGTATTTTTCAATTGATTCAACTTCTTAATTTATCCAGTTTATTGATTGACAGGGTTGATATTATGACTACAAAACTATCGAGTCCTCTAACCGTCTATTTGTATTATTACTTTCACGCCTATATCTCTATGGTCATGAACTTTTAACACAAATGCATTTATATTTTCCGTATATCAACCAAGCAAGGCGAACTAGGTATATCTCTATCCTAGAAATAAATATGTTCCTCGATGCCCAGGATTGAGATCCTACTCTATTTAACTCTATTACTATCCTAGTATTCCTCTCTCGAGTTCAATCTAAGAACCAAAGATATTATTCGATTGGTGATCAATCAATCAAATAATTAAGATCGAGATTAAATAATAAAACAATACGAAAAGCTAACTAATTGAAATTAATATTTGTATAACAACATTCATAAAAGAACCATAACCCTAGAACGAGAAGTTTATCTTCACATATACATGGAGAAAATACAATAAATCATCCAAATAAAAAAATAAAACTAGTAATATGGAGAAGAAAAGGTAAAATCAAATTTCTCCGGCCTCCACGGCGGCTCCTAGCTCTCCCTCAGTAAAAAACTAGTATTTGGAGCGATTAGTCCTCTAAACAAGATAGAAATATGGATAAAATACGGCGGTTAGACGTATAAATATGCCTAATATCAGTTATGAACATGAAAGGCTTGGAGGTTATGAATATTATTAATATTTATCATGAGTAGAATTTATGATAAATAAAGAGGTGTGAGTTATGTAGATGATTTTTTAACATAATTTTTTTAAAAAAATGAGAGAAAAAGTCAAAAAAGGAGATAAAAGATAAATAGGATCCTTGGCAATAGAGAGGTGCTACATAGGATTGTCTATTCCTAATTTTATATTATATACATATTACTTTTAAGGTTTAAGTCTATAATGATCATTTTTATGTATTAAGGACTATTTTGATTATGTGGTATTTATGAAAGACTGAAATAATCATTTTTTTCAAACATTAAGAACTATTTTTATTACGTGGTATATATGAAGAACTAAATAGTCCTAACCCTCATACATTAAGGAACATTTTGATCATTTCTCGACCTAAATAGGTTATTTACTAGGTAAATTTTTAAGTAAAATGGGTTTTGAGTCTCACATGGCATATAATTTAAAATGCCAACAAGAATTTTCGGTGAAAAATAATATTCAATCTAACTGACCTTATTTTCTAAAAAGTAAAACACAAAATTGAGTAACATTATTGTGACAAGATAAAGTAAAGTGACTTTAATACAAAAAAAATCTTCACTTAAGTGATTTTATTGTGACAAAATAAAATAAAATGACTTTACTATATAATTTTCTTAACTTGAGTGACTATACTCTACATTATAATCTGAACAAACAACTCCCAAAATCTTTAGCGATCGTTTGGTTCATGGGATAAGATGGGATATCTCATGAAAAATTTATATCTTGAACCAAACAAAGTATAAATTTTAATTCAAACTTAATCTTGGGATATTTTACTTTATCTCATCAAATTTGATGTTATTTTATTCTACTTGAGAGTTGGGAGGTGGCATAAATTAGTCCCCAAGAATTATGATCGCCAAATTATAATTTCGAGATAACTTAATCCGTGAACTAAATAATCTCTTAACATTTTGTTATCCACTACATAGAAGAAAATGTGGAAATTAAATCCTATATTTTATGCCGTACCAACAATATTGCACATTATTGGAACAAACACGTGTAAACACTGCCCATCAATTTCCAAAATTAAGACTGATATGATATAATTATTGCAAACTTTTTAATCACTTCCTGGTCCACTTCAGTGCAAAATTCTAATTGATTCAAAGCATCATTTTCATCACAGCCTTCAAAAAGTTGTATGCAAAGTTAAAAGTCATCACACACCGTTATAAGTCACAAGTCATTGCGCAATATGCGAGTCAAATTATGATAATAGATCAACACTAATTACACAAAATCCTATATATGATACTTTGTCTTTCACATAAGATTTCTTACTAAATTATAATTAAGATATGTAAACTTATCTTAATTTATGTGATGTGTTTTCTTACACCAGTTTATCACTTTAACATGAAAAAATAACATAGTTTGCCGCATAAATCAGATGTGAGTAAATATTTTCGGTTCTTAATTTCGGATTCGGTATTTGGTTACCAGTTTATTTTGTTGGTCACCTCCAACTTGTGACTTTTCAACTTATAAACACTTTTAATTTGATCAACTATTTACCACTATACATATTTATTCCTAATATCTTTTCTAATCCTCAAAATACTCTTTCCAAATAGAACTCCTAATTCTCTCTCCATTCCATTTTCATCCTTCGTTCTTCTCCTAAGTAAAAATACTTTTCAATTTATAATTTTTTGTAAAATAACTTCAAGGAAATATTAGTCATTTTAACATAAAAATGCTTATTAACCCTTTATTATCCAATACATCAACGGCTTATTACCATTTTCAATATTCCAATCCAAATATAGAACTTCTTATTCATAAAACCAATTTCAGTATTAAAAAGTATTTTTGATTGGTACTTATTTTTATCAGCTACTTTCAATTAGCTAATCCAAACAAGTTAGACATTTTTTTATCAAAGTTCTTTCTTGACTAGAACACATACAAAAGTGTCTAAAATGGATGATTTTCTTGAGAAAAAAGAGTAGTTGAAGAAAAGGAAAGCAAACACTTTGATTACAACCACAAACTCAACTTGTTCTGAGGACCCTTCATATTTCATACTTATCATTAAATAATGAATACAAATTGCAAATTCAAGATTTATTTTCATCCACAAATGTGTATGAAGAGCTAGACTTGTTCAAGAATATGACAAGAAGAATGTGCTAATTTCTTGTGGAGTTTGCAAGATTGTGGCAATAGAAAGCCACCCATTGGTTATCACAAAAATATGGCTAGAAAATTTATAGTGGAAATATATGAACTAGGAAACTTCAGTTATTCCCTCTGCAATATTTTTCATACCTTTTTCTCTATTCAAATAAAAATATCTTTGCAAAAATATGTATAACATGGCAAGAAATAATGTTTTACAAACTATCAAATAGTATTATTTGTTGAATTTTAAAAATTAGCTCATGAGGGGTGACTCAGAAAACACAAGCGGCAGGGCAGCCTGATATACAAAACATTTCGCGTTTACAAAATTTGAAAAAAGACTGCATCAAGGAGTGTGATGTAGATGATTGTTTGCCCTAATACAAGGATTAGTAGTATAGTTGATAACTTGGCAAATAGAACTATTCGCTAAGGAGATATGAAAATAGATTTTATTGTTCCATGATAGATAAATTGACAAGTTAAGAACCACAAATACAGAATTTCAACAAAAATTTACCTTAAGATATTCTTCAGAATAAAGAGGGCTCACAATTTCCCACAATTATTTATATTTTATAACCCCCTCCTTTTTCTTTTTTTATTTAATCATCCATTAAAAAAAATTACTGGGGTAACTAACCTGAATTTGTGCAGAGTAAGTGCTTCCAGTCTAAAAGTTTTTCATTCCTAAATCTTAAATTCAAAACCTTTGGTTAAAGGTGAAAATATCCCAGCACACCTATTGGTGATTCAACCTCCAATATCCAAGGAAAACAAAGAGTTAACAATTATTGTCAATCTTTTTCCACATCATATTGCATTTTTTTTCTTGACTTGGTTAAAATCCATGACTATAATAAGAAATACAAAAATGTGTTTTATATGAGTCATTCATCAAGTTGAGGATATAACATACCTTGAAAAAGTATACATGCTGACCTGTTTTTGAACTTTTACAATTTTCCCCCTTTAATTTCCTAAAATAAAAGTCTCATAATTTTTAAACCAATATTTGACCCCCTTTATAAATATCCATCCAATAGCTTCACCAATTACTACCTCTCTATTTTTCAAACCTCTTCTATTTTCAAAAAACACACACAAAAAATGGCTTTAACACCTTGCTCTTCAACTTCCTTTATCAATAAAAAAGAAAGAAAAAATTATAAAACACATGATGATATCTCAAGCATGATTTGCTTTGCCAAAACCAATCCACCATCATGCAATCTCAAAGCAAAAAGTTCTAATGAAGATGTTCAATTCTTGGCTCCCAATATGGAAGAAAAAGAGAAACTTCATGGGCTCATAAGTTGTACTCATAGCAAAAATAGTAGTACCAAAGTGCCTGTTTTTGTGATGTTACCACTTGACACTATAGCAATTGGAGGCAATTTGAATAAGCCAAGAGCTATGAATGCAAGTTTAATGGCATTAAAAAGTGCTGGAGTTGAAGGGGTAATGGTTGATTGTTGGTGGGGTTTGGTTGAAAAAGATGGACCTTTGAAGTATAATTGGGAAGGATATGATGAACTTGTCAAGATGGTTCAAGCAAATGGATTGAAGCTTCAAGTTGTCATGTCTTTTCATCGGTGTGGTGGCAATGTCGGAGATTCCTGCAGGTATTGTCATTTTTATCTGTCGTTTAAGATTTTGACATACCTGTTTTAAAAATATATGATAGCATCGATCAATTAATCATAAGAGGTGCTATTTGACTATATTACCATTTATCTCTTCCTTGAATGAGTAATTAATGAGGATATACCTTCTTGATTGCTAATAGTGGAATTTAAATAAAAAGAACTAATGTTTCAAACTCCTTTAGCAATTTCTTGATTTTGCTTGAATTAGCATAGTATACCATTAGCCAATTTCTCTTTTACCAACATCTATGTTTGCTATATTTCCAATTTATGCACCAACAAGCTGCACTGTTATAAGAAAATTGTCACTCCCTAAATGAACACATATATTATATCTTAGTTTTCCTCAAAATTCTGAATCCCTTGATTTGAAATTGTAGATAGAATTATACATATGGCCAAGAAACCTATCCTACTTTTGCAATATATCCTCCAAATCTCAAGATGTGGCCTTTTCATATAATCTCAATAATCATTCAAAGCTTTTTCTTATGATTAATTGAAGTGGTGCTGCCAGATATTTCATTAAGAATATTCAAGATTTAACATATATCCACAAATAGTAATTTTTGACCTGTATACACATTATAATTTTCTAAATTGTATCTAACAATTGCTAATTGATTTTTGCAGCATCCCTCTGCCTCCATGGGTACTTGAAGAAATCAGCAAAAATCCTGATCTTGTGTATACAGATAGATCAGGCAGGAGAAATCCTGAGTACATTTCTTTAGGCTGTGATCAATTACCAGTATTAAGAGGAAGAACACCAATTCAAGTCTATACTGATTATATGAGAAGTTTTAGAGAAAGATTCAAGAATTACTTTGGAGATGTTATAGTGGTAAGTCTTTTAATTAACTCTTTGTGTCACATATAAATGTCAATTATATTGGTAACTAGTTTAAGTCTTATGCACTGATGGTATAAGAAATATTTACATGATCATGTCACTTAAACAGTGATTGGAAGTCATTCTATATAATAAGCATTAATGACCCCAAGGCTTAGCTCGTTTGGCAAAGGTTTGAGAGAATTTGTGTAATTAGGTCACATATTTAAGTTTTTTATCAAGCAAACTAAGCCTAGTATTTAAGTTGACAAGGGTAAAGAAACAGGTCCATCATCTCCGAACTTTGAAGGTTACGGTTGGTTCTATGGTTTCAGACAGGTTTTTGATAACTTAAAAGAAATGGAGTAATAAGTAACCCTACTATGTCATGTTAAAAGTGAAGTGAATATCTATTTTAAGATACCAATATGTTATACAAATAGGGAAATAAAATTGGTAAAAGAAAACAAGTGAAAGAACAAAATCAATGAATTACTTTATGTCAATCTCGAGTGATCCACTAAAATTTTAGAGCCATCTATAAAAAGTCACATATTAGGGACCACAATTTTCTAGCTAAAACAAAAGAGAAACTTGAAATTCAAATTCAAATTTGCTTTTCTCTTCTACAGGAAATACAAGTGGGAATGGGTCCTTGTGGTGAACTAAGATATCCATCTTATCCAGAAAGTAATGGTACTTGGAGATTTCCTGGTATTGGAGAATTCCAATGCTATGACAAGGTAATAACCTATTTTTCCTTCTACATTTTGAAATATTAATGTTGTTACTTACATGTAAAATCAAAGATCACATTAGTAGCTAGAGACACTAGCGGTGCCGGGAATTCTAATAAAGGGGATTGAAAAATGTAAGGAGGTCACACATAGGTAGCTCGAACACTTCAAAAATATCAATAATTGTGTCTTAAATCCTTCAAAAACTATGCATGTTTTAGGATCTGACATAGGTGCAACAAAACTTCTAAAGGGTCCGAGTAACATAGCCTAAAACTGTTGTTGAGTTATCATTAGTGCTGCATATCGGGTGGTTCAGTTTGAGTTTGAAACTTATCGGTTAAACTCATCGGTTATCGATTTCTATACATGTTAAACCATTAAAGAACCGTTAAGATATCGGTTACTGGATTATTGATTAATCGGTTGTTTATCGTTATCAGTTTGGTTATCGATTTAACCGTTAAGATTTCACACAAAATTTTCAAGAACAAAGAACCCATTTTTAAAATAAAAAGTAGCTTCGAGCAAAATTATTCAATTGGAATATGAAAGACGTAAATAAACTTGGACCAAAAATTAATCAAGAGACATTGAGTTACATTACACAACACAATAGTCCATCCAATTGAGGCAAGAATCTAAAGTATATGATCGAAGTAGAGAACTTTTAAATGTACCAATTTGTGAAATCCAAGCATAAGAACCTGACCAGTTTTAATGGATATAAGAGAAATAGAAGAAAGTAAAACAGTGAAAAGAGCTTCAAATGGCTTTATATATGAATAAATGTAATTAAATAAATGGTTATCGGTTCACCTGTTAACAAAAGTGGTCAAACCGAGAACCAAACCGATACCCTAATAACCATAGGACACCACCTGATACCCGAGCCAAATATCCATTTACCCGAATCATTAACCCAATAACTCAATAATCGATTCGAGTTATTAGTTTAACAGCTAATATGCACAGGCCTAGTTATCACTACACTAAGAGCTTCTCTTATAAGATTATTTAACAATGTGTATATAGATAGTACATTTTGTTTTTACTTCATGTGTACAGTATATATAATTTTTAGATGAAGATAGGAAATCAGACAAGAGAATTAAAAGAAAATGCAAGAACGCCTCACCTACTAAAGTAATTTTTAAGCATCTTTGCCACCACACTAAAAGCTCGTTTTATGTTAGAGGCTATTTTACAATTTTAATATTTATAAAATACATATAAAGAATTATTTTCACCCTATTTTTATAGTCTAATTATTTGACGAAGTAGATTCAATTGAACTCTTCAGATCATGCCTGCTAGCCTTGCAGAAAACGAAAACGAAAACGAAACAAGCAACTAACCTTTTTCCTTTGTTGAAATTATAACAGTACATGAAAGCTTCACTAGCAGCATCAGCACGAGCAATGGGAAACGAATCGTGGGGCCGAGGTGGGCCCCACGATTCCGGACAGTACAACCAGTTTCCAGAGGACACTGGATTTTTCAAAAGGGATGGAACATGGAGCAATGAATATGGACAATTCTTTTTAGAATGGTATTCAGGGAAATTATTAGAACATGGAGATAGAATCCTATCATCAGCAGAGGGCATATTCAAAGGAACAGGAGCTAAATTATCAGGCAAAGTAGCTGGAATTCATTGGCATTACAACACAAGATCACATGCAGCAGAGTTAACAGCAGGGTACTATAACACAAGAAATAGAGATGGTTACCTGCCAATAGCACGGATGTTTGCGAAACGTGGGGTCGTGTTTAACTTTACGTGCATGGAAATGCGGGATGGTGAGCAGCCACAACAAGCGAATTGCTCGCCAGAAGGTTTGGTCCGACAAGTGAAAAACGCAACTAGAATTGTTGGAGTAGAACTAGCCGGGGAAAACGCGCTAGAGAGGTATGATGGAGGAGGATATGCACAAGTTTTGAGTACAAGTAGAGCAGACTCTGGAAATGGATTGAGTGCATTTACATACTTGAGATTGAACAAACGGTTGTTCGAGCCCGAGAATTGGAGAAATCTCGTCGAATTTGTGAAGAACATGTCCGAAGGAGGTAACACGAGACTTCCAGAATGTGACTCGACCAGAACAAACTTGTATGTTAGATTTGTCAAAAAGAGTCATGAGAAGAAAACTGCAGAGGCTGCAGTTGTGTAAAGATATTCATTCGCAGATATTCATTTGCCCCCGGGCTTTGGTTCAGTGGTAAGAACGCAATGTTTAACATGTGGATTAGGCACACATCACGAGTTCACAAAAGACTGATATTTAAGTGGAGAAAAGTAGAAGGGCGGTCTCAGTATTCATCGAGTTTCAAACCGACTACAACTAACCTTCGCAAATTTTTCGGCTTTATAAATAAAGATATTCATCAATGTACATGTAAAATAGTCACACCTTTATAGACTATAGTATAGCAGGTAAAAGGAGAATAAAAGCTAAAAACTACAATATAGTACCTAGCTAGCCCCTAGAATTCTGAATACTATTTGCATTTCTGAAACTATAGAAGGAAAAAAATGGGAGAAGCATATTATGTCAATCTTTAATCGTATAGGACTCAAATGAGTATATTTTTTTCTCTGTACAAAAATAATAAATTTTGGCTTTCCACATTTAATATTGAAGCAAAAAGCCCCTACTATTGTTTACATACAGACTACATTTTTTGTTCATATTTCTTCTTAAAATTAAACAACTATACTTGAGTCTCTAAAAACTAAATCGTGTATATTTGAGATTCTGAGTTATCGCAAGCTTTTCTCCACATTATTATATATGAGATTTTTCAATACTCTCCGGTTTGATTTTGTGTCTTAATTTTATTGAATACGGAGTTTAAGAAAGCAGGACTGTTTGAATCGTGTATCTTAAACTAAAGATGCACATAAATTATCAACAGCTTATATGACAACTAATCTTTTGTGACCTGGGAGATCAAATATGAACTAACCTAGTACTTTATGAAACTTATAGATTCAAGAATGTTACTAATTAATTATGATAATTTATCTTCCAAGAGGAGTCTTATAGAATTTCAATTCCCGCGCCAAAAGGAAAACTACAAATTGTCAAGTATTTTGGATAATTTTTTTAATTCCAAATTCTTATCTTTTAGACGAAACTCTTGATATACAGCCATATTCTGACAATAAAAACTTATCTGCAGTCAATGTTTAACATAAAAAAAAAGATATTAACACTAATTATCATGTCGTGTTCTTGAATAAAAGGCAAAGAGTCATCATTTAGGAAACAGAAATGTGGTTTCATATGTAACAAAACACTCAAAGAGAAGAACCAAACATCATATTATTTGTACAACATGTGTTAATCTCTAGTTAGAGAGAGGAGAGGGGCTTCGAAGCCTTAATTCAAGCTAAAAATCTCGCTAGAAAACTAGTCATATCGATCTAGATAAGTGGTGACAACAAAATTCAATTTCCTTTTACACTTTTGTCAAACACGGAAAACTTCGTAGACATTTTTTTTTAAATGTGTCTAATACAAAGCTTTTCCGCTTATTCTATTAGGGATTTGCTACAAATTCAGAGGTAGAACTATGTATGTAGCCTATCAAATAGTAAATGAATCAAATAGAAAAATTGTCAACGGGGATATGAGAACATAGCTGCCATGAATATAAAATATAATCTCAAAATTCAATGTTTTCTTTGAATCATGTACTTAATTTATAAAAAGTTCATGCATATAAGACTGAAGTTAACTGGATTTGAATCTCGCATTTTATAAAAATCATTTTTTGCACGAATTTCCTTTCCAATGCAATGGTCTTTAATTTTTGCTCCTTATATTCGTGGCCTTTGATTTTTGCACCTGCTATTTATTTAATGAAAATATCCATATTTGCTTCGCAAGGCATAATTTCTATAATATTTTTATTTTTGGAAATTGAACTTTTGCCTCACTCGGTATAAATTATGTAGGAATTAAGTTATGCGCCATAATTTTGTAGTAATTTTTCCTGTTTATGTTGAGTGATGAAAATTATGCCTTGTCTGACATAATTTGTGTGGATGTTATGATACATATACTGAAGTTAAACGTAACTATACCGAGCGAAAATCTCAAATTACGTCGTTTTTCAGATTATGTTGAGTTTTAAAAGTTTGTCTTGTCCGACATAATTTGGGTGGATGTTATGATACATATACTGAAGTTACACGTAAACTATACCTTACGAAATCTAAATTATACCACGCCAAAAAATGCTGAAGAGTAAAAATTAAAAATCACAAATTTAAAAGGCAAAAATTAAAGACCACCCCAAAATAAGGGCATTTGTGCGAATGACAATATAAGAAGTTATTGTCCTAATATAAAAAAAAACTTATTATTTTATTTTGTATGCACATTATTCTATGAACGAAACTGAAACTTAAGCCCATAAGACCTATTTACATAATTTTTTATTTATCACGTTGATATGATTGAAGTTCAGACATATTTGCTTGAATTTCAAGCAGAAATGCTTGAACTTCATCATATGCAACTTCAAATGCACATATTTAAAGTTGTTTGGAAGTGGGAAACTTGCAAATTTTGCACTCTACGAGTATGACTTAAATGGTCATCCCGATATTGCTTATCTTGTGTACTTCGGCAATATATTAGAGCTTATTAAATTATCTTAAAATGTAAAAATAACGAAAATGCTTAGGAGGCCAGGCCTGGTGTAAACTTGGGCCAGCCTGAATATATTCAACTGGGCCGCACCCCAACCCGATCCATAACTGTCCAAAACTGAACTGATCCATTTTCTTGCAAAGACTATAAATATGTAACGAGTAAATTTCTAGGGTTTCCTCAACTAACGCCGCCTTTCATTGAAAACCGTGCCGGCGCAGTATCACATACAGCAAACAACAACAACATACCGAGTAAAATCACATACCGCGTGGTCTGGGAGGTTAGGGTGTACCTAGCGGCGGTTTCCGAAAGACCTAGGCATATCACATACATCAACGTTAAGCGAAATGGTAACATCTCATTTACTGTGATTTTTTCAACTTTTTTCATACATATTTGAGCTGAATTTTTTTTTATTTTATTCATAATTTGTGCGTTTCGGTAATTGATTTCTGTTTTTTCTGTGTTAAAATACGATAGTTCATAAGTTTATTGGCTCTACATACATATTTGAGCTGAATTTATTGGATTTTCTTCATTGTTTGTGCTTTTTAGTAATTGATTTCTGTTTTTCTGTGTTAAAATACGATAGTTCATAAGTTTTTTGGCTTTCCTGTGAGCTTTTCAACTTCATTTAGTGTTTTCGATAATTGATTTCTGTTTTTAATACATATTTGAGCTGAATTTATTGGAATTTCTTCTTATAATGTGTTTTCGGTAATTGATTTCTGTATTTCTGTGTTAAAATACTCTTATTTCAGAAGCTTTTTCGGCTTTCTTGTGTATTTTGCAACTCTCTACGTATATATTTCAGCTGATTTTTTTGGACTTTTCTTCATAATTTGTGTTTTCTGTAATTGATTTCTGTTTTTCTGTGTTAAAAAATATGCTTGAAGGTTTTTGATAGTTCTGTTTTCGTCGAATCTCGTCTTATTATACTTTGATAAAGTGTTAAAAGGACATCTCATTATAGTCCCTTGGAAGTGGAGCTGTTTTTTCTCAGATTAACAATGAAAACATTTACAGAATTAGTACAAAAGCATAGGCAGATAAGGTTGTTAAGCTAGCGGGACTGCCTTTGTGATAGCTTTTACCACTATGTCACACTCTTTAGTGCAGCGTATCTCTTTTCATCGAATGATTTGCTTAAAATGGTGTCTTTAGAAAACTAAAATGTTAATTTTTTTGTGAGATCACATTCTCTAGGTTTATTTGGTCGTAACATTTTCGTGACAAGGAAAGGACTAGGCTTTGATGGATTTGGATTGAGAAATTGAGAGGTCCACTAAGGTTTTCAAGCTTAGCGGGATTGGAGTTGTGACAATCGATATCCCATGGTTCATTCCAGCTTCATTGACCACTATGTCACACCCTTTATTGCAACACATTGCTCTATGCATAAACAATTTGAATTATAAGTGTCTTTACAAAACCAAAATGGGATTTTACTGTTGAGATCGTGCTCTCTAGTCTCATCTGGACTCTGGTTGTAATATTTTACCTCCAGTTCTATCAAGTGAAAAGACCTATCTCCGGGAATATGTCGTAGATCTTCCCACAATGAGATCATTTTGAAATTTTTGGCTCTGAGATTAAATCCATAAGTGCATATTTTATCCTTGTAAGCACCCAATAAATAGATAGCTCCGTCAAGGCAAACTCCAACTGCTCGATGAAGAAATGGAGATAACGAATCGAATGCACTTTTAATCTCTCTCCATGACTGATTTATGCCTAGAGTTATAACCCAGTAATTCTTGAGTGGATATATAACAACATACCAGTGAAATCCCACAACGTGGGGTCTGAGGAGGGTAGAGTGTACGCAGACCTTACCTCTACCTTAGTAGGTAGAGCAGCTGTTTTCGAAAGACCATTGACTCAAGACAAAACACGGGCACAAGCAAAACAAGAGAAACAGTCAGACCCGGACAAAAGAATTAAAACAGTGTGAAAATGATGGTAACAAAAGCGAATAAGCCATGATAGCGCAATATGAAAAAGAAACAGTAATTAACGTAGGTAAATAGGATACACAAAATACACTAAGGAACACATAGCAGCAGAAATCAAACGACAGGGGATTATAAAGCAATACTGCGCCTACTAGTATGATAGGCTAAGCAGGCCTACAATAATAACACTACAACTACTAGTTTGTAGGCGTAAGTGGGACTACGCTCAACTACCTACTACCCCTCTACCCTAATCTGTGTCCTCCACAACTCTGTATCTAAGGTCATGTCCTCAGTAAGTTGCACTTATGTCATATCCCGTTTAATCACCTCTCCCCAATACTTCTTCGGCCTACATCTACCCCTCAGGAACCCGTCCATAGCCAGCCTCTCACACCTCCGCACTGGGGCATCTGTGTCTCTCCTCCGGCATCTTGAGTGGATATGTATACCTCAATATTTTGGATTTCTTATTATCTGGTTGTAAACCGATTGAATAATGATAAAAGCGGGTTCCATCTTACTGTTCAGAATTTTTTTGCTTCCCTGTGAATTTTGTAACTCTCTACATACATATTTCAGCTAAATTTATTGATTTTTTCTTCATAATTTGTGTTTTCGGTGATTGATTTATGTTTTCTGTTTTAAACCACGTTCGTTCAGAAGTTTTTTGGCTTTCCTGTGAACTTTGCAACTCTCTGCATACATATTTCAGCTGAATTTACGGGCATGTTTTCATGATTTCTGTTTTCGGTTGTTGATTTCTGTGTCAAATTGCGGTTGTTCAGAAGTATTTTTCCCAAGTTTATTGGCTCTACATACATATGTGAGCTGAATTTATTGAATTTTCTTCATTAGTTGTGTTTTTGGTGATTGATTTCTGTGTTTATACGCTTGTTCAGAAGTTTACTGGCTCTCCTTCTAAGTTGCGCGGACTCTCCGTTTTGTGTGCCGTCCCCGTACCGGATACGGGGATACGTCCCGGATACGGTCAACCGACTTCGGATACTTTGACCGGAGTAGATCGAAAATTTGGGGGGGGGGTTAAGATTTGATTTCTCAAAATTAAAGATAAAACGGATTTAAGAGAATGGAAATGACATACCTTCAATATTATAGTATTTTTGTTGCTCCGTGTTTCAAAGAATTCAAGATCGTGTTCTGAATTTAGATGGTAGACAGTAGCAGCGATATATCTTTATAGCTCTATTTTTTATAATTTTGAATTTTCTTAGCCAAATTTCCGCACCCGAATCCATACCTGGATATGCACCCCCGAATCGTAAAATTTAGATTTTGCCGAATCCGACACTTGGATACGTACCCGTATCGGATACCCGCACCCGAGTCCGAGCAACTTAGCTTTCCTGTGAGTTTTCAACTTCTTTTATACATATTTGAGCTGAATTTATTGGATTTTCTTCATAATTTGCGTTTTTGGCGATTGATTTCTGTTTTTCTGTGTAAAAATACTCTCTTTCAGAAGTTTTTTGGCTCTCCTGTGAATTTTGCAACTCTCTACATACATATATTTCAGCTGATTTTTTTAACCTTTCTTCATGATTTGTGTGTTTCGGTGATTGATTTATGTTTTTGTGTGTTAAAATTTGTGAATTTTTCAACTTTCTACATACATATTTCAGCTGCTTTTTTTTTAACTTTAATTCATAATTTGTGTTTTCAGTGATTGATTTCTGTTTTTCTGTGTTAAAAATACTCTCTTTCAGTAGGTTTTTGGATAGTTTCGTTTTCGTCGAATCTCATCTTATTTTACTTTGATAAAGTGTCAAAAGGATCTATCATTTTGGTCCCTTGGAATTGGAGCTGTTTTATCTCAGATTAGCGATGAAAAGATAGATAGAATTGGTTACAGTACTTGAGTTGTGACAGTTGATTGGTCTATTTCCAGCTTTATTTACCACTATGCCACTCATGGGTGCAGCACATTGCACTCTTTTTATGAACAATTTGTTTAAAAAGTTTTCCTTAGAAAACTAAAATGTTAATTTGACCATTAGATCATGTCCTCTAGGTTCATGAACATTTTACTTTTCTAAAGACACTTTTTTTTCATTTTAAAAGTGTCTTTAGAAAAGTAAAATGTTCATTTGTTTGTGAGGTCGTGTTCTCTAGGCTCATCTGTTTGTAATATTTTCATGACGACGAAAGGTAGTGGGTTTTGATGGATTTGGATTGAGATGTTGAATGTTCTTAAATGAGCAATTATGTTATGAGTTACTGAGCCACTAAGATGTTGACAACATAATCTGTGTTGTAGAGGTGGGCTTGTTTATTCCACCATTGACGGCAGACCTAGTTGTACATGACTTTGGATGATGCAGATGCACTTTTCTGTTGATATTTTTTGAGATGAGTTATAAAATAACATACTATTTTTCCCTGCAGACTAAGAGAACCAAGAAGGCTGGAATAGTTGGGAAATATGGTAAGTAAATGGTTCCTTAATTTTTTTTCCGGTATTGGCAGGTCCATGTTATTTGTAAACTTGTACAGATAGAGCCTGTTTACTACATGTGAATATGGTTTATGGACTCGCTTCAAAAATTACTTTTGTCTTGGCTAGAATGGCGAGCCAGCCTGAATTTGAGTAAACCACTGGTTAGCTAAAAAAGATGTGGCTATATTCCTTGAATTATTGATTATACTAGAAGTTGTAGCAAACACTTTGTGTGCATGTTATTTGAATTTTTGTACAACTTTAATTTATTAAAAAGAAATGTGAGGTAAGGCTGCGTACAATCCCTTGTAGTCCAGCCCTTTCCCGGACCC
This sequence comes from Anisodus acutangulus, assembly GCA_029783415.1. NCBI lineage: Eukaryota > Viridiplantae > Streptophyta > Magnoliopsida > Solanales > Solanaceae > Anisodus > Anisodus acutangulus. Next base: position 2,570,256 of record CM056505.1, on the reverse strand, counting down.
CGCGCATAGCGGGAGCTTAGTGCACCGAGCTGCCCTTTTTTTAAATTTATTAAAGAGAATGGTGGTATCAAGGTAACTTTAAGGTGTTCGGATTTGTTAAGAATATCGAATGATTGCATACAGTGTTGAGCAAGTATGTAAGATCTTACTCCAGTTTAATAGCTTTGTAAAATATTTTCCTCCGTACCAAAAACACCCTTAGGTTTTTCTACGGAAGTAGGTTCCTTTGTGGATTTTTAAAACTTGTTTTTTTCTGTCCACCGAACTGTAGTGCTATCTTCCCCTTGTAGTGCTCCACTAGTTATTTGATTAGTAATCCTAAGTAACATGCTTTTCATTTAACATTGTTTTTTGTACTTACAGCCCTTTTCATCCTTCGCAGTTGCATAGAATGCATTCATGCTTTGTGTGTGGCAAAGTTATGTTTCTAAACATCTCTGTATATGTTTAGGTACCCGTTATGGTGCCAGTCTGCGAAAGCAGATTAAGAAAATGGAGGTTAGCCAGCATAGCAAGTACTTCTGTGAGTTTTGTGGAAAGGTATGTTTTCCTGGTCCTTTGGATAAATTAGCAGGCTATATGCGACGTGATTTAACCATCTCTGGAATGCCTTTCTGCTCTACTTGGTTTGCCTTAAATACATGTGATCTGAAGATATACTTGTTATTATGAGCAGTACGCAGTGAAGAGGAAAGCCGTAGGTATTTGGGCCTGTAAAGATTGCGGCAAAGTCAAAGCAGGCGGTGCTTATACATTGAAGTAATAATTCCCTTATCTATGTTTGTCTTCAATATTTCCTTTTTTTGTGCAAATAACTGATTCATTTTTTTCTTCCATAGCACTGCAAGTGCTGTGACAGTTAGGAGCACAATCCGAAGATTGAGGGAGCAAACCGAGAGTTAGAGCAAATCATCGATCAGCATTTTTGTTTATCTGCTTGTGATGTCTATGGAATTTTGAGATCAGACATGTTTTTCAAAACTAAGACCAGTTTGAAGTTTGTGAACGCGCTCAATTTAGTCATTTAGCTACTGTTGGGAAAGTGATCTATTCTGAGAAAGTTATTATTGTTTCCATCTTTTCTTGCAATGAGTTTTTGAGTTCGCAGATAAGCTTCAATATGGTATTCACTTTTCCGATGCTCGGACTATATGGTTGCTATTTTTCATTACAATGGAAGGTGTAGAAGCTAAATGAAATTTGATTTACCATTTACATGTTGGGAAAAACAAATATTTCAACTTGTAATGGATGTTGAAAATAAAGGGCACATTACGAGTTTGAACCTTGCAGTTGATAGTCTGGTATTGAAGTAGAGGGGTAAAGAGCAGGCTTATTAATCGCTCTAAATATTCTTCTTAATCACCTCAAAAGGGATGAGGTTTAGTCGTCCTTAAGATCTATGTTTTTATAACTAATTTAAACTAGATTCAAATCTCTCTATAAACAACATTGTTTGTTTGTATATTTTTGGCTGATATAGGGAAATTTAGTTATAGAGAACTTAAAATATAATATGAAAATTTGGTTTTACAGAAAACTTAGCATTATAATAAAATGTAATTATGGAAGATTACTATTATAGAGGTCTGACGTCTTTAGTCGCACCACAGTGAAATTATGGGAGAACTACGACAGGTAACAATCTCTCTTGTGGTTGTGCATTTTACGTGAACAGATGCATTCTTTCAAATTCCATATAACAAAGTATGGTTTGGCCTAAAAGTAATAGTTTGTTACTAATAGAGTTTTAATTTATTTTTTCATAAGTGCTGTCGATTTCATTTATGTGCTTTCATGAAAAGAATAGTCGGTCTCAAACCCGAATAAAAAAAAATCTATGTGGTAACTAAATTGGCAACCAACATAAAAATAGATGAATCTTTGAATGGTGAATTGTTTGGGATAAAATGAGTTTAGTTTAAATAGAGCATGATGTATACATAATATTTATATTACCGACTCTAACTAGTTTGAAATTGAAACATTATTCATTGATAGACAAGTGTTGGTATATAATGCCCAACTTATGTGGTGGTATTACATCCTAATAAAAAAGATGGAACAAATTAATTGTTCTCCTTATGGTTGTGCAAAACATACAAAAATATTGATCAAATAATCACAAACACTCGTATTTTCTTATCTAATATTGTCATTCATCATCATATATAAACACAAATTCTACACAACATCATCATCATCATGGAGAATACTAGCTTAGGATCATTCAAAAATCCAAGCAACTACATAAAAATTTCATGTGAAGTTCTTTCAAATGTGAGCATTGTTAATAGCATCACATCTCTTCCTCACCTCTCCTTGTTCACCAATCTTGACTTGATATACGCTTACTTTCTCCATTGCATGAGCAAAATCATTAGCAAATGCAGTTGCATCTTTGGCATATAATTCAACAAATGGCCTTGTCCTAGGATCACTATATAATAATTGGTCTGAACCTAGGACCCCTATGCCCTTCATTAAATTCTTGAACAACACATTGTCAAAATTACCAGGACTTATAACATCTAGGAAGGCTGACATGTCACTGTTAGTTGTATAATGTGCACACATTGTTCTCAATCTCTCAACTAAGATTGGGTTCATTGTAGGGTCAGGAGTGGGGAAAATCCTATGAGCAAACTCCTTACAATGAACAAATCCAATGGTGTGTCCACCACCAATCAACACAACCATGTCCTTGATATCAAAGCCCATGGGTTGGAATTTCTTGATCATTAGGTCAATCGTCGCGTTCGTACGCGTCAGGTGCTCTTCCACGTTTGAGACATTGGAAACTAGACTGTCTTTTCTGCCTAGCTGGACTTTGTAGTGGGGCCCGCCGGTCATGACGACCAGGTTCCGCGCGGCGGTCGCTAGGATGTCGGCGCAGGACACGACCCCGGGGCAGGTGAGCTCCAGGGCGGTCTTGATACGGGTGATCAGGTCGAATGTGTCACCTGCGAGGGAATGGTTGATGTCGTAGTCTAGCTCGGATTTGTTGAAGGCGGTAGGCTTGATAAGGATGGAGGCATCACATCCATCCACAGCGCAGTCGTGGAAAAAGACGCGGAGGGTGGCGGCCGCGGTGACGGGAAATTGCATTTGTTTTTGTTGAGTTATGTCCCTCACTACAGCATCAAACTGTGGACATGTTTGGGCATAGTAGTCCAATGTGAGTTGTGCATGAGAAAATGCAAGAGATGAAAACAAGAGGAGAAGCAATGGCCAAGCCATTGTTAATTTTTTTGGTTAAAATTGAAAAAAAAAAAGAAGAGAAGAGAACAGATCCAAAAAAGATCTGTTTCTTCTCACAAAAAAAATGATTATGGAGTCAAGTTCCAAAGGAAATTACAAAAAGCTTAACACATTTGATAATGAAGGAAGAAAACAAATGTAGAGAAGAAGGATGATAATTAATGTTAGGGAAAGCATGGTTATATTTTTATTTATTCATCTAATTTCTTTTATGTGATTGAAGAATTTCAGTTGAGCATGACATGCGGTTGATCAACCAAAATAATACTAAATATATTTCATTTACAAAGTAGTTACAAGTAAGTCTAAGGATAAGCATTAATTGACAACCAACAGATAAGAATATTAACGAACCGTTATCAAATGTTTACAAACTTGCTATCACAAGTGAAACTACATTGATTGTATAGAAAATCTTTACATATTCAGTTTTATAACAAGGGGCAGAGCTATAATATTAGGCTCAGGTTCGAATGAAATTGATGACTTTTGCTTAGACACTGTATTTATTTTAGAAAATTTATTAAATATAAAAAATATTTAATCGGGGATCGCATAACTAAAACAAGCAATAGATAGGACAGGAGCCAGGAGGTGGGGGGATTGAGAGGGTAGCTCAGTTGGTCGAGGTCCTCCGTCCTTCACCGTGTGGCTGAAGGATCGAATCTCGTTCTCCTTCTCCAAATAAAGAGCTATGAGTTCGGTGACAAGTTCATAGCTCATAAATTTAGTGAGAAACTAGATTGCCGAAGGGTTATATGGGGTAAGAAGTTGATCGTTGGGTTAATTTTGGCAAATTAGATGCCTCAATGGATACACTCGGCTTAATTTTTTCCACATTAATTACTCTTACCCATAAAAAGCTATAGTTGAGCCCATCTTATTTGTACTTCTCCGATTGAGGATTAGTTTTTTATTGTTAATATAAAAATCTGCTAGACACTTTGTCTAGTGAAGTAAATTCGCTTTAAAAATAGTTTATTTATTCTATTTTCTATTTCGCATGAAATAATACGAAGAATCTCACATAACTTGCACACTAATTCATGTGGAGTTTAAGGATAGGCTTATTCATGTGGTGTTTAATGAGGCCAACGAAACGTTATATATATGAAGTTATGTGGCAACATCCTTTGTACGATAAATCAAATATCGAAATAATTTATTCGAAGTTTTATGTTGTGCTTAGAGATTTCGGATTTGAAAATCGAGTATGAAATCGTATTTGATAGAAAGCAGTTTACTCACCAAAGTGAGATTTTCCTACTCGAATCCAAATTAGTTAAATTCCAAAGCAGATGAAAAAAGAGTATGAAAACTCCACACCGAGGTGTATAACAAAAAGTTGAAAACCTTACATGAATAACGTGATTCTCAACAAAATGTAATCATCAATACTGATTTGGAACAACTATCTCTTTGTAGAACAAGATAAAGACAGTAAATTAAGTGAATCTAAGCTCAATATATTAATCAGCCAAATTGGCAACAATATAATCACTTTACAAAAAGGCAGGGCTGACAAAACCTCCTCACCCAATTTAGATATATATTGTTTGCATTTTCCCCAACAAAATTACATACATTTTTCAAATATATTTAGGGAGGAAAAAAACAAAGAAATGTGGAGGAGAAGAACTAGTTAATCTGAACTACACCCTCTTTTCCTACTCCTCAAGTAGCTACTTCATCAACTTCCGAATGAAATACAAAACTTGGAAAAGTAGTTGTTACATCCCTGCAAATTAAAACATAAATCTCGTTAGACCGATATAATCCTCTTCTAATCTTTATAGAGTTTAACTCGTATACACCAACAATAAATAAATTTACACTATTAGGTCACCTAAAATATGATACAACTTATGTTGCTCAGACTATCCAAAAATGTTGTCCTACTCATGTTGAATCCTCTAAAAATGTATTAACTTCTGGAGGATCCGACACACCTGGTGACATTTTTGAAGAATTTGAGTAACATTGGCTACAACAGGTAAATGTGACCTGGTCGTCTATGATCTATCATATATAGGTGGTCGAATGATACATACCTTAGATATGGAAGTGTCATTTTCTTTAGTAATGAAGGATTTCGACCAACAAAACTTCGCCATTCCGATTTGTCAATCTTTCCGTCCTGATTCGAATCCGCCTCTGAAAACGTCTACATATAGAAATAGAACCACTAATTATTTGAAGCTCGTTGAGACTACCATTAGGACTACAAATGACCAGCAAAAAGCAAGTAAAAATGGTTATGTTAATGCAAAGTTGTCAATAACTTAAAAGAGTTATGATGCATTTCCTGGGTATGTACAAGAAATGAGGCCAAAATTTTCACATTCTAAAATAGCAAGTCATTGTCAAAATGTCAATAACTTTATCAGATGATATATATATATAGGTCTCCAAACAGTAAATACTTACCCGCACCCAATGTTCACATCAAACTAAATAATTTAACCTTAGCAGTTAAAGTGAGCATACATATCACTTAACCAAATGTGTGTAAGAAACACACATTATCTTATCTTGCATTTGTTGGTGTAGACACCAGGTGCGGTGAGGTTTTACTGTCTTTCGATCTTGAACCTTTTGTCAAACAGAAGTCACTAATACAATATCATCTGATCATGAAAATATGATGGGGTAAAATTACCTTATCAAGTATTATCTCAATGGTTTCATCAGCCAATTTCATCTCAGATTCGCGTAAAAGTGCAATCAACATTTGTTTAACCTGCCAAAACCACAAATAATGAAGCCCACAATAAATAACATATAAACCAAAAAACTAACTGATGAATGGTGTAAATATCAGCATAATCATTCATCAAGTGAGCCTCTGAACTCAAAACGAGAAGCACATAGGTGACTTTCAACATAACATGAAAGTGAAACAAAAATATACATAAAAATTATCGTACCTCTTGCCGTTCAATATACCCTGAGCCATCCAGATCATACAACTTAAATGAAACTGCAATAGCATAAAAAATGGAGTTTTATGTCACTGTCTGCATGCAATTACTAAGAGCATTAAACTAAAAGCGATATACATCTTTTCGTTTACTTACAAGTGAGCTTATCTTCCTGAGAGGCGTTTGGGTGGAAAACATTCATTGCCCTAACGAAATCCTCAAAATCGATGACTCCTCTTTGCTTCAGATCAAAGAGATCAAAAATCTGCAAATAAAAGTTCCTAGGGGAAATTAATATCCCACGCGCATCAAAGGCGATAAAATTTACTCCCGCTGTTTCAAAAATCATGTCTCTTTCCTAATTTGACAACTCCTTAATTCCAACATCTCACATGACATGTTTAAGACCACAAAATTAAAGGACATTTTGGTACATTATACATATTTTTAATTTAAAACCACAAGATTCAAAAGTCTTTCTTTCTTTCTTAAACTCCGTGCCCAGTCAAACACCTTCACATAAATTGGGACGGAGGGAGTAGTTTTTCACCAAGAGAGATAAATTAGATTACTTGCCAACTCAATGCATTCCATAAGTTAAATTTCCATATTTTGGTGAACCACTTACAGGTGTTCTTTAACAAAAGATTAACATAAGAACCTCTATGACATGTTTACTCGAGCAATACTAATTAAGCATTCTAAGCACAACACTACATCAAATCAATACCAATGAACTACCATACCCGATTCGCAAGAAGGTCTTCTTTCTTTCTATTCTCGAATAAAGCCAACTGAAACTCTTCCTGCACATCAATGAAGCAATTGTTTATTGATCAGAGCGAAAAAGAGGCATATTACATAATACATCTCAGAAATTTTTAGGATCATAAAAGGCAGAACTGTTTTTTATCCTCATCAGTAGAAAAATGAAAAATAGCATCCGAACAAATCGGACTGCAACAAATTACGTAATTTACTTTGAAATAAGCTAAAAAATTCTCTGCAGTACGATGCTGCGATTATCTACTTTAATGCGGTTTAATCAACAATATGTTAACACTAAAATAGGACCTAAGGTGAGATATGTGACAAATAAAACTCCACTAAATATCGCACAAGAACAATTTTTTCATCTCATGATAGAGAAACAATCACAAATAGACAATAAGGCTCTTTTACAATGTTTCAAGGCCCCATTCATAACAAATTCCATTATTCAAGATTAATTAGGAAGATATACTTGTCCAACGATCCAAAAAAAAAAAGAAGAAGATTTCCTTTTCCACCAATCAAAAAAAAGATTTCCATATCCACCGATCAAAAAAAAGAAGAGGAAAATTTCCTTTTCGACCGATCAAAAAAAGGAGGAAGATTTCCTTTTCCACCCATCAAAAAAAAGTAGAGGAAGAATTCCTTTTCCACTGATCAAAAAAAAGTAGAGGAAGATTTCCTTTTCCACCGATAAAAAAAGGACGAGGCAGATTTCCTATTCCGTCCCTTCACCATATAAGATTTCTCCAAAACGACCTCCTCTTTAAAACCTCTCTTCTTAAAAGGTCAAAAAGAGGAAAAGGGGAAAATGTTACTAGTGACTGGCTAATTGTAAGAGATTCAGAAAACATAGTCTACTTGAAACCATCCATCTAGAATTATGCCACATGAGATAATAAGCCCCATTCGAAACAAATTTCACCGGTTAATAGAAAAAGTACCTTGCTTATCAGCCCATCATCAATTACTGTACTGCTAATAGTCTTGAACATCTCAAATAATGCCTGAACTTCACTTACAGTAACTGCAAAAGAGGAGAATAAGAGAAAGGCAAGCAAATAAGACAAGTGGAGGAGGATATGTAAGGAGTAAAATTGAAATGTGCGCTTTTGACTCCTTAGCTTGTGAATATTCACAAATTTACCATAAGTATTAGTCGGTCCACCACTCAATTACATGTGTGTTATGTTAAGCTTGTATTGTTACTCTATATTTGACAGCAATATAGTTCTAAAAGTAGTTCAAATACAACAGAATTCTTACATAAAAAGGACTAAAAACACACATTTGATTAATTGAAGGTTAGATGGGCTTCGTCAAATATCACAAGGACCAAAGGACCAAAATCAGAATATACCTATAATTTAAGGACCAAAAATGCTATTGTCCCTTACTTTAACTTCCTTCAAAGTTACTTATTTCGTCATCTTAAAACTTCCAAACTGACACGAAAAGTTCAACTCTATTAAATCAATTTGTACACGTTAAAACCTAGCTAAACCGACAAAATATCAGTCACGAGTAACTCACATGCTGTTTGAGATGCCAGGAATATAGGATCTTCATATCCGGGAAACTGCTGTCTGTGTCGTCTTGCCGCCTTAGAGCTAAAACAGCCCATCTGCTTAAGAACGGAAACCGGGGAGGAAGCACACAAACTAGAATTGGTGCCTAGCGACCAGCTTCACTACAATATATCATCAAAACCGAAATTCACATACTACTATACAGTATAATTATTATATCAGCTCTCAAAATACAAAACATAAAACCACTATAGATTACTCATAACAAAAGATAGGTAACATCAACATACATCCTCCATATAAGTGTCTTGATAGACCAAACAACTAAATTGCAGTAATTCTAACAATATACTATACAAACTCATCGACCACACCTTCATCAAATTAACCTATTTGGCCAAGCTTCTAAAATCTGCTTATTCTAAAAAGTGCTTTTGTCCGAAGTGCTTTTTCAAAAAGTAATTTTGAAAAGTAGCAATTTTTGTTTGGCTAATTAATTTGAATATCACTTTTGCCAATATTAGAACGGTACTTTATGCTTGACGAATGTTCCAAAAGTGCTTCCGAGAAAAAGCTTCTTCTTTAGCTTATGAAGAACAACTTTTGTTACTACTCAAAAGTACTTATCTTTTCTCCAAAAGCTTGGCCAAACCTCAATTTTTTTTAAAATAAGCATTTTTTGCTTTCCGTTAGCTTGGCCAAACAAACTATTCATTTCCAACCAAACAATAATAACTAGAAAAAGAAAATGAAAGAAACTGATGGAGAATTACCAATAAATAATGACAAGCTACTAGTTGTTTGATCAAAATGACACTATTCATGCAGAGTATTTTGGCATTGAAAAAGTCAAAAGTCAAGACAATACTAGTTTTTTTTTTTCATTTTCATTAATTTTCTAGTAGTATAAACATTCTCAAAGCCTGTCTCTAGTATGTAGATTAACAAACATCAAGAATTATTTAATCCTCTAAACAATTAAAATCAAATGAATAGAGTAAACCAAATAAATGCATATAATTCAGCTAACCTCAACAAATTTGATTGTTGAATTGTTCTACTAGCCTTAACCCCCCAATGCCGGAGGCAGAAATTTTATCAAGGGTGTTCAAATTTTGGAGAAGTAATATATACTAATATATATGTTAAGGGTGTTCAGTATGTAATATATATTTGTACTACGTAACAATTGATATATCTACCTGATATAATTTTTCGACGAACTTATTGGGCTGTGGCTCCACCACTGTAACCCCCCACCCCACCACCACCACCACACACACACACAAAAAAAAAACTCCAAATGGGCTAAAGAAAACCCAATTTTTTTGCAGAAAAATAATTACTTTTTTTGGCTTAAAGAAAAATCATTACTTGATTCTCAAAAAAAATTAACATTTCAATAAAGATCAAAACTTTGATATGAATAACTACAAATTTCATTTCAAATTCGAAATATATGAAATACCATCATCTAAAAACATCATAAATCATATAACATATTTGCTTTCTTTAAATTTCAGCACCAAATAGGCATATATATCCTTAAACAAACAAATACCCAGAAATCTTAAAACATAAAAAAAACCAAAAAACAAAAATGGGTATTAATAAAACTTACATATTAAAGAGGTCCCACAACAAATTTCCTGTAATGAAGTGTTTTCAAGAATTGATGTGTATGTATTATGTATGTGTATGCACACATACATATAAAATTTGTGTATGTATATATAGGAGAGAGAGCCAAAATTGGAGACCCCAAAGAAGAATGAAACAACAAATAACAAGAAGGTATATATAGAATTAGCATGGCGAGTGAAGTACACGCGTAGGTTGAGAGCGTGGGGGTATAGGGAAGTTAGTGTAGGAGTTCTTACCGCGGTAGAAATTTTTGAGTTATATATTCTAGGAAGTTTTAGTCATTTTGGAGAATTTTGATTTCTTTTCTATTTTTAGATAAATTTTGGTCAAAACAATTTTTAGCATACGAAAGTGAATTAACAAATGCAGACAAAATTAAAAATAAGAGCTATATTAGGTCACCAACAAGTTAATTAAAGATAATAAATAATTATAGTTTTGGTCCTATTGATAAGTTATGATTATCGGTCCTTGTGATATATAATTTAGCATATTTAATTTTTAATTAATTATAACATAAATAATTTTCGATCCCTTTATGTATGAAATATGTTAAATTTGAAATAGTTTTAAAGTATATTTTTCTCAAATATAGACAATACAAGCTGAATTTAACATATGTTTAATTAAATAGTGTAATCGTTAATACATGAAAATTTGTGAATGTTTTACAAGCAAAGAAATCAAAAGTACATATTATGGTTAGTTCAATATCACAAAGACTAAAATTAGAATCTCTCAACAATTGAGGAGTCAAAAGTGCTATTAACCTTAAAAATAACTACTCATAATAAGTAAAATCTGAAAGATCTCCAAGTAAGTTTCTATATCATTTTCTTGTGTGGATTTCCCTTCGAGGCACTAGTCTTTAATATTTGCCCTTTGCTTACAAAATGGCTGAAAATGTCTCGAGGTATCGGGTTCGAACTCCCCTCAATCAAAAATTTAAAAAGATTTTGCAAGATAGAGTTTGGGATTCGCAAGACAGAGTTTGACTTATGCCTGAAGGCAAACTCTGCTTTAAGGTAATTGCAGACAAATTATGCCTTTAATCTCAAATTTTGTCTTGCGATTTTTTTTTAAAATTTTTTACTTATCTGGGATTCGCACACATAATTCAGGAGTTTTTAGGCGAATGACAAAAATTAAAAAAAATTAATTTAAAGGGAAAAAATTAAATACCACCCGAAATAAGGATATTACTGTGAATTGCCCCTTCTATATTAGATGAAACTGCACTGATCACGTAAAATTTATCTACACTATCAATTTTTATAAGTCAACTCCTATTAGAAAAAAAAAAACTATGAAGTGTGAATATAAGGGTTACTACTAATGATTAAATTCATGTACGTTTCAAATTATAAAATCGACATGTTTAATGTTTATTTTCCTTTTATAGAAAAATACTTAAAATTAGAAAAACTATCAGTAATTTTATATGATATTTCAAGTATGATATCAGCATGTTAAATGTATAAGATTGTAAAATTGAGCATCCAAGTTGATTTTATAAGTTAAAAGGAAATCAAATTAAATATGGACCCTATCTTCAGTAGTATCATTCAATAAATTGAAAGTATAATATTCACTTATTCAAATTCATAGATTCCAAAAGCTATATACAGTAGAAATTCTATTAATTAATACTCGATTATTTAATAAACTCTCTTAGATAATATTTTTGGTCAGTCCCGACTCGGGGATAACATGCTAAATTAATAATTCACTAAAATTATAAGATAATACATTTTTAATTACTCATACAGACCCCATGTAAAATATAAATTAATAATTCCTTATATACTACATAATACATAAGTGATTTATGAAGACTTCTTGAAAAATGACTCAATTGTCTTTTGTTTTTTGTTGAAATCAATGTCACATTGAATCTCATCTCTAATTTTTCTTATCATTGTAAGAACTTCTGGTGTTGTTTTCTCATAGCTCAACAAGAAATTATTCAATGTGATTGCCGCTTTAATAGCCTCGTTTCGCGAAGGGGGCTCTACTGTAGAACTTTCATCATCACCTTTATCAATTCTCATAACGCTCTCAATTATTTCTTCATCAGTCAACAACTGTGCAACTACATTTTCTTCTGGGTAGTTCAGGACATGTTCGAAATCCATTATTTGTGTTAGCATGATTTGATCTTGTGTTTATATAGGAAATATTTTTTAATATTCATAAATTAGTACATTGAACACAAGAAGCATAATAAAATGGGAGATTAAATGGTGCTTCATTTGATATAGTACATTGAACAATAATGAAGTGGAAGATTGAAAGTGTTTGTAAATTGGGTATTTCATTATAAATTTATCTATAAATTGATAAAATATTAATTAATATATAAATTAATAATTATTAATTTATCGATTAATTAATATCTCTTTTAATTAATAAATTTTGATGGTCCAAGAGCATTAATTTATAGAGTTTATACTGTATCACAACATGTCTTTGTCAATTTAGAATCCATTTTTATTTTTGCTTTGCAAAAGAGCCTTATATAGTGTAGATATGTACTTTAGAATATATATGCATATATATAAATGCAAAAGTAATTTTGAACTACAAAGGATCCACCACTAATTTTTCTAATCCAAAACAGAAAAGAAAATACAACTTAAAGAAATTTAGGATTGTGCACTAATTTAATGTATGTGATTTTTGCATTTCCAAAATACTAGTATATAGTTCAATTTCAATGTCCAGTGGAATATTCCCCCTAGAGAGTTAGATTCATTTAATCTCCACTTAATCCGCTAATCATCCTGATTATATACTATAATTATATACTAAATATTCAGGTCTTAACTGATTTAGGTATGTAATTTTGCACCTCCAAAATATCATAATAAATGAACAATCTCAGTGTCCTGTGGGGTATTCCCTCTAGAGAGGTCAATTTGATTGACTAATTAATCTTCACTTAGTTCGATAATTTGTTTATTAAATATTAAATACTCAGGCCTTAACTGATTTATATATATGAATGTTGCACCTCCAAAGTGCCCCAGTAAAGGAACAATCTCAATGTCCCGTGGAGTGTGGAATATGCCCCTAGAGAGGTCAGTCAATTAGATCGATTTAATCTTCACGTAGTTCAAGGATTTTCTTGATTAAATAATAGGTAATCATATACTCACTCCGTTCATTTTTACTTGTCCACTTTTAACTTGAACGCTCTTAAGAAATAATGAATGAAGTACATATTTTACTAAGATACCCATTTTAATTGGTGCATAGCAGTGTTTTAAGAGATGGGGGCGCGAGGCGAGGTGTTTTACACAGCACGAAGCGAGGTGTAAGCCCCGAGACACGGGGCGTAAGTCCCATAGATCTACGGGAGTATGTCTCATGTATCTTCAATTTTATAATTTTAATATTAAAAATAAGCAAAAGTAGAATTTTCATTAAAATTCTGTAAATAATTCAAATACATCACCAATAATATAAAAAAATTATTATAATTATTATATGAGAAAGGTAACAACATAAAAAATGATACTCCGTAATAGCCTAGATAATCTTTAAAATAAAATCTTTATCCACTTCTTCATTAATTTCTGCATCTATTAATTCTTTTCACCCTCAATTAATATTTTCACTGATTTTTATTTATATATTTCAAAGAACGATAAGGATGAAAAGTGTAATAGCAACGACAAAAAATGAAAAAAAGTCGCTTCAACAACATAGCGCTACGAAATCTCTATCCTACCAATTTAAGACATAAATATTTTTAAAAATATATTTATGGCAGTGTTATTTATATATTTTAGAAAAAATCACTACAACAAGAAAACCTGATAACATAAAGTATAAATATCATTACACCAATAATAAAAATTATAATCTATAGCAAAAATACTTTTAATTTAAAAAAATCAAATTTAACGTTTGGGGCATACGCCTTTACGCCCGGGGCTTACACTTTCGCGCCCGGACTTACACCCCAAATTCTAGGGCGTATGCCCTATATGGATGTACGCCTTTCATTTGCGCCCCTGAGCATTTTTGGTATGCCCCGGGACTCGCCCCAAAAACGCCTCTGAAAACACAGTGTATAGTGTTAATGAGACTAAATGATTTGAAATGAGTAATTCATGCTATGGGTAAAACAGAAAAAGTAGACTATTTTTTTCTTGATATACTAAATGTGACAAGTAAAAGTGAGAATTTATTTATAAAATAGTGGAAAAGTAAAAATTAACGGAGGAAGTATGAGATAATTATACTATATGTAATTTGTTTCACCTCTAAAGTATACTAATAAAGGAACAATCTCATTATCCCGTGAACCATGCTACTAGAGAGGTCAATTAGATTGACTTAATCTTCACTTATTTCGATGACTTTCTTGATTAAATACTAAGTACGTATTCGGGTCGTATCTGATTTATGTATATGATTTTTGCACCTCCAAAGCACCCTAGTAAAAGAACAATCTCAATGTCACGTGGAATATGCTCCCTAGGGAGGTGAATATGATTCACTTAATCCTACGAACTTCTCTTGATTAAATTACTATTTCTACAACTTGCATGTTTAACTTTTAATATATATTATTCCTCCGTCTTAATTTATGTGTCATCATTTGACTTGACACTGAATTTAAGAAAGAAGAAAAGACTTTTGAGATTTGTGGTCCAAAATAAGTTTTAGATATTTGTGTGACTATAAATCACCAAATAAAGATAAATTATTTCTAAATATAAAAATATGATATTTTTTTTTGAGACATACTAAAAAGAAAATGATATCACATAAATTGGGACAGATGAAATATTTAATTAGTTACGGCAGCAATGTGTTCAAAATCTTCTCAAAGCCACTTGTGGAATTGGACGAAATGATAAAAACTATAATTTTGGAGAGTTTGGGGCTATGAGTTTTTGGAGTCCTATTTCTACAATTTTCGATTTATACATTACTACCCAGGTCAAGTAAAAGGTGAAGAAGGGAATAAATCTGGATCTTCATATTGCAAAATATTGTAAATGGATTGGAAGTTCAGACCAAAACTGGAGAGTGGATTGATATCAATATTGCACCAAATTCCTTGATTGTTATTGTAGGAGATTCGTTCATGATAAGTGTATTGTTACTCTTCCGTCCTATTTTATGTGATGCAGTTATTATTTGGAAAGTCAATTTTTTTTTCTTTGATCGTATTTTTTCCATATCTTTTAGATATTTTGAATTATTAGTTATTATAGCTAACTCTTACTTTTTTTTATGTAGTTTTAAATTAGTAGATTTTATTTGTAAAAACTTAAAAGATTTATATACAAATTCACATGTAAAAAATTAGACAGTTCAATGCTCACTCTAAATCGCTTCACATAAAATAGGAAGGTGGGAATACTTTATGCCAGACAGTATCCACTTTACATTAGAAGATGTTGGTTACAAAGTAGGCAGGAAACGGAAATTACAAGTAATTGCTAAGTAATACAAGAACTGAAATTACAATTCAACAACAAAACTGAAATTACAAAGAAGTTGAACAAGAAACTGGAAACTGTTTTGGTGTATGCTGAGTCGAGTGTTTGCACTCTGTCTTTAAGACAATATTGCCCCTTATGTATCCTTTCTACGTCCTGGACAATTGTCTCCCAAGATAAAACAGCAAATGAACACTTGAGCAAAGGAAACTCAAATGCTACCGTGAAGAATTTTGAGTAATGAAATGATGCTTGGAAGGTTGTAGGAAGAACTGAAATCTGTTTCTGTTTTTCGTCTGCTTTACTGTTTTGTGAGTAGCTCAACAATGGTGCAAGGGGTTCTTTATATAGGTGAAGGATGGGTTGTTGAACTGCCTCCATAAGTGCCATTACTGGCCAAGTAATGGCCATTATGGAAGTAGTAATAGCACCAAAATAAATGGTGAAGATGTGCAACAGATTGACACATATGGCAAAGTTCTCTGGTCCAAAAAGATAATATCAGAAGAAGCACAGCCCACAGCCCACGACCCGTGACCCGAGAACCCGGAACCGGACGGGACGGGCGGGAGGCGGCGGCGCGCATGTGGCCTTTCCTTGAACCGAAGCACATCTAGGTCCTCCCTCCTTTAAACACATGGGATACACCTTGGGGTCCCAAACCCCAAACCAACTTTGAGACTTATAAACAAAATAATTTATTCTTCCTCCACCGATGAGGGAGAATTGATCACAATACCACACTTTTCCAAGCTTCAAACACCTCACTTCGTGAACCAATATCTCTTTCATTTCTCAATGAAATTTGACGATTCTTGGCCCTACAGTTATCTACGTACTTAGTAGATCATGCACGTGTGAAGAACCGGATTCTCCAACATGCGTAACACTAGTGTTTAAGCCGTTAAAGTTGGTCGATCGCAACTCCCGCCAAAGGCAAATTTCCAACAATCCCCTCTTGAAAGAGATTTTGGCGCACTCACATGGTGTCTTTTCATTTCCAGCAATATTTCAGCGGACCGATGTTGCATAAGGAGAGGTAGCTTCATCTTTGAACCTTCCATAGTTAAATACCATCGGACTTACTTACTGCGCGGTGAACGTGATGTCTTGAACCGTCAGTGTTTAGTGTAAGCCAAGTCAATAGTACCAACACAACAAATTCCCTTACTCTCTTCTTCGTAATGTTTTGTCCGTTTTGGCCATGGACAACATCTTGGATTCTTAAGTGCGTTCATTTGAGGCGGCCCATCCTCGCACTTAAATAGGTGATCTCCTACAAGGTATCCTGCCATACCCCACTTCACAAGTGTTAGGAACTATTAAAAGTTTTTTCCAAACCTAACCTCAATTGTTGAGGATCATTAAAGGTTTCGAAAACTTAACCTTTACCCATACTGCAGATAGCACTTAATGTCTATCGCGGGAACGACTTTGGATTTGATGTTTCTTTTCAGAAATCATTATCCGAAGTGCTCATGCTTCTACTGAAGCGATCAACTGAACCTTTACAGCTTAGTTTTCCTATTGAACCAAATTACTGGGATCTCCAGTTAGTAAGGTTGGGTTACCACCATATTGGTCCTTATTCTTTGGGTTTTAAGCCCATTCCCCTAGACAGGCAGACCATCTGATCCTTGGATAAACCCTTTGTAAGTGGGTCTGCTATATTATCTTTTGACTTAATGTAATCAATGGATATTATACCCGTGGTGATCAGCTGCCTAACGGTCTTATGCCTCCGTCGAATATGACGAGACTTGCCGTTGTACATAACATTCCGTGCCCTTTCTAGAGCCGACTGACTGTCGCAGTTGATCATTACCAAAGGTACGGGTTTGTTCCAACACGGAACATCCTATAAGAAGTCATGAAGCCACTCAGCATCTTCTCCTGCTTTATCTAAAGCGATAAACTCCAATTCCATTGTGGATTGGGTGATACAAGTTTGCTTAGAGGATTTCCAAGACATAGCCCCACCACCAATTGTAAATACATACCCACTGGTGGACTTGATTTTCTCTATATCAGATATCCAGTTTGCATCACTGTACCCCTCTAGTACAGCTGGATATCTCGAATAGTGTAACCAGAAAGTTAACGTGTATTTTAGGTATTGTAATACCCGATTCAACGCCTTCCAATGATTATCACTCGGATTATGGGTGAACCTAGCCAACTTATTGACTGCATAAGCAATATCAGATCAGGTGTAGTTTGTTATTTACATCAAACTACCGATCACATGTGCATATCGCTCCTGATATACAGGTGCACCAAGATTTTTATCAAGCTTTTGATTTGTATCCATTGGTGACTTTATCGGTGAACTGTCTAACATCTCAAACTTTCTCAAAACATCCTCGATGTAGTGAGACTGATATAAGATCAGTCCGTCAGACGTCTTAGAGATTTTAATCCCTAAGATGACATCTACGATACCCATATCTTTCATGTCGAATCATTGTTTCAACATGTTCTTAGTCTCTAGGATTATTCTAGGACTGCTTCCTGTGATCAACATATCATCTACATACAGGCATATCATAACAAATGAGTCAGAGTTACCTTTCGTGTAGACACATTTATCACACTCATTAATGGCGAAACCCTTCGATAGTAGAGTACTATCAAATTTTTTTGTGCCATTGCTTTGGAGCTTGTTTCAGTCCGTACAGAGATTTGACAAGCCTACAGACTTTCTTCTCTTGCCCTTGAACCACATACCCCTCGGGTTGGTCCATATAAATTTCTTCTTCCAAATCACCATTTAGGAAGGTTGTCTTCACATCTATTTGATGTATCTCAAGGTCACGCAAAGCTGCGATCGCAATGAATATCCGTATGGATGTCATTCGGGATACCGGGGAGTATGTGTCAAAGTAGTCAAGACCTTCTGTTTGCCGATAGCCCTTGACTACCAACCTGGCCTTGTACTTGTGTATAGACCCATCTGCCTTATATTTTCGTTTGAGTATCCATTTACAACCCAACGGTTTATTTTCCGGAGGAAGATCAACCAACTCCCAAGTATGGTTATGCAGAATGGAGCCTATTTCACTCTCAATAGCTTCTTTCCAGAGCGGTGCTTCTGGAGTTGACAACACCTTAGCAATTGTCCTTGGTTCATCATTAACCATATAAGCTACAAAGTCAGGACCGAAGGATTTATCCTTCCTGGCCCTTTTACTTCGCCTTAGATCCATCTCTGGAGTCTCCAAGTTCTGAGAATCTGGAACACTAGATTCCGGATGTTCAGCCACCTCGAGATTCGCTAGATCTGAACTATCTAGATCCGGGCAGTCAAGGACTCCTGGTTCTTGAGAGCTTTGTGCATAACTTCGTTTGCGAGAGGTTATGTCTTTTTCCTTTCTAGGAAAGGTACCTTCAAAGAATTGAGCATTCCTTGATTCCATGATTGTACCTTGGTGGATATCTGGAATATCTGACTTATGCATTAGGAAGCGATAAACACTACTGTTATTTGCATATCCGATTAATATGCAATCTACAGTCTTAGGCCCAATCTTGACCTGATTCGGCTTGGGTACTTCAACCTTTGTCAAACAACCCCACACCTTAAAATATTTGTAGGTGGGTTTCTTTCCCTTCCATGATTCATATGGAGTTTTGTCCTTACCCTTATGTGGGACTCTGTTAAGAATCGTATTAGAGGTAAGGACGGCTTCTCCCCACATGTTTTGGGGAACACCGGAATTGATAAGCAAGGCATTCATCATTTCCTTCAATGTGCGGTTCTTACGTTCCGCCACACCGTTCGACTGAGGTGAGTATGGAGCCGTCGTTTGATGAACAATGCCTTCTTGGACACAATATTCCTCAAATGGCGCTACATATTCTCCCCCTCTATCGCTACGAATGGATTTAATCCGCAGGCTTAGTTGGTTCTCAACTTCTGCTTTGTAACGTCAGAACGCTTCAAAGGCTTCATCCTTACTTTTTAACAAGTAAAAGTAACAATACCTTGTGCTATCGTCAATGAGTGTCACAAAGGTTGATTTCTAATACAATTAGAATCTTAAGTTATCTTAAATATACATCTATCATAATTACAAATATACATATAATATTCAGAGAATATTCGCTAATAAAATTACCCAAGTAAAGGAACAATTTAAGTGTCACGTGGAATATGCTCCCTAGGGCTGTGAATAAGATTCACTTAATTCTATGATTTTTTTATTAAATACTAAGTAATCCTGTAAGAGATAATTTATGTATATGATTTTTGCCCCTCCTAAGTACCTTAGTAAAGGAACAATCTCAATGTCTTCTGGAATATGCCCCTTAGGGAGGTGAATTACCTTGATCTAATCTACACTTTGTTCGATGATTTTCTTGATTAAATATTAAGTAATCAATGTATCATTAAATAGGATTTTCAGTATTGTCGATTAATAATGTTAACGATTGATCCAACAAGTCACATGTTTTTATTTGACATAATGGAACAACCTAGTGGGCAAGCAACTACAAAATAATTTTAGTTGTCTTTTTTTAAAACTATTATCTAATCAACCATTTATTTATATTCTTGCTAAACGTGTGCCACAAATCAAAGAATTAAGTAATTGGACAGACATATGCCCTTGTTTAATCTTCTAACACTTGTTGTGCATTATCCATGATGCCTTATTCTTTTGTCTTTTAAATTTCTCGAGCTTGGGGTTCTTAAAATTGCTGAAATTAAGGAATTGGAATAATAATATCATTTATAATGATGGATACGAAAAAAAAATACTACAATACAAATTTTGTTTGGATCGTGATTATTTCTTTTATATCATACCATAATTAAAAGATATAATGATACCTCTTTAATTAGTTATGACGAAAAATAAACTACTAATTTTGTTTGGATCATGATTCCTCTTGTCTCATACCATAATTAAATGATTTAATGATACCAATAATTTAATTAGTGTCCCTAATTTGACTCATCTCACCCTTGTTGGATTATAAAATACGTTCAAACCTTCGTGTTATATAAGCTGTATATAATTATTTTGTTGGAAACTTAGTAATATGAAAGTGGTAGAATTAATAAACATATTTTATTATCACTAAGAAAGGATTAACATATTATTAGACTTGTTGGATTTTTGTCTTTAATGCACCGCTACGTGGAGAAATACTAAGTGGTGTAACCAAATAAAAATTAAAAATGTTTCTCGCCTAAACTAAAGTATTCATGGAAAAGAGCTAAGTTTTATGTACCGACAATATAAAAGAAGATATTCTTTTTCAGATACGAATTGACATAAATAGTCGCGCACTCAATCACTTAAATTAGAAATAGCCAGCGAATACAATGTTTCATGTTTATATATATATATATATATAATCGATGTATAATGCATGTATAACGGCTAGAAAAAGTAAACATTGAATCCAACCGGGTATTTATATAAAAATTCCTAATCCATATTTACACAATTAAGTTAATTCTAAATAATTATAGATAAATTTCTATAATAAATATTAATTAATAATATCTAATATTTAACATGTTATAACATATTAAATTACACTAATAGTATAATTTTTAATACATTATCAATATATATACTTAAATCAAATTATAAATTATAAGCAAATAGGCTTCTTATTAAATCCCTTTGAAAACTGTAAGTACATAGGCTTCTCCACGAGTATTAATTTGTTGTTGCCTTTTCAATAAGACGAGAAGTCGATAACTCTTTTTTTTTTTTTTTTGAATTTACAATTTAATGACGGGGGTGTGTGGGGAGACAAATACAACTTATCTGATATGGGAAATTAGGTATTTTAAGTTTTTAACTCCTTGAATGAAAATTTATAATTTCTTTTTTCCATTTGACTTTTTTTATATCTGGTTATTTTATCAAATAAATAAATAACATTATCTCAAATTTTTCATGGATATGGTAATAAATATAAAATATGAGTGTATATTACTCGAAAAAATTCTACAGAGTGACTAGTGGTATCCAAGTAGAAGCAACACAACAATAATGTTGACGATTATATTTCCTTTATATGTAAGTCAACTCTAACTTTGTTTGAAAAATAATAGACATAGAAAGAATTATTTTTAATGATAAATCTACTATTTAACTTCGTCTATTTTTATTATATAAGTCAACGAGAACGGATAATAATTCATAATAATAATGTCGAATAATGTGTCGGCAGTTGGAGAAAAAGGACATAAAGGCTTAAAATTCAACGTCTCAATTCAACTTGAGAAATGCATGTGGTGATTGTTACTAGTATTAATTATGGGCTTACGTATATACTATATTTGCTAATAATATTTTAAAAAAATCAGTTTAATAAGCTATAACAAGTTATTATTCTATTTTCAGATTATTATATCAGACTTGCTTGAAAATTTACCTACTATTGCAAATCAACTTTACCTGATAATGAAAAAAAAATTTACACTAACAATGTACAAAGTATAAACTCAATAAATATTAATATTATTAGATTAGATTAGATTATAAGTCATAAATTTAGTAGTTAATCAATTTAGTATAGTGATCATCTTACTAGCTTGTGTGGGCATATAAGGAGGGATAGAATTAGAAATTATGATATTCGGAACAGAGTGAGTGACCTCGGTGGATGATAAGATGCGGGAAGCGAAGTTGAGATGGTTCGGGCACGTGTAGAGGAGAGACACAAATGCCCCAGTGAGGAGGTGTGAGAGGTTGGCTATGGACGGGTACATGAAGGGTAGAGGTAGGCCAAAGAAGTATTTGGGAGAGGTAATTAAACGGGATATGACGCAGGTGCAACTCACTGAGGACATGACCTTAGATAAGGGGGTTATGGAGGACACGGATTAGGGTAGAAGGGTAGTAGGTAGTCCAACGTAGTTCTACCTACGCTTACAAACTGGTAGTTGTAGTGTTATTATTGAAAATATACCATAATATACACGCACAGTTGGCAATGGTCACCACATTCCAATTCAGGGCCATGGTAACACCCACACCAAGCCACCCCACCCACCTTTCTCCCTGAATAATGTCCTATATGCCCCAAACATCATAAAAAACTTAGTCTCTATTCGGAAATTTACTCATCATAATTATGTGTCTATCGATTTTGATCAATTTGGTTTTACTGTGAAGGATCTGCGTACATGGATACCTCTTACGAGATGCAATAGCACAGGGGACCTATATCCATTTACACTATCCTCCGCTGTCAGTTCCAGCCCACACACATCTCTTGCTGCTCTCTCTCCGTTAACCTGACACAATAGGCTTGGACATCCAGGGTCTCCAGTTTTTAATTTCCTTAGAAGTAATAATTTTATCAGTTGTAATGAAAAACTTGTTCCAAATTGTGCTTCTTGTCAATTAGGAAAACATGTTCGTCTTTCGTTTAATTCATCTACTAGTGTTACGTTTGCTCCATTTGATATTGTTCATGTTGATTTGTGGACATCTCTCATCCCTAGTTCTTTGGGTCATAAATATTATCTGGTTTTGTTAGATGATTATTCTCACTATATCTGGATTTATCCACTAAAATTCAAATCAGAAGTCTTTGTCAAATTTTATGAATTTTGCAATTTTATCCAAACACAATTTGAAAGACCCATAAAATCTATTCAATGTGATAACGGACGTGAATTTAATAATTCCGTGTTTCAAAAATTCTGCAAAAATAATGACATGGTTTTTCAATTTTCGTGTCCTCACACCTCTCCTCAAAATGGTAAAGCAGAATGTATCATTCGCGTCATCAATAACATGGTTCGAACTTTCCTTTTTCATGCCTCTTTACCTTCTTCTTTTTGGGTATATGCAGTAAAAATTGTGGAATACGTCCTTAATATTCTACCCACTAGAACACTTCATAATATGACCCCCACCGATATCTTATACCGGCGAATCCCTTCTTATGATCACCTCCGGATATTCAGTTGTCTATGCTATCCTAATCTTGCCTCTACCGCCCCACATAAATTAGCACCCCAAACTACTTCGTGTGTCGTCTTAGGTTTTCCGTCTAACCATAGGGCCTATTTATGCTATGACTTGTCCACGCGTCAAAATCACATCTCATGTCACGTCACCTTCGACGAGACGACGTTTTTGTTTTCGAACATTCAAAAATTCTGACAAATGGACTATAATTTTCTTGACAAAACCGACCTTTCTCCCATCATCCTCCGTGAACTATGTCAGTCCACCACCGTCAACTAATGTCCGCTACATACTGCCGCCTCACCTGACCCCACCAGGGTCTCCCCATCACCCATCGACTCACCATTTTCACCGCTGTTGACTTCCACATTCTTCGGCACTCGGTCATCTTCCCCAGTCCCATTTTCGATCACCATCCCCTTGTATGTGTCGCCATCGCCGTTCCAGAACCTACTTATTCCAACACCATATCTCGAAAACCAACCAAACACCACAACCGCTGACTCACCAAACCAGCTTAACAGTCCCCCACTACCACCAACACCCTACCCCACCACATCGATCTTACCAACTCCAGTCCACACATACCGATTTTGTACCCTGTTCCCGACAGCAACCCCACTCACCTAACTGCTGACCCCACCCATCACCAGATTACCGACACCAACAATCACCTAAACCAGCCAACAACATCCCACCGTATGGAAACCCGTGCCTAACACAAGATTTTCAAATCCAAAGTCAAATTTAACATATCCACAGAAACCATATCCCCAATTCCTAAAAACCCCAAATTAGCCAAACAAGATCCAAATTGGAATGCGGTCATGTGTGAGAAATTCAATGCTTTAACGAAACAACACACTTGGGAATTGGTTCCTCGATCGGATGGGGTGAATGTGATTCGATGCATGCGGATTTTTCATCACAAATACATGGATAGTGGTGAGTTAGAAAGGTACAAGGCGAGACTAGTGGCTAATGGCACTAATCAGCAGGAGGGTATTGATTGTGGTGAGACATTCAGTCCGGTCGTTAAACCGACTACTATTCGCACAGTTCTGAGCATTGCTATGGGTAAGTGTTGGCCGATTCACCAACTAGATGTGAATAATGCATTTCTTCATGGGGATCTGAAAGAAACTGTCTATATGCATCAGCCGCTTGGTTTTGTCGATCTAGCAACCCCACATTATGTATGTCATCTCCGTAAGTCACTATATGGTCTGAAACAGGCCCAATGTGCATAGTATGATCATTTTGCCCAGTATATTATGCAGATTGGGTTCGTGTGTAGAAAGTGTGATACTTCTCTATTTATTTTTCATCGTGGTAGTAGCATTGCATAATTATTGTTATATGTGGATGATATTGTGCTTACTGCCTCATCTGATGTGTTGAATAATGAGATTATTACACTGCTCGAATTCGAATTTGCTATGACTGACTTGGGAAAGTTGAGCCATTTTTTTAGAATATCAGTGACTCGGTCTGCGGATACTATGTTTCTGTGTCAGCGTTAGTATTCACTATTCAGAGAAAATAATGTACATAGCTAAAATGGCAAATTGCAAGATCATGTCCACTCCGGTTGACTCCAAATCAAAGCTTAGTGTTGTTGATGGTGATCCAGTATCTGATCCCACCCTTTATAGGAGCCTAACAGGTGCACTACAGTATCTTACATTCACCAAACCTGACATCGCATATGCCGTTCAGCAGGTGTGCTTATTCATGCATGCCCCTATAGAGCCTCATTTTACTGCCCTTAAGCGTAGTATTATATATGTTAAGGGCACACTTGATTATGGTCTTCACGTATATCCTTCCGCACCTAACAGATTATTGTCTTACACCGATGAAGACTGGACTGGCTGTCCTGACACACGTCGCTCTACATCGGGCTATTATGTATTTTTGGGAGATAATCTCATCTCATGGTCTGCCAAACGACAAGCTACATTATCCCGTTCGAGTGCAGAAGCGGAATACAAAGGAGTTGCTAATGTTGTTGCTGAGATATGCTAGCTCCGAAACCTTCTTTTGGAGCTACAATATCCATTGCGTAAGGCGTCTCTAGTGTACTGTGATAACATATCCGCTATCTACCTGTCTCATAATCCGGTTCAGCATTAGCGAACCAAGCATATATAGATGGACATACACTTTGTCCCTGAGAAGGTTGATCTTGGCTATGTTAGAGTCTTACATGTGTCGTCTGCATATCACTACGCTGGTATCTTCACGAAAGGCCTACCGCGACAGCTGTTCGTTGACTTCAGACCAGTCTCAGCGTCCGTCATCCCCCCGCTCAGACTGAGGGGGTGTATCAGCCGTTTACTAGAAAGATCACATAAAATTCCCACACCATAATTAGATTATAATATCCCGTATATTTTGTAAATATTTAGTGATGTATAATTATTGTAAAGCTAGGATACTTATTGTATTAGGGTTCTACATATTGTACACTAAATATTGTATTAATGAGAAAGAAGACTCCCAATGGAATTGATACAATCTTACAAAAAGTAATGTTTCATATGTCTCACGTATGAATGGATTTGCAAAATCATTTACTCTTCCATATAAATTTCATTGACTCATGTGCATGCATGAATACTCCACATCTATTTTCATGGCTTGTTCTATAACCAGGGGCAGATGTAGGGGCAGGGTGTTCACTTAAACATTCTCGGCAAAAAATTACAGTGTATACATAAGATAAATTTTCTGTATTTATGTACATATATTAACTTTTGAACATCCTAAATAAATGCAAAAGCTTAGCTCAAGTGGTCAAGTGTGTTCAAATTGTCTCTAACATCCTGGATTCAACTTTCAAGGACAACATTGTTTTTTATATTTAGCTTTAGTTATTTTTTTCGAACATTATGAGTAAAAAATTTGGATCTGCCACTGTCTATAACGTGTCGTTTTGTTGGTGAACAAATCATAAGAAGATATATTATAGTAATCGAAATTATAATATGAGAATTAAATAATAATAAATTAATTACTTAGTGTATATACTTTTATTAGAATATGTTACTTAGTGTATATACTTTTAACTCGTGTGCATGTATATGCAAACTCCATATTTATTTTTATGGCTAGTTCTCTATTAGTATATTACACTAGTCGTTTAGCTTGTATTCTAACGATTAACATCGGATGAACCCCTTCTTCCAAAATTACACAATATAAGCTGCAATTAAATTAGCTTATTTTTCTCTTTTGTTCTCCTTAGATTGCATCCTCTATCATTGTAGCCTTGTATGTATTTATTCAACTAAAAGAATATTACCTTTTTGACATTCAAACAAAGTAAAAAAAGGAAGAAAAAAAAAACGTGTACTCATAGCCTTCCCATGACCTTTAATTTTGGTCAAAACAAAACGGTTAGAGATAGGTATATTATATTCTTCTCATTTCAAAAGCATATGGTCAAGAAAAGAACATGTTCAAATAAAGTGAGCAAATAGAAGATGTAGAAGATCTTAACAAAAGCTACTTTTAGGGTGTGTTTGGTAAGGACAATTATATTTTGCTGGCAAATACGTGGCTTTCTCACGTATATTTTGACGTTTTGATAAAATATCTTTTTAAGAGCATTTATATATATATATATATTCTACGTAAATACTATTGGGAGTGGAGGGCCGGGGGAGGTGTTGGGTGGCCGATGAGGCTGGTTTGTGGGTTGGGTGTTGGGAGAGTCAATCACACAAATGCCCTATTTTGGGGTGGTCTTTAATTTTTACCCTTCAAATTTGAGTTTTTTTATTTTTGCTCTTTATTAGTTTTGGCGTGGCATAATTAGAATTTCGTTCGGCATAATTAGTATTTATCTTTGGCATGTGTATCATACACAATCCACAGATTATGCCGGATAAGACATAAATGTCAACACTCTAACATAATATGAAAAATGCATAATTCAGATTTAGATGGACATAGTTAGCATTTAATTTTAACATATGTATCATAACATCCACACAAACTATGCCGGATAAGACATAATTTCACTAAATATAATTTTAAAAATTACTATAAAACTATGCCGCATAACTTAATTCCTACATAATTTATGTCGCGCGAGGCAATAATTCAGTTTTCGAAGAAAAAAATATTATAGAGACTATGCCTTGCGAAGTAGACCTAGATATTTTCATAAAAAAATAACAGGACAAAAATTAAAAATCACAGATATTAAGGGCAGACATTAAAGACCGGTGCGTTTGAGGGGCAATCTGCACAAAAAATGGTGTTGGGATAGAGAGGAAACAAACAATGTGAAAAGTCAATTAAGGAACTTGTTTTTCTTATTCCTTTCGGGGAAGTCATTTTTTCTAATTTTTAAGAAATTAGTTTTTCTAAAAATATGTTTACCAAAATATTTTGACCAACTTAACACAGAAAAATTAAAAAACATTTCATCAAAAATATTCTTGGTATTGCTGATGTTAACATACAACAAATGTATTAAAGAACAAAAGTTAAAAAAAATACAGACTAGTAAATAAAAATTATAGTGTTAATAACGTAATTCTTATAGTTATTCATCACATCCAAAGCAAAAATGAGCCTAATATTTTGTCTTTAACGGGCCGACCCTGCCCGTTAAGCGTTGAACCCGCGAGTCCTAATCTGGGCCGGTGATGCTGCACCAAATAAATCAGGTCTGGGTCCGACTCCTCTACGAAATCATTGGGCCCAATATCTAACCCTTGAAGGGAGAAGTTGCACAAATATTTATTTTTGGAGTCTCCATTTAACTTGTGTCCATTTTGTTTTGTAAGTTTATATGCTTCGGGATAGTCATGTCTGAAACATCTGAAGCTTGACAATTTCAGGCATTCATATTTGAAAATGTGGCCTTGTGAAGGCCAAACCAAATACATTTTCTCCTCATGTTTGGAATGGCTTGCCAAGGCAAAGTTTAAATTTTTTTTTACTGAGGTGCCTCTAAAACTTGGTTAAAATGTTCAATCATGTATGTATGAATTTTTCGTGTATGAAGTACATTAAAAAATAGTCTAAAATTTCAGTCATCTATGTTTGAATCTTTTTTGTCAAAAAATATTTTTTTTCATGTATGTCTGTACCTCAGTCATACGAGACTGAAATACATGTTATAGCGAACTGAAATTTCAAACATGTGCATCTAGGAAAAAAATTATACTTCGAATTTCAACAATCCAACACACAATTAACACTAAAATCTACATAAATAAGCTCAAATTTGAAACATAAGTTTCATATATCATAAAGGACAAACCTTAATAGTAATCAATTTGTCAAAAACACAACAATTTTAACAAATACATTTAACACCCTTTTAATTTTTTAAAGTATGTTTGCAATTCACACTACAACACAAGACATATATTGCTACAGAATACGTTGTAGTTAAATATGAAATTTTTCGTAGCTAAACACTTTAGCCACAATATTTTCCCGTAGCATTTGTAGCAAAATGTAGCGTGGCTAAACGTTAGCTACAAACTTTACATGATATGTGTCTAAGGACTTATACTTATTTCTACGATTTTTTTTTTTGTGTTGTAGCTGCTCTGGTAGTAAATTTCTGTCACGAAAAATATACTTATAGCAAGTGATTTTATTCTTTTTCCACGACGGACATACTTTGTGGCCATCTTCATATTGTAGCCATAAGGTGTTGTATTATAGCAAAAGATTTAATTTATTTTGTCACGCAAACTCAAATTTTATGGATATTTCTATAGCTTTATTTCGTAGCAATAGTACTCATATTTAGTTACAAATTAAAAAATTCATAGCTATGAAATAAAGTATTTGCCACATTTTTTTTTTCATATTATAGCTGTGAATCCGCATCTTTGGCTATAAAATAAATAGCAATATAGCTAAAGAAATCTTCATTTGCTACAGAAATTGAAAATTTATAACCATGTTCTTCATATGTGGTAATTATAGGAGTATATGTCTAGCTACGAATTCAAAAGCACATGGCTAACAATTCATACTTTTTTTCACGAGAGATAAAATTGTAGCAAAATATTTATTCATTTGCTATGAAAATAAAAATACGGATCTATGTTCTCATTTGTGTGACGATTATATGTATGTTTAGCTATGAATTCAAAAATTTCATAGCTACTAATTGAAAATTTTGCCACCAACGTTGTTGGCCATTTAATATAGCTGAGAATTTATTTTCGGCATAAAATTTATAGACAATATCGTAGCAGAATATCTTTAATTATGTAATACATGCAATATATTAAAAAACAATTAACAAAGGTTCAACAATATTATTCAAAACAGTGAAACATCACTGTATTCAAACATATCAATATACTTTTACATATATAAAAATATATTTTAAGGAGATAAAGAGGAAAGCTAACACATTAAAATTACAATGGAATCTTATTGAAAAGCATCAACTTGTTTTACTTCTTTTTTCTTCCGAGATTTCATGAAAACTTCAACAAGGGAAGGAGTTTTTCCATTGTTCTTTTCCTCATGTGAAAATATATATTATTAGTTGAATTTAGAAAATGAAATACTATAATTTTCTAACTTTGTTCAAAAAATTATTAGGTATACCATTTCGTGTCTAAGTGTTGCATAACTTTTGGTTCCAATATATGGAGGCAAGGAACGTTTCGATCTATTTGTCTTGTTAAGCATACATTTCTTCTGAATAAAAGTAAAAAAAGAAACTATAATTAACACTAGTTTCTATACAAAAAAAATAAGAAAAGCAAGCAACAAAGAAAAAGATTTATAATTTACCTTAACTATGCCTTTGAAAACAAAACCTGAAATTAGGAATAGTTGAGAGTTTTTTCTTTCTTTTGATTAGTCTTTTAGGGTTTTTGGATGTCCTATAATAGGAAAACAAAAGCTGTGTCTTAGGCTTAAAATGTAGAGGGAAATAATTTGGAGGGAGGTGTTTTTTTTTTTTTTAATTTTCAGCACAACTCTTTTCTTTTTAATTTCATAGCTAGAGGAAAATTATTGTGAATTGATCATGTTTCCCTCCAATAGTCAGAACAATTAAAAAAACGTTAGCTAAGATTTTTCTTAGTAAAAATACATTGTATAAAGTAATTACATTTATCCATTTTAGTATATAACTTATTAATCATTGAACATTGTTTGAAGTTAATACTTATTTGATATATAAATTATGATATAGATTCACTTCTATATTAGCTAAACTAAATTATTAATCTTTAATACATTTAATTTTTTTCAATAATCATTAAGTAATTGAATTAGTAGTAGATCATAAAGGTATTGTCCCGATAGATCATGTTCAAGTCAAATAACAATTCTCGAAGCACTAGATCAGAATGAAACTTAAATTGAGCTCAGATAGTCCGACACAATTATCTATTTATTTAAATAATATTTAAATTTACAACTACAAGTACAATATCGTAAAATTAAGTCGAATCAAACTAAATATGAACATCTAGTTATAACATTAGATCGAATAAAGGTATTGTTCTAATAATAGAGGTATGAGTCAAATAACAATTCCTAAACACTTGTTAAGGATGAAACTTGAGCGAGCCTTAGTGAAGCTTTGTTTAAATCCAATAAAAGTTGTCAATTAGATTTAATTAGATAAAATTTAACTATTTAATTTATTTGAATTATATTTTAAAAACTTAGAAGTAAGACCATGTGAATTAAATATAATGATCAACACCTAATTACACTAGGTCGATAAAAGTATTGTCTCAATCGAATAGGTCCAACTCAAATAATAATTCTCAAAGCACTTGATCAAGATGAAATTAAGTGAAACTTAAAGTATTGTACTTTAAATTTGATATTATTACTTAACCAAAGGTAATTAGATATACTCACTAATTATTCAAATTATATTTGAAACTTATAAGTATGCCCGTACAATTTGAATCACATCGAACGATGAACACCTCCAGTTACGCTAAAATGTATTATTTCGATAGAATAGGTTCGAGTCAAATAACAATTCTCGAAGTACTAGATCCATATGAAGCTTGAGTTGGACTTAAATTTAATTAGATAAAATTTAACTATCTAAATTTATTTGAATTATACTTAAAACTTAGAAGTAAGACCATGTTAATTAAATGGAACGATCAACACCTAATTACACCAGATCGATAAAAGTATTATCTCGATCTGATAGATCCGACTTAAATAATAATTTTTGAAGCACTCAAGTGAGACTTAGAGTATTGTACTTTAGATTTGATATAATTACTTAACCAAAGGTAATTAGATATAATCACTAATTATTCATATTATATTTGAAACTTATAAGTATACATGTACAATTTGAATCCACATCGGACGGTGAACACCTCTAATTACACTAAAATGTATTATTGCGACAGAATAGGTTCGAGTCAAATAACAATTCTCGAAGTATTAGATTCGTATGAAGTTTGAGTTGTACTTAGTTAATATTTAGATAAAATTTAACCATTTAATTTATTTGAGTTATATTTAAATATTTTAAGTAAGACCATGTGGATTAAATAGAACGATCAACACCTAATTACATCAAATTGATAAAAGTATTGTTTCGATCGAATAGATATGACTCAAATAATAATTGTCGAAGCACTTGATTAAGATGAACTTGAGTTAAACTTAGAGTATTGTACTTTAAATTTGATATAATTACTTAACCAAAGTTAATAGATATAATTAATTACTAAGTATTTAAATTATATTTGAAACTTACAAGTATATCCGTATAATTTGAACTGCATCGGATGATGAATACCTCCAATTACACTAAAATGTATTATTTCGATATAATATGCTCAGTCAATAACAATTCTCAAAGTATTAGATCCGTATGATACAACAAATTACAATTCGTGTTATTTAATGTGCAAAAATATTAGTATTGATACAACAAATTACAATTCGTGTTATAAAATAATTATTAGCTTTTGATATTTATCACAATAATAAATTTGTGGCTATATGATTTCATCATGACAAGTAACTATATCTACTAAGCCAACCATTGTCATGACTTTTTCGTACTCGAACTAAAATTATTTAGTTAGCTGTAATATTTTATTTTAAGTAATTTTCTATCGCTAAAAGGTTGTTATTGCTACAACAAGTTTCAACACGTGGCAACAATTAATAATTAGCTACATAATTCTATTATAGCAAAAATTTAATCTTTTATAACTTGAAGCAAATATATTTATCTAGTTACAATATTTTATTTCAAATAATTTATTGTGGCTAAAAGTTTACTATTACTACAGTAAGTTTCAACTCGTGGAAAAATTTAATAATTAGCTACAAAATTTTATTATAGCAAACCATCCATGGCTATATCATTTAAATATTGCCACAAGCTTTTATAACTTGAAGCAAAAATATTTATTTAGATACGATATTTTGTTGTAAATAATTTATTGTGGCTAAAAGGTTACTATTGCTACAATAACTTTTATCTTGTGGCAAAAACTTATGATTAGCTATTTTCACTTGTGAAATTTGAAATGTGAAACTCCGTGATAGTGGTTATATTTTAGTGATATGTCGAAAAGTGGTCAGTGAACGCTATTTCTATTAGTTTTTCAAACAATCACTTTTCAACTCCGGTAACGGAAAATTAATCATTGTCATGGAGTTTCAAACTCCGCATGTGAAACACCATGACAATGGCTATTTTTCAAAGACGGGTTGAAACGTGACAATGGATGCTATTTCTACTAGCTTTAAGGGTTGAGATAGACTCAAGATTCATTTTTTTAACATTATATTAGAGTCAGACCCATCTTTATTCTTAATTTAGTTTACCCAATGCTTGGTCGTCATGTTATGTTGTTCACGCCAGATGTTCAGTCTTCGTCGTTGAGGAATATTATTATCTCCTCATATGTTTTTGACGATCCTTACCTCATGAGTTAATTATTGGGGTTGAGTTAGGCCATACAGATCACTGGTTATGATTGAAATTTGTGTCATTTGTTCTATCCAATAATGAAACCTAGGTTGTGTTAAGTTTGGAAATTACATATACACATTTTGAGGTATTATGAACGAGGTAAATTTTTAGGGAGGGATTTTTAGTAACATTTGGCTTTGCAAGTGAAAAAATGACTTAGCTTTATTTCCCTTTATTATTAGTGTATAATGAGGGTCATTGTGTTCTTTTGGTTATGTTAGCCCTTTTAACAGATATAAGTTCTTTTCTTGTTTCAGATTGGTGAGAATGTGCAGAGGGAAATTATAAATCATAGATCATTAAAGCATCCCAACATTATCAGATTTATAGAGGTAAAATACGTACTCTTATGTTGCTGTGAAGACTTGATTTTATTAAGATAAAATGTTTAAATATATATATATCCTTAAACTTTGTGATTTGTCTTATATTTGTACTTCATTTATCTATTGATTCATGGAAATCCTCATAGTTATCTTTCGTCTCAAATACACTCTTCCAAGTAATGATTTTCTACCTGAAAAAATTGCTCTAATTTGCCCGATATGATGGAAGCCACGTTGGGCTATATTTAGACATTTTCACGTCAAGTTAGACAATGGTCGTGGAATGGATATTTGAGAGAAAATATACTGATGGAGGCTTTCATGAACCGATACGTAAATGAAGGACAAATATATATTAAATCAAATACTTCAAGGATAAATTTAAACAGTTTTCCCTTTATTAAATCATTAGTGGAAATGCTGTTGGAAATTTACTAATGTGGAATTAAGTATATCCCATTATTTATGACTCAAACAATTGGGGCCCCGCAGATCGAAAACGTCGTTTCCACACACGTTCACACGAAGTGCCAAGTATCGCAAATTTCATTAGTGAAAGAGATATTGATATGTAATACGTTTGAGACATAGAATGATGAACGGTTATTGGCCAAATGACAAAGTATTCCACATTGGTAAACGAAGGAAGAATTACAAGATGAAACGAGTCGAAAATCGCCACAGAGCCGTGAAGGGCCGTGACGCAACACCGTTGGAGCCGCAGCGCCGGAGCGCCGCGAAGCCTCCCAAGCAACGCCGCGACGCTAATTGGGTGGCCAGTCACTAGAGCCACGGCGCCACGACGCTAATTCACAGAGCCGCGACGCTTCAGAGGCAGAATGCTGCGACGGAAAGTTGGAAAGTTCTGACCTTTGGGCTAGCTTTGGAGCATTGAATCTCCATTACTTGGCACATGAATTCAGCCATTATTTGGCTGAATGTAACCCCTCAATAAGTGTCATTACATTGGCTATTGAAGGCCATTAGTTGGCTAGTTGAGGGGTCATCTCCTTACACTATAAATTGAGGCCTTTGGCTCAATTGTTGAACACTACACTTAAAAATATTTACAGAATTTTCTAACATCTTCTTCTTCCTCTCTAGCAAGTTTACTACACTCAAAGTTCTTCAAGAGTAACACTTGAGTTTCCTTTGCTCAATTGTTAAGTTGTTGTTGTATCTTGGGAGACTATTGTCCGACAACATAAAAGGAGATATACGGGGCAATCTTGTCTTAAAGACAGAGTGTCATCACTCGACTCAGCAAATCACACAAGGAGTATGTTTCATTCTTGATTTCCAGTTTTGTTGTAATCTTTAGTTTATCATTTCTAGCAATTGTAATATTTACTTACTTCCCGTTTCCTGTAATTGTTGTATCCCATAAATGCAAAGTTTCATATAGTACTAAATTCAGGAGCTATTTGTGTAGTATTATTAATTTCACGTATGGTTATTAAATTTACGTTTTTATTCTGCATGTGTTGTTAACTCCAACACATTTAGCATTTGCTATGGAATATGCAGCAGGTGGTGAACTTTTTGCAAAATTTGCAGTGCTGGCAGATTTAGTAAAGATGAGGTTATAAATTAAAGATCTTTAATTAATTCTTTGTAAACTTTTTCTATTTTGTGTTAACTAATTAATATGTTATACATATTTTCATTTTTGTTCTTCCTACAGGCTCGGTTCTTCTTCCAACAACTAATATTTGGAGTCAGCTGCTGTCATTCCATGGTAATTAAAATTCTGAAATATAAGTACTTTTCTATCTTTTTATGATTTTCATGAGTTTCTTTTTCGGGTCAATTTCATGAATGATCACTCAACTTTTACTTTATTTTGCTAAAATTATTCTATACTAAAAAAATTATTCAACTTTACATATAATTATTTGTTAATTACTGAATCTGAGTGAAGATAGGTCTGTATATGCTCATAGTGAGCCGATGTAACTGCTCTGCAGATGAGCAAAGGAAGAAGCAGAGGAAAAGAGAGATATCATGAAGAAAGAAAGAAAAGAGAAGAGAATGTTGTTTGTGAAATATTTTTTGATTTTCTTATTATTTAAGTGGTGTCAAATACAATGTGGAACCTCACATTTATAGTAGTGAGTTCTAGCCAACACATGTAAACTCTCCAACTAATTTAATTCAACAAACTCAACAAACTCTTATCAACTTTAACTACCTCCAACAAACTCTTAACAACTTTAACAACCTCCTAACTAACTCCTCAACCAACTCATTTAATCACCTCAACACCCCCCTGCAAGCTGGGTACGGAAAATAGATTTTTCATACCCAGTTTGGACAGCAAATAAGCATGATGCCCTTGAGTTAGGCTCTTAGTTAAAACATCTGCAGGTTGCTCAGTAGTGGCTAAATAGAGAGTCGAGATCAGACCTTTCTGTACCTTTTCCCAAATAAAATGGCAGTCAATGTCTATGTGTTTGGTACGTTCATGGAAAACTGGATTTGCAGCTATCTGGATGGCAGACTTACTGTCACAGAATACTGGAATAGGCAGCCTCAGAGTGATGTCTAGTTCATTAAACAGTCATGAGATCCACACCACCTCTGCCACAGCTGAAGCTAAGCTCCTGTACTAAGTCTCTACTGAGCTTATAGATATTATAGGTTGCTTCTTGGACTTCCAGAAAATAAGAGAAGCTCCATAGAAAACAAAATACCCAGTCACTGACCTCCTTGTGTTAAGACATGATGCCCAATCAGCATCACAATATGCAGACAATTCAGGAGAGCCTTCTGCAGGCATAAAGATCCCCAGTCCTGGTCTTGTTTGATATACCTAGCTCCCCTAGTAGCTGCCATCATGTGAGATACTTTGGGTGCTTGCATGAATTGGCTCAGACTTTGAACATCAAATCTATGTCAGGTCAGGTCTGGTCTGGTATTAGTTAAGTACATCAGTCTCCCAATGAGTCTTTGGTAACTTGTAGGATCCTCCAATAAAGGATCATCACTTATATGCTTAGTACCACTGCCATCGGCTGCATCTACATTATTTACATATTTATCAAAGACAATTGAAGTTAGCTTAGCATTCAGCTCTATTGGTGAACCCATTGGTTTGGCATCTGTGAGTCCCATATCAGCTAGCAACTCCAGTGAATATTTCCTCTGGTGCATCACTATTCCACTTCTGTTTCTAGCAAACTCAAACCCCAAAAAATACCTCAATTCTCCCAAATCTTTAATCTTTAAATGTTGTTGCAACACAGTATTGGTTGTAGTGATAAGACCCTATTATTTTCAGTTATGAGCAAATCATCTACATAGATGAGGACTATAACCATACTATCTTTATCCTTTTTTGTAAGGAGTGAGTAGTCAAAATGGCTTTGTGTAAAACCAGATGACACTAAAGCATCAATTAGTTTGATATTCCGCTGCCTTGAAGCTTGCTTAAGCCCATATAATGACTTAAGCAACCTGCATACTTTCCCTTTTCTGTGTGCAAAACCTTATGGAAAATTCATGTAGACTTCTTCATTAAAATCTCCCTGTAGGAATATATTGAACACATCCATCTGATGCACATTCCAGCCTTTTGCAGCAGCAAGTGATATCACTGATCTGACAGTAACCATCTTAACCACTGGTGAGAAGGTATCCTGGTAATCAATGCCCTCCTTTTGGTTATATTCTTTTGCCACCAGCATTGCTTTAAATCTTTCAACTTCACCTGATGCCTTGTACTTAATCTTATACACCCATTTGCAACTTATTGCCTTCTTATTACTTGATAGATCAACTCTCTCCCAAGTCTTGTTATCTTCCAAAGCTTGAACCTCAGCCTTCATTGCTTCCACCTACCTATCATCATTTGATGCCTCTAAGTAAGATGTTGGTTCATGTTCTTTTGAGATTTTAGCTATGAAACTGTGATAAGATACAGTCAATCCAGCATAGCTTACTGTGTCAGCCAATGGATATGGAGTCTTCCTTGATCATGTTATTGGTTGAATGAAGTATTTCATCCATTTAGGTGGTTTCCTTTCCCTGACAATCCTTCTCCTCTCCAAAAATGCATGATTCCCAGGTGTGTCAGTAACATGCACCACATCTCCAGATAAGAATCCATCATCAGTTATTGCATTAATATGAGAAGGAGACAACACACCTTCAAATAAGAAACCACCATTATTCATTTCACCATCTTCCTTTTCAGCAATTGAGTCCCTAGTGTTGGCCTCTCCAATCATGGATTATGTTGTGCCTCCTTGCTTACTTAAGCATTCATCTACCATATGTGCATGTGCCTCAATATATGATGTATCAGCAATATGTGGTTCAAGAGTGGGAAAGTAATCCTCTTCTAAATTTTGCTGAGTCACATCACACTGCATGTTCTACTGGAATGGAAATATATCCTCATAAAATTATACATCTCTGCTGATAAAGATAGTGTTGTTGAGTAGATTCAGTAGCTTGTACCATTTTTGTCTGGTAGCATATCCAACCATTATTGATTTAATGTCTCTAGCGTCAAACTTATCTTTCTTGACTAAATTGATGGCATAACACAAGCACCTTATAACCCTCATATGAGATAATGATGGTTTTTTCTAAAACAGTTTTTTCATAGGGTGATATGTTCTCTATCACAACAGAGGGGGTCCTATTTATTATATACACTGATGTTTCTGTACAATCACCCCAAAATCTTGCAGGCAAGTGATCTTGGAACTTGATAGCCCTTACAACTTCCAGAATGTGTCTATGTCTCCTTTCTACCACCCCATTTTGTTGTGGAGTGTATGAACAAGAACTTTGATATATGATTCCCAGTTGATTAAATAGCTCACTACATGGACTATTAAAGAACTCATAACCATTATCAGATTTAATGCTTTTAACAGCCATACTAAACTGTGTCATGATTACTGCAAATAGAGTTTTTAAAACAGTAACCACATCTGATTTCATGTGTATCAAAAACACCCAAGTCCATCTAGTATAGTCATCAACAACTGTAAGGGAGTACCTCATTCCATTATAAGTAGGAATTCTATAAGGTCCCCACACATCAAGATGCAACAACTGAAAAGCCATATCTGACTTACTATTACTGAAAGGAAATGGCAACCTGGTTTGTCTAGCCATAGGACAGACTTCACAGTGTGTAATTGCAAAACTAGATTTACATCTAAGACCTTTTATTTTTTTGAGTACACTCATTGGCACATGACCCATTCTTCTATGCCAAAGCCTTGCCTGCACTTCTGCTACTAGAATTGTAGCTGATGCATTAACATGTACCTGCTTTGTATCAGAACAATCTCCATTTGACTCCAGCATATATAAGACATCTACTTCTTTATCAATCTCATTCACCTTCCCAGTGAAGAGATCCCGTAGTACAAAGAAGTTAGGAAAAAAAACTTGCACAACAGTTTAATTCTCTTGTCAATTTTGAGACTGATAAGAGGTTAAACTTAAAATTTGGCACACACAATACATGTCTTATGAGATCACCTCATGTCAGTTTGCAACTTTCTGTCTGAGTAATAGTAGTTGTATCACTAGTAGGTAATTGGACTTGTCCTACATTTTCTATTAAAGCATTCTTTTCAATCATATTTTTATCATTCACCATATGATTAGTTGTTCCTGAATCTACTATCCAATTAGATTTACCTTTCTTATTGAATGCTACTTTACCTGCCATGTGAGCTTTAGGCGCATATTCACTATTATGATGAGCACATGCTTCCAGGGCTTGGTTCAATATTGCAATCATCTTTTCAACATTTTCTGGAGTACATGTTCTCAGTATAGAACTGAGTTGTTCATGCTGATTGTGTGTCAATTTTCCCATACTCTTCTGATTATAGAATTGTTGATATGAGTTGCTTCCATCACCATATGAACCATTTGTTATTGCTAAATTCACCTTTTTTTTCCTCTGAAGTCATTAGGATATCCTATTAGCTTGTAACAGTTTTCCTTGATATGTCCTTTATTCTTGCAATAGTCATAGTGCATCAGTATGAAACAGGTTTCCCTAGTGTGTCCCTTCATCTGACAGAAGTCACAAAAGGTATTTGTTGACATATGAGGCTTCTTTGGTTTGTACTGAGGAAACCTGCTCACCATAGCCATTGGTTCAACAGGTTCCCCTCCAACTGTGCTCCCTCATGTGATCAACTTCTGACTCCCATCTTGTGCTACCATAGCATAAGCCTGATTCACACTAGGGGTAGGTGACATCAACAGAATGTGGCTTCTTGCCTGATTATTGCCATCATTAAGTCCCATAAGAAATTCAAGCAGCCTTTGATTGGATAAATGTTGTATGTATTCTCTAGGATTGTTACAATCACATGTAGGTGGTGGTATAATTGAATCTATTTCATCCCACAAATCTTTCATCCTTGAATAATAACTGTACACAGGCAGAACACCCTGATGCAACACTGCTAGTTCCTTTTTTAATTGATAGACTCTGGACAAATTAATCTTATCAAATCTTTCCTTCAGATCCTTCCATACTGCATAAGCAATGGATCTATATAATATACCACTGAGTAAGCTTTGTTCACATTCCTCATGATCCATAAGATCACCATTGCATTACATCTGTCCCATTGCTTGATCTGATTTATATCATAAGTGTCTCGTTTCACAGAACCATCAATAAAACCAATTTTGTTTTTTGTTAACAAAATCAATTTCATTGCTCGACTCCACAAGGTATAGTTCTCCATTCCTATTAATTGAATATCTACTTGCACAGCTCCTGGTGTATCAGAATCACTTAAGAAAAGTTGATGATTATGATCCACAATGTTCAAATTTGCATTCGAACTCTCCTCAACAATCGATGACACATTCGGTAATGTTTCCTCCATAATTGTTTCAACAATAATGTGATTAACCACTACTATGAATAAATGCAGATTACGCAGACCTCAATCCAATAACTAACATTCGCAATTGACGATTGTCCAGAATGCACTGAGTTCTTCATGCACACTCTCGATTCATGCAATCCGAGGCTCTGATACCATGTTAATTACTGAATCTGAGTGAAGATAGGTATGCATGTGCTCATAGTGAGCCGATGTAACTGCTCTGTAGATGAGCAAAGGAAGAAGCAGAGGAAAAGAGAGATATCGTGAAGAAAGAAAGGAAAGAGAAGAGAACGTTGTTTGTGAAAGTTTTTCTGATTTTCTTATTATTCAAGTGGTGTCAAATATAATGTGGAACCTCACATTTATAGTAGTGAGTTCTAGCCAACACATGTAAACTTTTAATTAAACAAACTCTTAACAACTTTAACTACATCCAACAAACTCTTTAACAACCTCCTAACTAACTCCTCAACCAACTCATTTAATCACCTCAACAATATCACGAAAGTATTAAACTAATCTATGTAAGCAAATAATCATTCAACTTTATCTAAGTATCACATAAGTCATTAGGAGGGAATAAGAGATATTTTATATGATACTTATATAAAGTTGAATGACTTTTAATTGTAAAAAAGAAATTGTTTAGTAACTCTATGTGATACTAAAAATAGTTGAATAATTTTTGCTGATGAAAAATAGATTAGTGAATCTCTATGATATTTAGACAAAGTTAAGGGATATTTTTGTTATAGAAAATAAAATAGTGATATTGGTACGATAAGATAAAAGTTGAAGAACCATTCGTGAAATTAAGTATTTTCATTTTCTCAAAGTGATACTTTTGTATTATATTGTAGGAAATTTGTCACAGGGATTTAAAGCTAGAGAACACTCTTCTTGATGGAAGTCCAACACCACGATTGAAAATATGTGATTTTTGTTATTCCAAGGTTTCTTACATTATAGTATTATACTAGGGGTGGCCAGTGGGCTGGGGCGGGACGCGGACTCCGACGGGCCGGGATTGGCGAGATGGGAAGAGGTCCCTCCCCGTTCCATGTCTCGCCGGTAGGGGGACCGGGATTTGGGGGGCGGGACCAATCGGGTCGGGGTATTTGGGTTTTTTTTTCTTTTTTTTTGTCACTTAATTTTGAAAAATAATATATATATATATATATATATATATAAACACTTCAATAATTGAACAAGATAGTGTAATAAAAACACCTCAATGCTGTTTTGTGCCTCTCATATTATTTAATAGAAATATGATTTTTTTGTAATACAATTTCAAAATTTGCAAATCACATAGTAAAATTGCAATTAAAAAAATTACATAGTTAACCATACTTTTTCGAATTTCCTCACAGTGTCTTGAGGATCTTCGGTTGGAATTGGAATTTGTTGATCAAATTGTTCGACGTTGCTTCTTGTTCCCTCGGACAAGATTTCGTTGTAGTTGTAGTCTTCTTCTTCGTTGATTTCCGATTGACCGCACCTTTTACGCTCCGCTCGAATCTAATCTCTGAAAAGAACTGCAATCTCCAATGCGTCTCCCGCCAATGAATGTATGTGCTATCATATTTGAAATCTTCCAGCAGAAAAAGCGTTTTCAGACGCCGTTGATGACGCTTGAATGTTCAACACATCTCGGGTCTACAAGTGTTTTACAACTGTCTACTTTAATAGTCGGATTTAATACAACACCAATAATATAAATAGTGAGAATAGGAAAAACGTATTTTTTAAATTTTATAAATACTTTTTAATAGATGGAGCGTAAGATGGTTTTTCCATATATTCATTAAGTGACAAAAATATTAGAGCTATATAAAATAACATATTAAAAATAGTAGGATAATAAATACCGAAAAATTCTTTAGTAGCTTGAAAAAATTTCTCTAGAAATCCATTAAGTTCTAAAAAAATTTCCAATCATTATCGACAATCATATCCCTTGGATTTTTATTATGGGCGTTAAATAATAAAGTTATAGGTTGTCTATAATCGTAAGCAACAAGTAGTTGCTTATACAGAGAATTCTACCTAGTCGAAACTTCTTCTGAAATTTTTCTATATGGTAATTCACAATCATGAAAAGTTTTTTATACTATTTGCGTCTTTGTATTTTATGACCTTTAAAAATAAAATTTATAGCAAATTGTATTTTATCAAGAATGCTTTCAAAAAAATTTAGGTCATCCTTTACAACTAAGTTATAAATATGGCACACACATTTTATATGAAAATGATTAGGGAAACATGGAGTTAATTGAACTTTTAAAAGTCTTATAGCATAATCATTAGAAGTAGCATTATCTAATGTAATAGTCATAATTTTATCAATTATTCCATAATAATCACAAATTTCATTAATATTTTGTGCAATAAAACTTCCAGTGTGCCTATCATCAATATATCTATATGCTAAAATACGTTTTTGCATAGACCAATTTTGATCTATCCAATGACATGTTACCGTTAAAATAATCATTACCGTTAGTACTACATCCTATGTCAAAAGTGATAGCTACTTTGCCATTAAAATGATACAATGTGTAACATAAATATTGTTGATATTCACTTATAAATTTAAAAACATCCCTTCTAACAGTTGATCTAGAAAACCCATTAAAAGCAGGATTATATGTTTCTCGAATGTAATGAATAAATCCAGGAGAGGAAGGATATGAAAAAGGCAAACCCTCCACCGCAACTAATTTTGCCATATTTTCCCTATCTTTGTTTTTATCATATTTAGGACCAAAAATTCCCCCCGTCGTCTGGTTAATTTGACCTTGTACTTGGTCGGGGACACTATGTAAACCTTGTCCCGACTCAGATGGCATTGACACATCCGATTTTTTGGCCTGGTATTGATTCCACCTAGCTGTGTGCTCGCCTTGTACTTGTCTCAATAAACCTCTTGTCCCACCTTGACCTTTTCCGATTTTAAATTTATAAATATTTTTACAAATTTTACATCTAGCTAGTTAATTCTCTTGGTCCCTATCAAAAAAATCTCACGCAGCTGATTTTAATTTTCGTTGTAGGGGGCCTCGACTCATACTAGAGAGAATATGAGGCATTCCAGTTTCAGTTTGAGGTTGAGACTCAATATGAGGTTGAGGTGCACTAGTGGGTGTGTCATCTAAATTAAAGTTTGGTTCATCTACCTCATCATCTAATGGTATATCATTAAAAAAAACAGTTTCATCTATATAAGTGAAATCAATGAAATCATCGAGACTAGAAATAGGATTACTAGAAGAAGTACCTCTGCCCTTGTTACCCCTACTAGAAGAAGCACCCTTACCCTTACAATTACCCTTAAACATACCTCTTAATCCTTCCATTTTAATTATGCAAATAAATAATTAAAGATAATAAAATTAAGTGCGATAATTAAAATAAAGTAACAATAATAATTTAAATAAGGAATGAAGGTACCAAACGCCGACGTAACGTCGACGTGTAATCGAGGTTGAAAATTGAAACTTTGCTCAATGGATGATCCTCAAGCTAGTTGCCAACTTCACTCTCAATTTTTTAACTTTGATATAAGTGAACAAAAAAATATAATATTTAATAGGCAATGTAGAATTGTAGAGAGATAAGTTGAGAGATTAGAGAGATGGTATGAAGATTTGTGAGAAAAATGAAGAGGAAAATGAGGTATTTATAGTTGAGAAATTGGGTTAAAGTGTAAATATATTAACTTAGGAGTTAAAAATAAATATTAAGGGGGTAGGGGGGTTTATGGGGTCGGGGGCAAAAATGGTCGTTATAGCCGTTGCACAACTACCAAAACCAAAATTTGACCGTTGTTGCAACGACTATTTTTGCAAAGGGAGAGGGGGCCTGGCGGGGCTGGATGGGG
The DNA here is from genome assembly GCA_029783415.1 of Anisodus acutangulus. Taxonomy (NCBI): domain Eukaryota; kingdom Viridiplantae; phylum Streptophyta; class Magnoliopsida; order Solanales; family Solanaceae; genus Anisodus; species Anisodus acutangulus. The sequence goes on along the minus strand of CM056505.1, from coordinate 2,525,662 downwards.
TGGGTCGGGTAGGGATCGGGACGGGCGAAATGATCCCAGGCCCTGTACTGAGTTCTAACCCAGACACCGATAAAAAAATATATTTTATGGGGGATCAGGGCGGGTAGCGGGCGGGGTCGGGATCGGGCCGACCAGACCCACTGGACAGCCCTACATTATACTCTATAGTATTTAAGAAAATTATTGATATTGTCTAATTTATTGGATAATTATCTTTTATGTACTAATCTCTTGTAATCCATGCAGTCTGGTTTGTTGGATTCACAACCCAAGTTGACTGTTGGAACGCCCACTTACATTGCCCCCGAGATCCTGTCGCGCAAGGAATTCGATGGGAAGGTACAAGTACTTCTGAGTTTGTTTGTGTTTTGGTATGACGGAAATCATTTTAAGATGAGCTCTCTCTTTGGAGTATGACTCTTTTTCCCGGTGTTAAGGACATAATTTTAAGTAAATAAAAGTGTGATCTTTGTAGCAGTTTAAAATTTTAGATGATATGGTCATACACTTCAACATAATATCATAATAGACAAAGGTTGTGAGTTTGAGTCTCACTGACACCAATTATCAAAAAAGAATTAGTCCCGCACGTGATAACATGCTGAGATCATGATTAAGTAAATAAAAGTATGATCTTTCTAATAACTCGTTCAGATTGCAGATGTGTGGTCATGTGGGGTGACATTGTAAGTATGAGCATACCCTTTTGAGGATACTGAAGATCCAAGAAATTTTCGTAAAACCATTGAGGTGAGTTTGTAAAGAAGTTATTTATGATTTTGTTATCTGAACTAATTATGCTTTAGTTCTTACTAGGATCGATAATTGTTGCATAAATTAGCTTATGTTGCTCAGATTCTTCAAAATTGTTATTGTTCATGTGTTGGATCCTCTAATAATACATTACTTTTGAGAATCCGATACGCACATGATGTCATATTTTAAGAGTCCGAACAACATAGATATTAACAGCTGAAGAATTTCTTCTTTCTTGTTTCAGAGATTAGTGAATGCTCAATACTCCATACCCAATTATGTACGAGTATCTGCCTAGTGCAAGAACCTTCTTTCTGGAATATTTGTTGCAAACCCCTCCAAGGTAACTCTTTTTTCTTGAAATAACACGTCAAATGTGTGTGAGGTATTAGTGAAAAATTCACAAATGGGGCTTTGTTAATCAATAGCCTTTTGTCGAATATCATATATAATCAGACGAGCTTAAATTAAGCGACATGGAAGATTCATACAATACTGAATTTGCTTGGGAGTAAGCTATGGTGTACACAAGATTTGGGCCGATGGTATCAGTTTATTGTCACAATTTCACATTTAAGCAGTTTAGGTTAAGGATTGTCGTGATTTTAAGTGTTTTTTCCTGTTGCAAATTAATATTTTTTTTAAATAGGAGTACTAAATTTCGAATCCAGTAGATCAAATAAGTCAGTGGTAAAATTTCAAACTCGAACCATAAAATTCAAATCTTGAATCCGCCTCTGCTTTTTGTCTAACAAAAGATTGTGCACAACTTGCTAATTGTTCATTAGTTTCATTACATTACCAATCCGCACATTGTGTTATTTATAAGAGTATAAGACTGCTTAAATTAGCTTTTAAAACATTTCAATTTTCACTGAACAGAGGATCACAATTTCATAAATAAAGGAACATCCCTGGTTCATGAAGAATTTGCCAAAAGAGCTAATAGATGATGAGAATTCAAGATTTGAAGAAATTTGTGACAAACCACAGCAAAGAGTGGAAGAAATCTTGAGGATCATACAAGAGGCTAAGACCCTGGAGAAGTGTTAAAACCTGAAGATCAAGATTCTGCAGGGGCAATAGAACCCTATGGCACAGAGGGTGACCTTGAATTTGAAATTTATGCCAGTGACGATGTTGTGGCTCCTGTCTAAGAGTGAAGATTCATATAGCCAACTCCAGTGTTGCGTGGAATTGAGGTGTATTTGTTATTGTCATTGTTGATGTTGTTGTCTGAGACTCCCGGAGGAGTGTCAAAATCGATAGGGGAAGATCATGTAAGGGCAACATAACCCAATGGTAATGAGGGGGACATCGAGATTGATATTTACGGTAGTGACAATCTTGTGGCTCGTATCCGATAGTAACAATTCGTATAGATGACTTCAACTTGGGTGATATTGAGGAACAATTGTTATTGTTGTCGTCGTTTCGGAATGTGACATTGTTAACTAGACTAAGTATGCAACTGTCTAAAGGATCATTTGGAGGGTCAACTGATTTTGCAACCCTTTACAAAATTTGTTTTAGTTTTTCCCTTTTTATCCGACTTTATTTTCACACATAAAAGATCTGAAATAACATATTCACCGGATCATATTTTTTCTATTTATATTGTAAAGGCTTATGTTCGCCCTTATCCTCTCATTTGGTTTGAAGCACACTAAACTTTAATCGATGTATAAAATCAGTATTACTTATATCGTGTTTGGTTTCGGTATAAAATCCTTAATACTCCCTCCATCCCGATTTATGCGGTTGTGTTTGACAAAGCACGGAGTTTAAGAACGAAAGAAAGACTTTTGAAACTTATGATCTAAAATAAATCATGGACATTTGTGTGACTATAACCATCTCCTTAATGGGTAAAGTATATAGTTAAATTGCTTCTAAATAAAGAAATAGTATCATAATTGTGGTATAACTAATCCAAAATTGCTTATTTATTGTGAAAATTTAAATATGTTTCTTCCCATTTGGGTAATCTGCTGGATCAGGATATGTTTTTTTGTTTGTTCGACTATGTTAATGAACCTCTATATGTTGCATCTATAGTGTTTGTGCAAAAAATTGAAATGATAGTTTAAGAAAGTTGAAACTATTTTCCTATTATTAAGGGATCAGGGAAGGGGAAACTCCCACCAATAGTTACACTCTTGAATATAGTTAGTAAATTGTAACTTGTTTTTCCTTGTGAGAGCTTTTTACAAATAATAATTTCATCAAAAAGTAAAACCTACAAAAGCAAAGCAATCAACCAATTAATGAAGGCAGAAAGTTGTAACATTTCTTTAAGAATCAGATCAGGATAAATCCTTCCTCACTTCTTATAATCCTACTATAACACAATACTATATAAATAACAACTACTATTAATTAAACTAGTAGCTGTACACATTACTATATGTTGCAGATTGCCTGGAAAATGCAAAACAGACCTAAAAAGACTAAAACTTTGATCAACTATGATCACACAAAGTCAGAAATAGGCAGCAAATGTAAAGCACATACCATAGAAATCAAGAATGTCCAAAAACGATCATACTCCAACTAGTTTGGGATTGAGGCATCGTTGCTGTTGTTTTGCTGTTGTTGTTCAAATCTCTCTACAACAACATCGTTTGTCTTGACTCTTTGATATTTTTTTTGGCTTTTATAGCGTGATGCTATTATATAAAAACATATAATATAACATAACATGAAAAATCGATTCTGACTGAGTGTTATAGAAAGGTCTGATTGTACTATGATTCAGGTGAATTCTTGTTAACCTCACTCAACACCTTCACAAATGCATCCACAATTTGCTTTTGCGACTCGAGTACCATCTCGTTCCACTTCATCTCCATCTCCATTCTCATCTGCTCCACTTCCTTTGCCATTTCCATCTTCATTTTCTCCATTTTAATAAACCCCTCGCCTAATAACTTAATCGATAAAACCATCTCTTCCACCGGATCCCTCCCCCTCTTCGCCCCAATGCCACCTCCCTTCTTTCCAAATTTCGAATAACCAACATTGGGTTGTTGTTCAACATTCGCGCTATAGCTTCTCCTCGAACCGGACCCACCCATATTCCTATTATGAAATCCATCACTAGCATTACTACTTCCATTATATTCACTTCCTTCATCACAATCAAAACTAGGATTCATTACAAAGTTCCCACCACCTTTATAATCAAATCCATTTATATCTCCAATTATCCTCCCCGATCGTTTCGCTTTCATCCGAAACTCGAGATCATGTGGATGTTGTTCCTCTTTGTTAGATCCCATATTATAATATCCATTAGGAACCCTATTCGCAAAGTTACTCTTTTCATGACTAAACATGAAATTTGGATGTGGTGGTGGTGGTGTACCTTCCAAAGTATTCACATTTACGCCATTCTTGATTTTCAATTTCAGTAAATTCTGATCAATTATTGTTTTTAAAGCATACCCATTATCAGTATTCACAATAGAAACAACCCCTAGTTGTTGTTTTTCATTATTATTATTAGATCTAATTGATGCAACAGTTGTACCATTTTCCATAGCATCCATGTTATCATAAAAGAACCATGATGAAAAGAACCAACCAGTAGGGGTAGAAAGGGAACGTTGTTTTTCGGCACGGTAACGTTGTCGGAGTTTTTCCATTTTGTGGCGGCACTGAGCGGAGGTTTTCGCCGGAGAAGCGTCGGGGCAGCGGGTGGTTACGGAAGAGGCGACGGCGTCCCAGTCGGCGGTGCGGAGGTAACCACGGCGGAGTGCGTACCAATACTCTCGGTAGGCGTCGATGAGAGCTAGGGTTTCTTCTTGTGTCCAACACGGTGGTGGAAATCTCCTCGCAGCCGGCTGCGGCGGCGGCGGTGGTGTTTCCTCCGGGATGGGATGTTCGGGGATGATGGGAGCATCGAGGTTAGACGACATCGTTTTGATGGGTGTGTGTTTTGTATTTGTTTAAGTGGTTGTGTTTTTTTATTGTGGGAGGTTGAGATATAAAACCTATTATCACAATAAGTTAAAGAAATGCGCATAAATGCAAAAATAGCTTAAAAACTAGAAGTAGTAATTTAATTAATGAGATGTATAGAAACTAATTACATTTAATATTATTTTTCTTTTTACCTTTTCTTTTCATATTAATTTACTGTAAATAATGGATCTTGGGTCTAACTCAACTTCAAAAGCTAGCTTGTATGGTAATTATTGTCCCAGTTCATATAACGAGTTCATGGTTCTATTACATATCCTATGGGGGCTCTTAACACTCCCCGCACGCTCAGACCTTGTTAACTGGAGCGTAAACAATATAATTGATAGCTTGTAGGGTGAGTATTGTCTGAGTCCATATAACAAGTCAATGATTCTATTCCATATCTGATGGGGGACTCTTAACACTCCCCGCACGCTCAGATCTTGTTAACTGGAGCGTAGACAATATAATTTGGGGGCCCAACATCGGTGACAAATAACTGGAATGGGTCTGACTCTTATACCATGTAAAAAATGGATCTTTGGTCTAACTCAACCTCAAAAGCTAGCTGGTAGGGTGAGGATTGTCCAAGTCTATATAATGAGTTCATGTTCCTATTCCATATCCGATGTGAGACTCTTAACATTTACCAACCCCACATGTCGTCCATTGATGAAGTCAGAAATTTCGTCAAGGATGTCCAAATTTAATATATATATATATATATATATATAAAATAATTTTAACCTATATATGTAATATAATCTTTTGTATATATAATATATTTTTTTAATTAAGAGTATTCAATTGACCAACCTTCTATCTATGTGGTTCCGTCGCTGATGTCGTCCCTCCCATCCCCATTGTTTGAGACTTGTCGTGTTAAGGATAGTTAGCCAAAAATCGGATGAAGGTATCCTCTCTTCTTTTTTTTCTGTTTTTTTCTCCATTATAAACTCCATTAACTTACTTAATAGGAGTATCGCTCATATAAGAGCTATAGCCATTTAACTCGTATTCATTGTTATGATGAGGGTAATTCAACAACACTTTGGGAAATACGCATATCAAAAATCTAAGAAAAGCTCGTAACGATTTTAAATCAGGCAATATTTTAAATGTAAAATATGAGGATGATATAATATATTCAAGATCGCAATATGTTTACTTAAATGTTGTACTAAATTAAATACCGTTACATAATATAAAATGAGGAGGGTACATGTTTCAAACAAGCCTCATGCCCTCATACACGGTATAGCGGGCAGCCTAGCGCTTGATTCACCAAAAATCGCCATTTTGTATGTGCATATCCAATCCCACGCCTAATCCATTAATACATGCGGATTCAAAATTTAAATTTAATAGATTAAATTGATATTCTTAATTGAACTTATTAAACAAGTTATGTGTTCAAAGTTCCAACCTATATTTATTAAAAATTTAGTAAATTTATATATATATTTATAACCTGTATTGAAAATTATGAGTTCTGATGAATCTATAACCAAAACATTATGTCCGCATTTGTGCTTTGTGTTCACCCCAAAAAAAATACAGTTGAATTTGTAAGTGGTTATAAGGATACTTGGATTGATTCGTAAGCAAACGTAATAAATAATTAGAGATAAATAAGCAAATGTAAATAATAAGCAATAGAAATAACCTAAATTGATAGAATCTTGATTGAGACTTGTCCCTGAGATTGGTCCGGTCCTTAAGCTGAATTGATTTGAACCTTAGCCAATATTGAGAGCTTGAGTATCTTAAGTTTACAATGAAATCATGCAAGTGAATGTAATCAGAATCAGATGCACTTCCAACATAAAGGTTGGATTCCTCTTATAGTTAACAATACAAGATATTGACGTTAAAGAAACAATCTCTAATTTAATGCACTTTAATGAGAATAACGCTAATTTAATGAGAAAGGAGTAATTGTCGACGTATTGTCCGAAACGGTTACATGCTGAGTCTCTTCGATCGCCATCCGATGTCATCTGGTTCAGTTGCCTCTTGACCTTGCCTTTGTACCTGGACTCACCCCGGTGTAACCCACATTTGATACAAAGTATTGCTACTCCCTTCGATCTCATACTTAAACCATGTCACGTGTCGTGCCGATTTTCATCGTATACAGATAATCCCCACACTTCTAGAATCAAAGTTTACCGAAGTGATGAAAAGTGGAAATAATTCCTTCCTTCTTGCCGGAAAATCATGTAATCACCCTTACTACTGCCTCATTAAGAACCTTGCAGAAAAAATCCTCTTTGGCATAAAAATCGGACTAAGGACAAATCAGTGCAGAATCTTAGGGATTCAAACGATATCTCCGTCATTTTTTTCTTCCGTCAATGGTCGGCCAGTGCTAAAAAAGTACCACTACCATAAAAAGATTGATCTCGAATTTTTAGTGTTTATCCAGAATTTTTAATCTTTGAGTTTCGACTCTTGAGTTTTTAGTTGTTCCCGAAACTTCTCGTGGGTTTTCGGCCTTTGAGACCGGAGATGTTAATGACCAGGAATTTTCCACTCCTGATTTTGGTAAAGTCCGGGAATTAAATGCATCTGGTTAACTTTACGACCAGGAAACAAAGTATTTGGCCTTTATCCATTAGACTTAAACATATTTCTAACTAGGAATAACTCCTCCGTTATGAAGCCTTTTTATCTGTGAATTTATTGGAATTTTAACTCCTTTAATTTTTATCGGGAATTAATCATCTGATTATTGGGTGAAGTTTTGGTCCTAAACTCCTTATGCTTATGAAGATGACGTCTCATTTTCATCCTGGCACAATTGTTAGGATTCGTAGTCCTTAGGATTTGTAGTCCTTAAGTGTTAGAAATCGTAGCCCTTAGGATTTGCAGTCCTTATTTTCTTTTAAGTGTGAGCAAATTTAAGAATGATTTAGTTCATTCGGACATATACAAGAATATTTAGAAAGTGCATGTTTCGCTTCATTCATTCCCTGAACATACACAAGTGATTTTGCATATAAGATAGTTTAGAGGAAATTAATAAAAGTACACTGCAAGAGAATTGCGGCCGAGCTGACATCTATTGGGTCTAGCAAATTCCTGATTTTGTTTCCTTCTATTTTTTACCACGGGGCTGATCTGGCAGTCCCCGGTCCTTTTTTCTTTATTCCGAAGACAGTTCAGGCTATCTCCGATATTTATTCTTGAGTACAAAGTATAAGGATTCAGGCATGGTGCCTCCGGTCATAGTGACTTCCTTTAACTCTGCTCTAGAGCCATCTTCAAATTCTTCAGGTACTTATTGCCATAGTTCCCACTACTTTAATGCAACAGTCCCCAGTGTTCATAGACATTACTGTTTTTCATGTAAATCATTTTCAGGTGATTCACACCGAAACACTACTGCCTCTTGTCAATCTGTGATCCCGATGAGTACGGTTCTAATCGGTGCCCAGAATGCCTCCGACCAGAGTTCTGCTGATATTTATTTCGGGTCATAAAAGACATCGATGTAATCATTTGATCACCTTTCACGCGAATTTTGAACTCGTGCCTATTTTGTACGTCTGCCCATGTCACTGTCGGAAATTCGAACATGTTCTCCTTTAATTTGAAAGAAGCACTGAAGCTCCTAGGATTCAGCCCCTTGGTGAAAGCTTCAGCCCATTCGTCCGGTACTTGGGGAAGAAGCATTCGTTTCTTTTTTAACCTGGTCACGAACTCCCGTAGCAATTTCGTATCCTTTTGAGCAATTTTGAATATATCCATTTTTCTTGCTTGAACTTTCTGTGCTCCGGCATATGCCTTTATAAAAGAATCTGCAAGCATTTCAAATGAGTTAATAGAATGTTCGGGAAATTGAGAATACCAGGTCATTGCTCTTTTGGATAATGTTTTGCCAAATTTCTTTAGCAAAATGGACTTCATCTCATCCGGATGCATGTCGTCGCCCTTCACCGCACAAGTGTACACATGCTCTTGTGGATCCGTAGTTCTATCATACTTCAGGAGATCTGACATTTTAAACCTTTTTGGTATCAACCTTGGAGTTGCGCTTGGTGGGAATGACAACTGGATGTATCTCTTTGAGTCCATTCCCTACAGGATCAAAAGCGTTTCGAGAATCTGGTCTACCCGTGAATTGTAGGTTTCAACCTTCTTTTCGTTAGCACTCATTCGCTTAGTTAAAGCTTGAAGAATTTTCAAGACCTCCGAAGACTCATTTTCCATTGAACTAGTGCCATCTCTTTTGACTCGATCCTTTTTTTGGATCCAATCTTGATCCCGAACGGGACTAGTTTCATCTGCAGTACTTGCTACATTGCTCTTCTTTTTCAGCTAAGTAATAGCCTCTTGTTGCTCCTTCAACATGTAAATGATTCGGGCCAAATTTATTTCACCATCTTCATCATCGTCTGGTGTCTTTCCACGTGACCTTTTAGACCATTGGGGTGAAATCACGGGGTTGGAAATCAATGGATCAACAGGCGGAACGCCGTTCATTGGATCAACGGGAGGAATGTCGTTGTTGTTATTGATGTTGTTAGCACCACTTTCCTCGTTGTTGTTGTCAGCATTGTTGCTAACCTCAACATAAATGTCACTAGCCATTCTGCAGCATTTAGTTTTAACCTGAAATTAAAAAATCTTGAAAGAAACAAGTGAAATTTTAGTTTGAACAAATCACCACTATTATCCTCAGCCTCACGATGGGCGTCAAACTGTTTACCCAAAAAAAGGTACAATTGAATTTGTAAGTGATTTTAAGGATACGTGAATTGATTCGTAAGAAAACGTAAGAAATAATTAGAGATTAATAAGCAAATGTAAATAATAAGCAATAGAAATAGCCTGAATTGATAGAATCTTGATTGAGACTTATCCCTGAGATTGGTCCGGTCCTTAGCTGAATTGCTTTGAACCCGAGCCAATATTGAGAGCTTGAGTATCTTAAGTTTACAATGAAATCGTGCAAGTGAATGTAATGAAAATCAGATGCCCTTCCAACATAAAAGTTGGGCTCCTTTTATAGTTAACAATACAATATATTGGCGTTAAAGAAACAATCTCTAATTCAATGCACTTTAATGAGAATAACGTTCATTTAATGATAAAGGAGTAACTGTCGGCGTCATTCCCAGAACGGTTACGTGCTGAGTCTCTTCGATCGCCATCCGATGTCATCTGGTTCAGCTGCCACTCGACCTTGTCTTAGTACACGGACTCACCCTGGTGTAACCCACATTCGATACAAAGCATTGTTATTCCCTTCGATCTCATTCTTAAACCATGCCACGTGTTGTGCCGGTTTTCATCGTATACACTTTGTCCCCACACACTAGCAATTGTCACCAAACAAGCTCTCATGTTTGGGCAAAATTTTACATAGGTAATACTATTTTATTTTAAATTTTTTATTTTGTTATTAACGGCACACTTTTATAACTTTATAAATTTTATGACATGTTAAAGACTATAAGTTTGAAAGTCTTTATTAAATTTCGTATCTAATTAAATTATGCTACATATATTAGGACGTAGAAAACGTTTACTTTGTTTATTCTCAATAATGTCAGCTCGTTGTATTTCTGAAAATTTTAACAAGAGTTTGTACGCATATACAATATCAAATATCTCTATAACAATCATCCTTTGTTATAACATTTAAGTCCCTAATTGAAAAGTTAGAATCATGTATATGAATTTTTAATAATTATATTATGTCCTTTAAATTTATTACAAACTAATATTTTATATAGAAGAAAAGTGAAGGTACTAATTCTCTATATTTCTTACCGATATAAAGGAAAGCCCGATGCACTAAGCTCCCGCTGTGCGCAGGGTCCGGGAGGGGCCAGACCACAAGGGTCTATTGTACGCAGTCTTACCTCACAGTTCTGCAAGAGGCTGTTTCCACGGCTTGAACCCATAACTTTCTGATCACATGGCAACAACTTTACCAGTTACTCCAAGATTGCCTTTCATATTTCTTACTGATATAAAAATATAAAATAAGGCTAAAAGACTCCCATTAGAAGTGACTTATGGTATGATGTAGCTAAAACAACATTCACGTCGGGCTCAATCCCCCGAACAATATTCTGGAAATCTATTTTGCTAGTTTTTTGCTTCTTTTTTTTTTTTTTGGTACAGAATTCTATTTTGCTATTGCTTTCACTGGTTTCTGACGTGAACCATTTATTTTAGAGTGAATCAACCAAAACTCTCATGTGGAAAGATTTTCAGAATATAGTTTTAAATTTTCGGTTTGGTACTTATTTGAGCCTCACTAATTCAGATTCACGCCGAAAAGTTTTACTTTAGTGGTGAAACACTCATTATAAAAGATGACTTCATTCTCAAAATTTTAATTAAAGACCTTTGGTTAATGATGAAAGAATACTTATCAACCTTTAGTGTAATTTCTAATACATGCGTACAGAGAATTTTGTGTAACACGTCAACATATTATCACACCACGACTTTATATATATCTCAAAAGAGTTTAAGTTTTAAACGTCAGTGTAAGTAGCTTTTTACACCATCAAGTCATCCAAATGAAATATACAAGTAAGCATCCTTAATATGCAGATTTAAAATCTTGAAAATAAAATAAGTCATTTTCCTTATGTTGAATGAACTTGTTTTCCTAGAGAAAATATTTTTAAAAATTTTAACTAGCCAAATACAGAAAATATGATTTTCTTTTTATTTTCATTGAAAAATATACGTACTAAACACATCCTTAATGTTCAGAGCTCAGTTTCCGTTGTCGGACTTCAATTAATCTACGTACTAATACACATTAGCCAAATTTGTTTTGAGGATAAAGACTTGTCCGAACTCGTATCTATATTATACATTTATTAATTTGATGTAAAGATCAAGTGTTAAACTTTTAGCTTCTTTTCAAATCTAACAAACCTATTATCAGTTATTTTGATTTTGAAGTGATCGATATAGTTTTTGTCTGATCTTATTCTCTCTCCTTTTTTTTTCAAAGTACCAGCAGTATTTTTAATTATAGAAAATTTTAAAATTGTTAATAATACATTTCCAGAATAACCATGTCTTTTTAATTATAATAATTACTTTCATATTACAAACTAGAGTAGGAGAAGAAACATCAAGAAGCAAGCCAATTAAGTTGACTATAGGTGTGGTGATACCTGCAAACTCAATAGTTAACAACAAAAGAAGGATAAATGAATTTCAGTAACAACAAATATATTCAATCGGATTAAACAACATAACAAATTAATTAAAATTTTCAAGAAACATGTAAAGTAGAGCAAAATGGCTACTTAAGTACTTTTTTAAAAGTCGCTCCTCAATACGTTCGAAGATCTCAAAACGATAATTTCAAGGGGAAGTATAAAAACCTCCCTTTCCATTGAGAATAAAATTGATTTCTTCTTTATTTCGGCCAGAAAATTTAATGTGAATTCCATAGAATAGCTAATATGGCTAATATTGTCTATAACGATAGAAAAATGAAAGACTTTTTAAGTATCTGATTCGTTCACGTGAGATTAATTTTTAAAATGGGTTATGTCTTACCCTATTGTTATCGTCCAAAATATTTGTCGTTTTATCGGTTGACGAAATCGGATGACAAATTGATTCTTTAACTTAAGCGATTTGGGCTGAAAACAGAACTCTAATTTTCAGCAATGAGTTCTCCAACTACTCCAGCTCTAATAGAGACAGTTCAAAGCTGGAATTGTCAAAAATAGAATTACATCTGAAATAGTGTCCCTTTGTGTATTTTTTGGTCCTTGTCGCATGAAATAGAAGATTTTTGAAAGCATCTGTTTTGAAAAGTAGGATCCTGTAAATATTATTCCCTTCGTTTCAATTTGTTTGTCTTATTTGTTTATCCTTTCGAATACTTGTAATATTTATTTACTTCTCGTACTGCTTTACAATATCCCGACAAGAACTGCATATAATCTGCTATAATCCATCAACTCAAGAAAGTCCTCAGTATTAGCAAGTGTACATTTAATATATTTAGTCATATTTAGTCTTGTGTAACTATGATATTGTATGAGGATTCTACATTGTACACCATATATATATTTGTATTAATACATTCTTACACTCAGCGTTATCTTCATTTCATGATTCATGTAAGCAGTCAATCCTTCACAAGAAAACTTCATAAACAAATTTGCTCAAAAAGTTCTCATTAGCTTTATTTCAAGTTCATTCTCAATCTTTTAACAGTTCATCACTTCCCCTACTTAAGGTTCAAAGGCACTTACTTGACACTACTCTTACTAAATACTACTCTCTTCTTTTCAATTTATGTGTTTTACTTTCTTTTTTAGTTTTTTTTTAAAAAAAAACGCCTCTTTTATATTTAGTAATGCTTAAATTTCAACATATCACACGACATGTTTAAGGCCACAATATTCAAAGCGCATTTTGATACATTATACACCTCTTTAATTTAATAACACTCCGCTCAGTCAAACTAATTAAGACATCTAAAATTAAATGAAGAGAGTAATGCCTTTTGACTTCATTTGGTGACCAAAACTCAGCATTACACCATGTCTCGGAACACTGGGAGGCATCAAATTGAAAAATGATCAAGTCATATAAAACACATTTATGGCAGCGTGCAGGCAGACCCACTTTCAAATCAAACTATACTTCTTTTATTTCATTTTATATAACACTCTTTCTTTTTTATCGCAAAAAGAATGACACCTCACTCTATGCTCATTTACTCGATATAAATAGCCGAGGTGCATGCAAGCTGGACCGATGCCTATTTAATAGAAAGGAATCTTCCAATTTTACCCTTAATGACATGCTCTTACGGCTATAGAAATGATATGGCATGTTTAAGACCATAAGTTCTTTATGTATTTAAATTTTAATAATAAAGTATTATTAAAATCGTTGTTATGTAATGATGGGAGTGGCCTCTGTTGCAGAAAAAATGAGAAAAATGAGACTAAGATGGTTTGACATGTGAAGACGAGGTGTGAGAATGTGTCAGTACAGAGGTGTGAGAATGTGCTATTGCGGGAGTTAGGAGAGATCGAGGTAGGCCGAGGAAGAAATGAAGTTTTTCGAGAGGTCGAAATAAGCGGAGAAAAAAATGAGATTTTTTTATGGTTAAAGAGAGATATGGTTTGTGGGTTAGGTGGGGTTTAGGAGGAGAGAGATGGAAAATGGGGTGGTGGAGCTGTTGAAAATAAGGACATGGACATTCTTGTAGGTATGAATTTGATAATCCTCAGCCACAAAGATGGGGACTTTGTATAGCTACTTAAATACTAGTACTACACTCTACTAGAGTTTAACAACTTGTTTGGATTGGTGTTACCTTTTGTATTATATAGTACTATTATTATCTTAAATATAATATTTATATTAACTGTGTATTTAAATTTTAATAATAATATATTATTTATGTAATGATGGGAGGAAAACGAGATAAATTCACATTGGGTGAAAGGGAGATATGGTTTGTGGGTTAGGTGGGGGTTCTGGAGGAGAGAGAGATGAAAAATGAGGCGGTGGAGTAGTTGAGATTAAGGACAAGGACATTGTTATAGCTGTGAATTTAATAATCCTCAGTCACAAAGATGGACTTTGTATAACTACTTAAATACTAGTACTACACTACTAGAGTTTAACCGCTTGTTTGGATTGGTGTTACCTTTTGTATTATATGATACTATTATTATTTTAAATATAATATTTATATAAATTATGAATTTAAATTTTAATAATAATGTATTATTAAAATCGTTGTTATGTAATGATGGAAATGGCCTCTGTTGCGGAAAACGAGATTAAGATGTTTTGGACATGTGAAGAGAATGTGTCAGTAACGAGGTGTGAGAATTTGCTATTGTGGGAGTCAAGAGAGGTTGAGGTAGGCCGAAGAATAAACGATGTTTTTGAGAGGTCGAGGTTGGCCGAAGAAGAAATAAGGTTTTTTGAGGGTTAAAGGGAGATATAATTTGTGGGTTAGGTGGGGTTTGGGAGGAGAGAGAGATGGAAAATGATGCGGTGGAGCTGTTGAGAATAATGACATAGACATTGTTGTAGCTGTGAATTTGATAATCCTAAGCCACAAAGATGGAGACTTTGTATAGCTACTTAAATACTAATACTACACTCTACTAGAGTTTAACAGCTTGTTTGGATTGGTGTTACCTTTTGTATTATATGGTACTACTATTATTTTAAATATAATATTTATATTAACTGTGTATTTAAATTTTAATAATATTGTATTACTAAAATCATTGTTATATAATGATGGGAATGGCCTCTATTGCGGAAAAATGAGGAAAACGAGACTAAGATGGTTTGGATATGTGAAAAGGAGGTGTGAGAGTGTGTCAGTAAAGAGGTGTGAGAATTTGCTATTGCGGGAGTTAGGAGAGGTCGAGGTAGGCTGAAAAAGAAACGAAGTTACTTGAGAGGTCGAGGTAAGCCGAAGAAGAAATGAAGGGTTAAAGGGAGATATGGTTTGTCGGTTAGGTGGGGTATGAGAGGAGAGAGATGGAAAATGGGGCGGTGGAGCTGTTGAGAATAAGGACATGGACATTCTTGTAGCTGTGAATTCGATAATCCTCATCCACAAAGATGGGGACTTTTTATAGCTACTTAAATACTAGTACTACACTCTACTTGAGTTTAACAACTTGTTTGGATTGGTGTTACCTTTTGTATTATATGGTACTATTATTATCTTAAATATAGTATTTATATTAAATGTGTATTTAAATTTTAATAATAATGTATTATTAAAATCGTTGTTATGTAATGACGGGAGTGGCCTCTGTTGCGAACAAAATAAGGAAAATGAGATTAAGATGTTTTGAACATGTGAAGAGAATGTGCCAGTAAAGAGGTGTGAGAATTTGCTATTGCGAGAGTTAGGAGAGGTCAAGGTAGGCCGAAGAAGAAACGAGGTTTTTTGAGAGGTTGAGGTTGGCCAAAGGAGAAATGAGGTTTTTTTAGGGTTAAAAGGAGATATGGTTTGTGGGTTAGATGGGATTTGGGAGGAGACAGATGAAAAATGGGGTGTGGAGCTGTTGAGAATAAGGACATGGACATTCTTGTAGCTGTGAATTTGATAATCCACAGCCATAAAGATGGGAACTTTGTATAGCTACTTAAATACTAGTACTACACTCTACTAGAGTTTAATAGCTTGTTTGGCTTGGTGTTACCTTTTGTATTATATGGTACTATTATTATCTTAAATATAATATTTATATTAACTGTGTATTTAAATTTTAATAATAATGTATTATTAAAATCGTTATGTAATGATGGGAGTGGCATCTGTTGCGAATAAAACGAGAAAAATTAGACTGAGACGGTTTTGACATGTGAAGAGGAGGTGTGAGAATTTTCTATTGCGGGAGTCAGGAGAGATCGAAGAAGAAACGAGGTTTTTTTAGAGGTCGAGGTAGGCCTAAAAAGAAATGAGATTTTTTAAGGGTTAAAGAGAGATATGGTTTGTGGGTTAGGTGGGGTTTGAGAGGAGAGAGTCGGGAAATGAGGTGGTGGAGCTGTTGATAATAAGGACATGGACATTGTTGTAGTTGTAAATTTGATAATCCTCAGCCGCAAAGATGAGGACTTTGTATAGCTACTTAAATACTAGTACTACACTCTACTAGAGTTTAACAGCTTGTTTGGATTGGTGTTACCTTTTGTATTATATAGTACTATCATTATCTTAAATATAATATTTATATTAATTATGTATTTAAATTTTAATAATAATATATTATTAAAATCGTTGTTATGTAATGATGGGAGTGGCCTCTGTTGTGGAAAAAATGAGAAAAATGAGACTAAGATAATTTGGACATGTGAAGAGGAGGTGTGAGGATGTGTCAGCAAAGAGGTGTGAGAATTTGCTATTGCAGAAGTCAGGAGGGGACGAGGTAGGCCGAAGAAGAAACGAGATTTTTTGAAAGGTCCACGTAGGCCGAAGAAGAAATAAGGTTTTTTAGCGTTAAAGGGAGATATGGTTTTAGGTGGGGTTTGGGAGGAAATAGATATGAGAGATGGGGTGGTGGAGCTGTTGAGAATAAGGACATGGACATTGTTGTAGATGTGATGAATTTGGTTGAAGTATATGAGGTGGAGGAGGAGGAGGAGGAGGAGGAGGAGAGTTCAGAGCATGGTGATATTTGGACAATCCTCAGCCGCAAAGATGTGGAGTTTGTATAGATTGTTGTTACCTTTTGTATTATACTCCATCCTTCCGAATTAAAAAGAGTGTCCACTTAGCCATTTGCACACCCTTAATAAAATACTAACTTCTAGATAAAAATAAGTACAACAACATACCCAGTGAAATCTCACAACGTGGGGTCTGAAGAGGGTAGAGTGTACGCAGACCTTACATCTACATTGGTAGGTAGAGCGGTTGTTTTCGAGAGATCATCGGCTTAAGACAAAGCATAAACATAAGCAAGGAAAGCGCCACAAGGCAAGACAAGAGAAACAGTCAGGCAAGGATGAAACTTAAATATTTTTTTTCATCCGAGAGACCAACATTTTTCGGTAGGCAAGGCAACTAAAATGATCAACGAGTCATATGTTCGCAGCCACGACGTGATTGGAATGATCTTTTCAAAATTTAAGTTTGAGCCCTCCGTAATCAAAATATTTACTGTTTTGAATACGAATCCGAAGTTATTTATATTCAATTGTTTCTAACTGTTTGTTCTTGACAGCTTGCAAGACACATTTACGAAAGTTAAAGAAGATACCCCTCGGAGATTATTTATTTTGTTGTTTTTTTTATTTTCTTTAATTCATCTTTATTTTATTTTGTATTGTATTGTAATATTATTTAATTTATTGTACTTGTGTAATTATTGAAATGTTTAGAATAGGTAGACTTAGAATTAATAATCTAGAATGAGTAGATTTAAAATTGGAAATCAATTGCTAGTTTATTTATTTTTAGGCTCGGTTAGTTCAAAATTAGAAATCCTCCGCTGGTTATTTATTTTTAGGATTTTCATGTATATTCAAAAAATTTGAAATAACTTTGGTCATTTTTTATTCATTTTATTAATCATACAAATAAGTTTGTCTTTTCCGATTTGCAACTCAAAATAATTTCCAAAAAAAAAAAGAATTACTTATGTGGCATTATAAATAATTTTCTTTTCTATCAATTGTCAAAAATGCATGTTTTTATCCAAAATCAAACTTTACATTTATTTTATAATCAATGCAATACAAATGCATGTTTTATTCAAAAATTATTTTGCATGTAGTTTGTAAACAATGTAAATGCATACTTTATCCAAAAAATCACTTTAGATGTATTTTATAATCAATGCAATATAAATACATGTTTTATCCAAAAAATATTTTACATGTACTTTGTAAACAATGCAAATGCATTATGCATACTTTATCCAAAAAATCACTTTAGATGTATTTTATAAATAATGCAATATAAATGCATGTTTTTTCCAAAAAATATTTTACATGTATTTTTATAAACAATGTCATACAAATGCATGCCTTTTATAAAAATAAAATCAATTTTACATATAGTTGTATAGAAATGTCATACTCTTTCCGGATTTTGTCGGAATTTATTTCTCAAAACCGCAATCATCTTTGCGAGACCTTCAAAAAAATAAATGGTAAAATCTTTACATTGTCAAAATATAACTTTTTATTAATTATTTGTAAATATTTTTTTACCTTTATATACTTTTAAACATGCATTTTTCTTTTAGCATAATAATTAATCTGAGTTTGACCGGATAACTGCAACCCCTTTCCTTTAGGATAATAAAGAACCCTTACCTAGAATCTCATTAGTTTCGCAGATCAGAACTGGAGTTATTTTTCAGCATTTAGTTAATATTTAGGTGCCCTAATTCACTTTAGAATAATTAGGTGGCGACTTCTCAACAAAGCATTTTTTTATCAAATTCAGAGGAAATCGACGCCGTCACGTCGTGAGCCGCAAGTAAAAAAACGGGCGCGACAGTATCATTACCTTTTTCTCCACTCATCTTACCCTTTTTTTTGTATTAGTGTAAGCTTATTCTTCATATTGCTAGTGTATGGCATTATGAAATGACAAAAATTATACAATATATTTAAATGTTGTATCAATAAAAATAATATAATACAGTATAATATAATACAATAAAAAAAATTGCTTAATGGAATATTAAAAGTCATCACCTTTTCTTTATTTTATCAACCAGACAATCTTAAGAATAATTCAGATGGAAAGATTTCTTGAGAATAAAAAGCATATAGAATGTAATTTCATGTTAGCAAGAGAGTTTGATCCAATCCAACACTAAGACGCATGAGAGCAAGAGTTTGCATAGTAAATAGTCTATTTCTATGCAATTGCAACATCCACAAGGTTGCATAGCTTCATTGAACAAGAATTTATTTAGTGGCGAATTCAGAATTTAAAGTTTATGAGTTCTTATAGCTATCATACAATAATAATCGAATTTATAATTAAAAAATGTATCAATTTTAATATTTTTTTAATATATACATTATATATGCAGAAGCTATGAAATTCATGTGAATATGCTCTGGACATGCCACTGATTTTGCTCCCAAGAGCAAAGTCAAATTTGGTCTTGTATAAATGGTTTTGAATGTCTCAGTGATAAATTATGTGTTTTAGATGTTTATATCAACTCAATAAATATATAATATATATTTTATCATTGAACTATAATTAATTAATATATATTTTTACTTTAACTTATAGCTTAATCATAAAAAGTTAGTAGTATGATTTGATGTATACATCAAATGCAATAAAATTCATAAAATTATTGGAGTATGTGTAAGATTGAATAATTGATGTCATTAATTAGCATATACAATTATTTGTAGGCAACAACGTCCTTTTCTTAAATTTAAGAGTTATCTTTTACTCTCTCCATTCACTTTTACTTGTCCACTATATTAAAAATAAATATCTATATTTGTCTGGTTTGAAAAATCAAGATAGAATTTACCACTTAGTTACTCCCTTTGTTCACGTTTACTTGTCACGTTTCGTTTCTCGAAAGTCAAACTATATGAATTTTGACCAATATTTGTAAATGTATTTTTCATCATATTAATATGAGAAGAATTGCGCTTTATAATATTTTTCGTATAGTTTTTTAATATCTAAATTTTATTTAAACTATCGAATTAATCTAATTAAATTTAACATTGAAAATTAATCAAATTGACTTTCGAGAAGCGAAATGTGACAAGTAAAAGTGAACGGAGGAAACACTAATTTACCCTTCTTATTAACCGTAATCATTTTCCAGTGCATTTCCAAAACATTGAATTTATTATATTCAAAGAGTGATACAGTAAACTTATCATTTTATTAAGGAAAAAAGCTCAAATATGTCATCGAACTATCAAAAAAAGGCTTGTTCATGCCACTCGTTAATAGTTGGACCCAAAAATGCCACTGTCATAATCATTTTGGGTCATATATGTCATTACTCACTAACAGAACTCAACTACTATTAGATTTTGGCACGTGGCATTATTTAAACCCTTCATTTTACGAGTGACATATATGAGCCATTTCGTTAAGTTAAGTGGCATAGTTGAGCCTTTTCTCATTTCCTATATATAAATTTTTATTTTTTCTAATTTTATGTAACAAGCTTATAAGGACAAGTTTGTCCCTTATACTAAGAACATCACTATTTTACATGAAAAAATTATACTCTCTTATTTAATTGTATTATGGATCTAATCTTATTCTACATCATTCACGATTTTCACGTACTTTATGACTCTTTAAAAAGATTTTAAAAACACATAAAATTTGTTATAAAGAGAGTAAACTAATGAGGTGTAGATGAGTATGAAAAGTACATATGAATGTGACATATTTGAGTCTTCTCCCAACCACTATTAACACCCCAAATTTCACTCATATGTAACTTTTCATACCAATCTACACCTCATTAGTGTACACTCTTTTAAATTTGTCTATTTTTTTCTTATATAAATTTTATATATTTTTAAATCTTTTTAAAGAGTCATAAAGTACGTAAAAATTATGATTGATGTAGAATAAGATTAGATTCATAATCCAATTAAATAAGAAAGTATAATTTTTTTCATGTAAAATAATAATGTTATTAGTATAAGGGACACACTTGTCCTTATAAATTTGTTAGATAAAATTAGAATAGATGGAGGTTTATATAAGAATTAGTAAAAGAAATGGGAAAAGACTCAAATATGCCACAGAACTTAACGAAGTGACTCATATACGCCACTCATAAAATAAAGGGTTTACATAATGTCGCGTGACAAAATCTGATAGTAGTAGAGTTCTGTTAGTAAGTAATGACATATATGACTCAAAATGGTAACGACGGTGGCATTTTTTAGCCCAACTATTAACGAGTGACATGAATGAACCTTTTCTGATAGTTTGATGACATATTTTTTGGGAAAAGGACACAAATGGCCGACCGGGTGAAACTATTGACACCTGGTGGTCCAAGTATTCTTAAAAGTCATTTTTAGCCTTTTCAAAATAATTCCATTTTCTAGCCATTTTCAACTATTTCAGCATATTCATATAAAGTGTATCATTTTTATATAGAATATGTATCACTGTTGTATATATATAGAAAATGTATCATACGTATAGAAATTGTATCATTATTGTATAGAATATGTATCACTACTGTATATGAAAAAAATGTATCATACGTATAGAAATTGTATCATTTTTATATAGAATATGTATCACTATTGTATATGTATAAAAAATGTATCACACGTATAGAAACTGTATCATTGTTATATAGAATATGTATCACTACTGTATATGTGTAGAAAAAATGTATCACGCGTATAGAAACTGTATCATTATCGTATAAAATATGTTTCCCGGAAGTATAAGTATAGAAAATATATCATTGTTGTATAATAAATGTATATTCAACATATAATTTATGTTTAATAAATATATAGTTAATATATCCTTTCTAATTATACACATATTATACATGTAGTATTTTTTTATAAATCTTGAATATCTAAATTTTAATTACTCATAAAATATTAAATTAGTCTTGTCACGTTTAAAAAGCATGTCCAATAAACATAATGAAATTTGAGATAGGATCATACCTATCAACTTGTTATGTCCAAAAAAATAAGATAAAAATATCTGAATATGGACGGAAGAAAATATTTATTTAAACAAATTAAGAAGGAAAGGATATCATACAAGCAGTGCAATCGCAAAGGGCCATCATTGCCTGTATATGCCTAGCAAATATATAATAGGCCCAAAAAATGGCAAGTAGTAACGTTCCCCATTTTGGGCCCAAAAAAATGCAACTTGCAAGAGAATTATGGGACTGGGCGAGCTGGGCCGGTTAGCGCTTGGCATTATTTTGGGCCGGCAGGCCAGCTCGGGTCATTTGTTCAAAATGGGCCTTTTTTTCGGTGATGGTCGCACCATGTACTTTTCCCATATTTTTTCCCTTTTATTAATTACTTCTCAAGGAATGTGTCAAGTCAAACATGGACAAGTGAAAATGGACTAAAGGAATATGACGACAAGAAGAATGGTGTCAAATCTTAAGCTCTCCTAAAGTGCACTCCCTCCATTTAGAGAGTTGAATAAGAATATTTAATGACATAAATACCATTAAAGTAGACCACATCCCTCCGCAATAACATCATGTTATTATTAGATTACTATTATTATTTAAATATAGCAATCTCTATATTATTATTATCCGCATTATATTTTTATTATTATTCATCATATAACAATTTTCGTATCAAATTAAGCATATCATTTGCATAGATGCTTGGCAAACTTCTAAGAAACTTCAAACGAGATTGCCGCCTAATTACAAGAATTTTTGTGTCTATTGAAATATGAATCCCGATCTCTCATAATTTTCACTCATTTCATCGAGTACCACACCATACTTTTGAATACCCATGTTCATTTGTTTTTCTAAGACATCTTTGTAAGTTATATGGAGGATAATAAGTATGGATAGCAATGGGGAGGGGCAGAGCGATTTTGACCTTCTGCGGGGTAAGGTTGGGTGATTGGTTTTGATCAGTTATGACAAGGATGAGACTACATGCTACGAAAGATAGGGTCAAGTCTGATACATCAATAGTCTACTCAAGATTCTTGCACGATTTTGGTAATCCCCTTATTCTTTACGGTCGATATTTTGCTTTGCTTAGGTCCACTATACATGTTCTAGTAGTTCTGAAGGTAGAAATAACAACACGGTAGGGCGGGGCAGGTTTGACCTCATGCAGGGTAAAGTCAGTGCAGGACATGTTAAAATAATTTTTTCGCGAGTTAAAGATTCAAACCCGCCCTCCCCCTCCCCAATCCCCAATTATTACTTGCTGGAGCGGAGCGCAGACGAGCAAGCAGAGCCAAAGAAAGAGGAAAGTCCGTCATAGAGCAGTCGACTAGAAATAGAAGACTACTAGCCTGAGAGAAGGCGGCCTCTCTCGGAAAAGATGGCCCAATTTCTCTTTCTTTTTTATTTCAATTTTTTTTTCAATGGCCCAGAAGGCTAAAGTAGATCTATACTTTTAAAAAAAAAAAAAAAAAAAACACCGAACATGAAAACAAATATCGACATACTCTTTTAGTTTTCTCGGACACCAAGGAAATTGCCTCCATGATCAGTGCCTGCTGCTCCTAGCACCCCATACCCCATTGCCATCCCTAAATTTTGTAAGGATTGCACTCCCTCCATTTAAAGAGTTGATGAAGTCTTTAGGAGGGAATCCACCATCAATAGAACCAACACAATGAATGGTGCCCACAACTAAGCCAAAAATTTCACCCCATCCAATATTTCTAGTCATTCATTACCACCCTGCATTTTCAGCTATATTATACAGTGTTTAACAACCTATACAAAAGGGGGGGGGGGGGGGGAAATATCCATATGTTAAATCCAAAAAAAAAAATTGGTTTAATAAAGGTCAACCGTGAATCCAAACCCTTTGGCAAACCATATATAAGTTTGCATGGGATATGCAACACTACCATATTGTTTGGCTTTTAACTAGCTTTTCGATATCCTAAAGAAAGAAAGCCAAGTATGATGATATTTTTAGGGACAGACGAGATGTGAAGGGTACATTGAGCTACTACTAGTACTCGCTTGAGTAGTAAAACTTGATGTCGGTAAGAGTAGTTCTGCCTGAGGGAAGTAGCTATTGGATGGCACGTCCAGCAGCAAGTCCTGATCAGAATTTTCATTTGCAGAACGGAAAGAATCCAGCACGGGGGAACTATTCTCGGAAGGCAAGGAGAACGAGCTTCTTGAAGTGAAGCAAGAGACAGTGTTGTCTACTAGTTCCTTCTGCTCATAGATGCTTTTCATCACCACCCTCTTGGGGCTCTTCATTGTCATCTTCGCACCTGAAGAAAAATAGCTCGTAAATCATAAGTTGACAGAGCAAATATGTAATCAAAGAGCACATTGCACATGGAAATGCATAAAAGGGTTCTTTTTTCTTTTCATCTTTTTTTAGTGGGGGAGGCAGAGCTAGAGTTTAAGGTACGGTTCGGCCGCCAAACTCTTCTTATGTCTTAAGAAATCCATTTAATATGCACAAATTATTAATTTAGGACCCAATAACTTAAAAGGGCTAGAATCCCGAACCTGTAAACTTCAAATCCTGTCTCCACCCGCGGTCCCCGTTGGTTAATTGTGTCAACAGAGGCAAGGAGTACCACTGGACTATCCCACTAGCGATCCTACTTCAACAACATTCTCGTAATACGTAAAAAAAGTATCCCGATCTTATTAAAGGAGGGTCCGTTGGAGGAAGATTCTTGTATATTCGCACATGAATTTGAACAATGGTTTAGTTTGAGAAAGGTCTATGGAGAATATATTAGATAGAGAGAGATGCACGACAGAATTGATGTACTACAAGAAACTACAATGTCCTATCCTTCATCTCATTTTCGAACTTTCCCTTTGTGGTGGTAGGGAGGAGTGGGATTTAATGTAGCCGATAGTGAGGACACGGGTAGATTTTTATTATACCAATCCCTTCTAACATCTTTCATTTTAAACGAGTGAATTTACTCCAAAAGGTTATAAGGCATGAGATGAGCTACGTGGTCGCTCATTTGTGAAGAAAATAAGCCATCGGAACATTTTCTAAATGTTACGAGTTATATGATACCATGCATAACAAGTTAAAAGAATTCAATTATGAATGCTCAAAACTAATCCAAGTCATTATCTAACTTCTCTTGTGCTTTCCCACAGAAACAAATCTATGACAGAAATATAATTGTCATAAGGGAAAAAGTAAAAGAGGAACACTACAGACCTGAGTACTTTAGATGTTGACCCTCCCGTGGTTTCTTCACGTTCGCTGAATGACATGTGCCAATAACACTTGGCTCTCCAGCAACTTCAGAACCGCTGCTACTATTCTTACATTTTGTGTCCTACCAAAGAACAAAAATAGCTTCAATTAAGTTGCACTTAACATTTAGCAGATGTAACATAAAAGATGGTGGATTATACACTACAAAAAAATGGAATTCGATACGAACTTGTCGCTAATCCTTCGCTAAACAGAATTAGCGACGGATTTTGTTGTTTAGCAGCAGATTTTTCCTGTCGCTAATTCCTTTTTTTTTTGGTAGTGCTATGTTCAATATATATGCAATGAATCATTAGTAACCAAACCTTGAGTAAATTATATTGTTGCACCCACTTTGACTTTGCTAAATAGCACATTATAAATCTCTTCAAAGTTCTACAATCTTCTAATTTCACTCCTGGCAATGAATTATCGAAAACGCCTTCTGCAAGAAGTTTCTGGAAGGAAGAGAGGTTCTCCTCGAATTGAGAGCTCTCAAACACGCTTCTAAGACTGCAGATAGAGAAAAGAACACGAAAAAAGTCAGCTGGTCGAGCTACCTATATCAACTTTGCTCTATTTTTCAAGTTCAATATAAAGCCAAAACATGACTGAGAAAGTGAAATATAGAGAAGATGGACAAACCTATCGGGAGGTGCAAACAAATCGACAGACGGTAAGTGCTTTAGTAGTTGTTGTTGTTCATCACTTGACAATTGACTCGTGAATTCTTCATAATTAAGTACATCCTGCACCAATCATACACATAATCTTATCAACTTTTTATTCATATAAGAAACAATTACTCCCTCCGTCTCAATTTATGTGAAGGTGATTGAGGCACGGAGTTTAAGAATGAAAGAAAGACTTTTGAAACTTGTCTAAAAGAAGCTACAGATCTTTGTGTGGCTATACATCATCCATTAAGGGTAAAATAGGAAGTTTAAAATCAAATTGTTACTAAATATAGATAGGTGACATTTTTTGGGGGACTGACTAAAAAGGAAAGAGTGTCACATAAATTGGGACAGAGGAGTAACACTGAACAACCTAGTGAAAATCGATTTTGGAAATGGCTGAAGACATGTATTGTTGAAGAGGAAGCAAATTCACACAGGTTAAAAGTTACTAATGATAATTAAAAGAAGAAGATCATTTTTTAAGTCTATAAGAACACTCAACTAAAAGACCTGGGACATAGGGAAATATTGAGGACACGGAGTTACATTCCAGCCGCACGGACAAGTTAGCATTGTTGGGACATGCTATGGTTGTATTAATTGAAAGCAAAGCAAAATTTCTTTAAAAGAGAGAGTAACGGACCTTCAGGTCTATATAGCGAAGGGGTGAATTATGATGTCCAAGAATCTGTAGTTTTTCAATGTGCTCCTTGTTTCTGCAATTTAACAGAAAAAATCAGAAAGATGGTGAGCATACACCAAATTTGCTTCAATGGTCGGAATTATGACGCTGTAAATATATATATATATATATATATATATATATATATATATATATTAGAAGTTCTCTAACAAGTCTAAAACCTATCCTCAATTAGTAGCTATCGCCTATATGGACCTTTTTCTTTCATTGTTCCTATCTTAGCTAAGTCTTCATTGTACCAAGCATTTGTAGGTCTTTTGAACACATGCAGCACAAAATTTGCTTTCGCATGGGAACTTTACATGCTATCAAGACTAATAGAAAACACCTTTTAATCTGGTCTTGTTCCACTACCGGACCAGTAGTTTTCTTGGTTCTCTCAGTAACCATATTTGGTGAATTGACACCCTTACTAATATTTACAGGAGGGGCAGCCAATCGTGAATAAGCATCACTGACAGAACGGTGCTTGTTGTCAACTGAAAGCGAGCTGGCTTCTGATTCTTCTTCTCTACCTATTGAACTAGGATGCCGGATTAGCACACTTCCGTGTCCTATCTCAACAGAAACCATAGGCTTGTCAGTCTCATAAAGCAAATCTTCTTCAGAGGATGCAGAGAAATACGAACTTTGTTGTTCGTATAAGATGGTATATAGGTCTTTGGTGAGCTTTTCGACTGAAGATGGCTTGGGGCGATTAAAACAAGTTCTCTTCCTCGAAGGCACCGTTGTGTCCCATCTATTGGATTGCGCTGGGCCTAGAAACCAAAATGAACGGGTAAATATTTCAGGAAGTTATTGAAATCAAAAGGGACGGAGAGCACAAAAACTGCAAAAACAGAAACATAAAACACAAGAAAATGCTAAGAACAAAATAATTCTACCAAACTCGAGATTTGGCCCCAAAAAACTTCACTTTTAGAAGAAAATGCAGCCAAAATACTAGAGAAGGTGAAGTAATTCTGAGAACAATACACGGATATAACTGATAATAGAGGTAGAACATAAACAGTAGGCATCAACAAATATGACCACCTGTACAATTCTTCAAGTAGCTATTAGAATATGCACACATGTAGGATATGTTCGGTCTGGAGGAAAACATTTTCCAGAAAGTTTTCCAATTTTCCCATGTTCGGTTGGTCAAAATTTTTGGAAAACATTTTCTCTAGGAAAACAAGTTCCTTAAAAATGAGAAAAATGACTTCCCTAGTGAAAGTAGGGAAACAAGTTCCACAAGTGGCATTCCAAATTGATTGTGTTTTCCCCACCCTCCAACACACCTCATCTTCACCCCCACCCCCATAGTCCCCCTCCCACCACCCCACACCCCTACCCCCGCACCCCCACCTCCCATAGTATGTCTAGATTATATGCAAATGCTTTTAGGATAATATTTTTGTTTACATACTGAACACCAAAAAATAAGTAAGAAACCCACTTATTTCCTGGAAAACATTTTTTATGGAAAACATTTTCCTTCGTACCGAACACACCCATAATATCTATCTCCGAGAAACAAATCCATTCAGTCTGTATATCAAAGAGAAATGTTTGCAGTTCTTGGCTTTCAGTCACCTGTCAAATCACTTGCTTCAGCACTACCAAACTGTGCACAGCTCTCAGAGTTTGAGACGGCAGAGCCAGAACTCGACCTATTGCTAGTATCTTCATCAAAAATCTTACGGAAACCTAGATTATAATCAGGAGGAGGAGTTCCAACTTCAGCATTATCATGACTTTGCTTTCGCTTCAGAACCTTTGCCTCTTTGTTCTTCGTAGACATGTTGTTTTTGAACCTAGAAACCCTGTGTTCCTCAAAGTCACAAGGTTCTGCCCTGGCATGAAGAGGAGTATAGTTCACCAAAGTCCCTTTTGTTCTCCACCGAGATCCACATGCGTTGCACAGTATCGGCTTTTCTGGAGGTCCGTTACGCCAAAGTGGAGTACCTGCAGCATGATTTTGCTGGTTAAGACTGTACTCAAAGTAAATGAATTGGGGAGGAAGGAACGGTATCTAAAGTACTCCCTCCGTTCCAATTTATGTGATAATCTTTCCTTTTTAGTTCGTCCCAAAAAGAATGACACCTTCCTATATTTGGTAACAATGTAGCTTTAAAATACCCATTTTACCCTTAATGAGATGATTTATAACCGCACAAATATCTATAGCTTATTTTAGACCACAAGCTTCAAAAGTCTTCCTTTCTTTTTTAATCTCCGAACCCAGTCAAACACCTTCACATAAAGTTTTCAACTGCAAGAGGTAAAAGAATACTAGCAGCTAAAGTAGACGAAAGATCAACAAACGGCTCTTCCATAGAATTGCAACAAATTAAGTACACCGAAAAGAAAGTAACTAATATTGTCAAAAGAAAGATGAGAAAGTCGTTAGTCAGTGGAGTGTAATGAACCCATGAACCCAAATATAATTTTGGGGCACATGGGAAACACGTGAGTGTTATTCACTCTCATATATACACACACATCGACTTGGCTGGGGGTTATGGAAGATTTGGTAAAATCCCATCTATCCAAAATATCTTCTCTCTACTCTTTCCCTCTCTCTATATATCCTTCTCATCTTCTTCTTCATCCTAATCTTTCGGAATTCAACAGAGGAGTTTGAAGCTCATTAATGGAGTTTTAGCTTCGAATAAGTTCTCTTTCATTGTAGCTACTATTGTATTGAATCTTACAAGTAAAAAAAATCCCATTTCTGCCCTAATTCTTTGATTTCAATTCAAGTACATTACATGGAGCAACCAGACAAGCAAAAGAAAGTTATCCACTCAACAACTCACCTAGAGTAGAATATGCCATGGTTAATGATTTATATTCCGAAAACAAAAAAGGCAGCCTAGCGCACGAAGCATCTTGCATTCACGCAGGGTCCAAGGAAGGGTCGCACCCAACATGACTATATGACATCTTTAAACACCTCCTACAAACCTACTTGAACTCACGGCCATTTTACTGCCCAAACTAGTTTATCACATTTGCAGGCAAGAACATTTGCCACACAAGTGAATAACAAGCAAAAGAGCATTTCAATCAGACCTCTCAATAATAGTCATCCTCTAACAATATTTCACTTAAGCCATGTTTTTTGTGGAACCGATCTTTCATGTGATGCTATATTATATGTTCTCTATAGCAGTATTTAGCCATAGCAGCCAAAAGATATCGGGGCAAAAAATGATGTTATAGAGAAGTTTGACTGTATCCAAGATGACTTTTAAGTAACATCGCCATTGGAGAGAGAATCCAATTTGATACGTCTTTCTAGAGATTTTGAATTCACAGTACCAATCTAAAAAATAGCAAAAGGCAAAAGAGGACTATCAAATGTAGCGTACACTATTTTTCTTTTGGAGTAATTTGTTCTACTATGATTGTCATTCAAATCCCCAACAAAAACAACGCCTCAGTTCCAAACAAGTTGAGGTCGGCTATATGAATCCCCATTTCTTCATTTAAGCTCATTTCATATCATCATCATACTATGCAATCCCCTTAAGGTTTTAAATGCAACCTAAATAAATGTCAAAATGGGCCAACTCATCACAATGTCAAGACCAACCCAAGCAGGAGCTGAAAACAAGCGACTAGATTCCTGGGATACAGATTATATAAGATGAAAGTTCAAGCCTTCACTTAGTGAATCGCTGATAAAGAAAGTGCTATCATACAACGTATATGAATCCGTAATTGTAACAAAAGCATGAATGAGCAATCAAGCAACATGATTATAGATCAGTCATTATCAAATTGTCATTTTTGTGTGGCTTTTGCTCCCTAAAGACCCATATAAATGCCACATTGAGCAAGAATTCAGCTTGGACCAACTTAGCTTAGAATATAAGGACCTAACGAAGTACATTCTACATTTGGAGGTTATGCTACACGGACTAGTTATACGTATCGGGTTAGGATATGTATAAGTATCTGGTACGGATATGTATAAGTATCTGGTATTGGCACACCCATTTTTCACTAATCTTATGTGTATTTTGAAGAGTTTGCACAAAGTATCCTATACCGATGTCTAATGCATTGGAGTGATTCCGTTTGATACCAAGGCAAAGATAGGATCCATATCAGTCAGACCTCTCTATATCAGTCATCCTCTATAACAACATTTTACTATAACATCCATAGTTTATGTGGAACCGGTCTTTCATGTTATGTTATATTATATGTTCTCTATAACATCATTTCACTATAACAACAAAAAAATATCGGAACAATCGACGTTGTTCTAGAGAGGTTTGACTGAAGGGAAATAAAAAATTCAACACAATCAAAACATCCCCCAATTTTGTTGGAAAAAATAAGGGAATAAATTCAACTCCTACATGGTCCATTTACTGAGGAAGGCTTATCAAGATTTCTCCACACAAATATTCTACAAGAGAGTCAATGGTTTGCAAAAATCAAAGCAAAAACAAATTCTAACTCAAACCACAGTATTGAAATCCAGAGATTTAAGCAACACACTAACAGTACAAACAAAACAAACTCAAAACCAAATGGAACATATCAATCTTTATTTGCTCAATGTACTAGTAATCTTTTCTCTACCTACCAAGATACGGGTAAGGTCTGCGTATACTCTACCCTCCTCATACCCCACTTGTGGGATTATACTGGGTATGTTGTTGTTGTACTAGTAATCTTTTCAATTTTGAAACAACTATAAGGGCATCCAGTTCCATTATTGAACAACTCATCTAAGCAAACAAAAAAACATTTACAAAACAAGAACAATTCTACAGAGGTAAAAAAACAAAAAAGACCCCACCTTTCTTGAAAATTCACAAAAAAATATTATGGGCAACAAAAAAAATACATTGAAGAACATTAAGAACTCACTTGTAACACCACAGTGACAGCAAGGTCCTTCCTTTCCCATCTATCCAATCTTTTTTTTTCTCCAAAGTATAATATTTTACAAAAATAATTAACAAACCAGTTTTGGTGAAGAAAAAGTTTTTTATTTTTTTATTTTTTCTTCCTTGGGAAATGAAAAAAGAAAAGGTAAAGAAATATAATCTTTACAAGTTTTTGATTATTCTCTCTTCACCCTTTTAATAGCAAAATTTATACACATAATCCAAGAACACCAAAAACCCAAGAAAACACAAAGGAGTATGTATCTTAAAGTACCAGAAAAACCACACTGAAAACAGCAACAAAAAAAAATGAACAAATTTATCAAGAAATTGAGATGGGTATTTTTTTTTTCTAACTTTTTGCAACAATGTAGCTGAAAATTTGTACAAATTATTTTTAATGGACAAATGAAAGACCCAATGGAGGAATCTAAGAAATGGTTGGAAAAAAAGGAAAGGATGGAGTTGTTTCTTTGTTCTATTGTGTACTCTAACGTATGTAAATTTGTATATGAAGTAAATGTTTCAACTTTTGTTTTGTTTTTTTTTTTTTAGAATCCAGATTCCCAGGCTTGCGCCTAACTACTTCACTGATATTACTCAGACGTCCTGGAGTTAATAGCATCGGTCCTTCAATACTATTACCAGGTAAATCGCCGGATTTGCTCCGTTGGCCAGTTTTCTGTGAGCGTATAATTGATCAATGAGACAAGGTCAAATTCCCCAACATGCAGAGTTTCTTCGTGCTTGCGGGGAATCGAACCCACGTTGTCCCATGCCAGAGCGCCTTATAGGCCCAGACTTTGCCACTGAACTATGCCCCGGAGGACAAATGTTTCAACTTTCTTTGCTACTATTGCTTTTGCTTTTCCTTTGCTTGTATTTTTAAACTCAAAAAGGAAATTATAATATATAAATATACATATATAATTATTTAATATACACATTTTTTTTATGTCACTGTTCGATTTTGTTAATCGGTTGCCCTCCTGCTAGTCTGGATTGACGTCGCATAGAGCCTATTAACTAGTCCGAATTGACGTCGTGTAGGGCTCATTAACTAATTTAGACTCACGTCGCGTAGGCCATTAACTCGTCCGGATTGACGTCACATAGGGCCCCATTAACTAGTTAAGATTCACACTTTGTAGGGTCATTAACAGAGGAAACGAGCCTTGCTGACACGTTTGACTATAATTTTGGTTTCAAAAGTTGAAATAATATTTTGAAAATTTTCTTGAATTCTTTTTGTTCATTAAATTGGTCTATTATTCTAATTTTAAACTAAAAAAGGAAAATATAATATATATAATATATAATTATTTAATGTACACAATCCACGGTAGAGGTAAGGTCTGTGTACACTAGGGCTGGCCAGTGGGCCGGGATGGCCCGACCCCGTCCCGAGCCCGCCTGGCCCCGCCTCGACCCCGCCGACCCTCGCCAAAAATAATAATAAATAATCAAGTGACTCGAACTCGGGACGGGACGATGTCTCATCCCGCGAGACCCGAGCCCGCCCCAAGCCCGCTTGACCCGACCCCGCCCCGACCCCGTCCCGAGCCCGCCCCCGACCCCGACCCCGCCCTTCCCCCCCCCCTTTGCAAAAATGGTTGTTGCACCAACGACCATTTTAGATTATGGCCGTTGGCCAACGGCCATTTTAGGCCCCCCCCTTACCCCTTAATATTTATTTTTAACCCATAAGTTATTATATTTACACTTTAACCCAATTTTCCAACTATAAATAACTCATTTTCTCTTCATCTTTCTCACAAATCTTCCTACAATCTCTCTAATTTCTCAATATATCTCTCTGCAAGTCTACATCGTTTGCTAAATATTCAATTTTATTTATTCATTTGGGAATTGGGAGTGAAGTTGGCAACTAGCTTGAGGATCTTCTATCGAGCAAAGTTTCAATTTTCAACCTCTCGATTACACGTCGACGTTACGTCGGCGTTTGGTACATTCGTTCCTTCATTAAATTATTATTATCTGTTTATTTTATTTAGCACACTTAATTTTATTGTCTTTAATTATTTATTATCATAATTAAAATAGAATGATTAAAAGGTATGTTTAAGGGTAAGGGTGCTTCTTCTAGTATGGGCAACCATGGCAAGTGTACTTCTTCTAGTCATCTTATTCCTACACAGGATGATTTTGTTGATACTCAACATTTTCCTACAATACCATTAGATTTAGACCAAGAGCTATTTTCTGGAACTCAAGAAGACTTTAATTTAGACGATGATCTAGATGATATACCCACAAATATTGATGACAACACACCCACTAGTGCACCTTCAACTGAAATACCTCATATTCCCCCTAATATGAGACGAGGTCCAGCAAAACGACCATTAAAATCAGATGCATGGACTTTTTTTGATAGGGACGTAGAGAATCAAGTAGCCATATATAAAATTTATAAAAATGTTTTAAAATTTAAAACTGGAAATGATCACGGTGGGATGGGGGGTTTAATTAGACACGTAGTAAGTGCTCATCCAGCTAGGTATGCCCAATACCAGGCTTCAAAACCGGGTGCGCAAACGCCCGCTCCATCGGGACAAGGTTCACATACTGATACTGTCTCGGATTAAGTACAGGGTCAAATTAACCCTATGACGGGGGGAATTGTAGGCTCTAAATACAATAAACATAGAGATAGGGAAGCAATATCAAAATTAGTTGCTGTGGAGGGTTTGCCTTTTTCATTTCCTTCATCTCCCGGTTTTATTCATTACATTAGAGAGATATATAATCATGTTTTTAACGGTTTTCCTAGATCAACTGTTAAGAGAGATGTATTTAAATTCGCGCATGAATATCAACAATATTTACGTTTTTCATTATATCATTTTAATGGCAAAGTATCTATCACGTCTGATATAGGTCGTAATACTAACGGCCATGATTATTTAACTGTAACTTGTCATTTGATAGATTATAAATGGTCTATGCAAAAACGTATCTTAGCGTATAGAAATATAGATGATAGGCACACTGATACTTTTATTGCAGAAAATATTTATCAAGTGTGCGATTATTACAGAATTACCGATAAAATTATGACTATTACATTAGATAACGCTTCTAATAACAATTACACAATTACAATTTTAAAAAATAGTTTAACTCCATCTTTTTCAGACAATTTTCATATAAAATGCGCGTGTCATATATATAACTTAATTGTAAAGGATGGTCTATCACTTTTTGAAGACATTCTTAGTAAAATACAATTTGCTATAAACTTTATTTTTAAAAGTAATAAAGTACAACGTAGAAAAGAATATAAAAAAATTTGTCATGATTGTGGACTACCTTATAGAAAAATTCCACAAGAAGTATCCACTAGGTGGAATTCTTTATACGAGCAACTACTTGTTGCTTATGACTATAAATTACCTATAACTTTATTTTTTAACTCCCATAATAAAAAGCCAGCTGATATGATTTTAGATAGTGATTGGAAAAAAATTTCCGAACTTATTGTATTTTTAGAGAAATTTTTTCAAGCAACAAAAGAATTTTCCGGTATATATTATCCTACTATTTCAACTATATTATTTTATATAACTCTAATATTTTTATTACTTAGTGAATATATGAAAAAACCAGCTTATAAGACAGCTATTAAAAAAATATTTCTCAAAATAAAAAAATATTTTATTCCTATTCCCTCTATTTATATTATTGGTTCTGTATTAAATCCTACTATTAAAATAGACGGTACTAAATCACTAATTGAAACTATTTACGATTGTATAGAAGTACTACCACCTCCAAGTCCCAAAAATCTAAATCACCCACCACCTATTGAACAAACTAAAGAAGAAGTGTTGTCTAGCGTAGAACACTAATGCAAAAATATATATAGATTTTATCAACAAGAAAATGCTAGTAACTTACCAGCTTCCATACCATCTTCTTCATCTTCAACACAACCTCACAAAAGACATGCTGTTTCTGCGGCTAGTATTGAAAGCCTCAGAAATAGAATGTGCGGTCGTACCTCTACTACTAACGAAATTAGCGAGTTGGATATTTTTATTTTGCAGGGTTCTGTATCGTATCAAGAAGTTATCAATGAAAATGGACATGAAGACTTCTTTGAAATCTTGGAGGGGAATGAGAAGACCTTTCCGACACTTTCATTGAGGGCTCGAGATATTTTGAACATTCAAGCGTCGCCAATCGCTGCCTGAAGCGCTTTTTCTCGCAGCAGATATCAAATAGGAGACCACAGACACTCATTAGCCTGAGACAACTTGGAAATTGCGGTATTATTCAGAGATTGGATACGAGCGAGGCGGAGAAGGTGCAATAACCTGAGATCAACGAAGAAGATGATGAAAACTACAACGAAATCTTAACCGAAGGTAGTGGAAGCGACGTGAATCAATTTGACCAACAAATACCAATTCCAACCGAAGAACCACATGAAATCATCAAGAAATTAGAACAGGTTTTTTTGAGAATGTAATTTTTTTAATTGTAATTTTATTATGTAATTTGCAACTTTTGGACAACACCACAAAGTTGCAATTTAGATTTTAGACAATTGTATTTGTATTACAAAAAAATCATATGTCTATTAAATAATATAAGAGGCACAAAAACAACCTTGGGATGTTTTTATTACACTATCTTGTTTTGTTTATTGAGTTTTTTTATACATATGTTATTTAAAAAAAAAAAAAGGAAAACCCATCGTATCCCGCCCCGAGCCCGACCCCGACCCGAGCCCGCCCCAACCCGATACCGACGGGATCGAGATCGAGACGGGACTTGCTCCACCCGCTGCACCGACTCCCGCCAGAGCCCGGCCGACCCGACCTCTCGACCCCGCTGCACTTACCGGGCAGACTCGAGCCTGGCCCACTGGCCACTCTTAGTGTATTCTCTATCCTTCCCAGACCCCACGTTGTGGGATTTTCATTGGGTATGTTGTTGTAATGTACACAATTTTCTTTTTTCTTTTTTTTATGTCACTGTCTGGTATTTGTTAATCGGTTGCCCTACTAATTTGGATTGACGTCGCGTAGGACTCATTAACTAGTTCGAGTTGACGTCGTGTAGGGCTCATTAACTACTTTGGATTCACGTCCCATAGGCCATTAACTAGTCTGAATTGACGTCACTTAGGGCCCTCACTAACTAGTTAAGATTCACACTTTGTAGGGTCCATTAACAGAGGAAACGCTCCTTGCTAACACGTTTGACTATAATTTTGGTTTCAAAAGTTGAAATAATATTTTGAAGATTTTTTTATTTTATTTATTTATTAAATTGGTCTATTATTCTAATTTTAAATTTGAAAAATAAATTTGAAATGAATTTAGATTTTTATTTGTTTAGTCTCAATCAAATTATGTCGAAACGCTTTCTATAAGAATTTCTCCCTTCTTCTTTGTTAAATGTTTTGAAATGTTCCAAGTCCTATTTTATTGAGAATTCATATAGACAATTATTTTCTTTTTAATAAGTATATGTGGACTTCATTAGTTTGAAGATTACTATTTTATTGCTTAATATTCTTGTTGACTTTCGACCTTTTTCTTGTTAAATCTTAACATGTGCATTCTTTCCAATTTTACCCTTTCCTCTTTCCACGATCCCAATTTGAGTATAGCTATATATAGTATTAAATATTTTTCTTTAAATACTTAGTTACATTAAATAAAAGACCATGTTACTCTTATAATAAATCGATTTAAAGAGTAGATCTGCTTCTATAATTCAAAAAAAAGAAATAATAAGAGTTTTATAAACCTTTTCTCGACTAATTATCATATCCTTCTTTTTTTGAGCATTGTGATGACATGATGTTGATTAATTTTATTTTTATCCCTCATAGGTCTTCTTTCTTGAAAGATTTTTTTCGCCCGCTGTCTTGTATCTTCTTTGGGGTTTGATTAGTGGTAGAACTGTCTTTCACTATTAGAAATAAAGATATTTTTCATCGATATTTAGTGAAAAATTCATGCTATGAAACATGATTTTTCCATCTCATTCCCACCAAATCAGATCACTGGAAAAACGAATGGTGGAATCAAGTATCCATTGAAACACTGAGAAATTTCATAATTTTTCCATGTGAAAATACTTTTATTTAGATTTTTCTCACCGACATTCAGTTAAAAATAGCCACTGAACATTTTTCAGTGGGAAATCAGTGTGATAGAAATTTTTTAGTAGTGTTTGTTCAATTGATATTTGACACCCATTGTTAGTAAATTATATATATGTAATGAAAATTTCAATTTGCTGCTCGATCTAACTAATTCAGATTCATGTCGAGAAATTTTATTTTAAGAGGATAAGACGCTCTTTAACATGCGACTCCACTTTTAAATTCAAACTCGAGACCTTTTAAGTTTGCATCCGAAATCTCTCATCAAGCAAAGAGGATACTTTGCTTCACCAAAACCTTGGATGGTTCTTCCTCGAAAGACCTTGATTTGTTTGTTATGTTGTTTTATAGTCATTGGTCATCACAATGTGTGCATTTATATCGGTTTTAATCCAGAAAAAATCTGAATACAATTGTAGATTTGTTTACTTAGAATCTCTGGTTTGTTTTTACTTAAGAGTTATGAACCTTTTTTTTTCGGATTGATTTTCAGCATTTTCATGAGTTAGAGAGTGCATTAATGATATGCATGAGTATATATATTAAACATGAAATTAAGAAATTGCAATATTATATCTAACATCAAAGTACTTTTGTAGAGTAAAGTACAAAATATGCTAATATAAATAGGGGCGGGCAAAAAACCCAGAGAACCGAACCGAAATTCGGTTTGTTTTTTTTATTTAAAAAAAAACCGATTTTTTGAAAAATCGAACCGAATCAGGATTTAGTGATTCGGTTCGGTTTTTTAATTTTGGATACGAACCGAACCGAACCGAAAAAACTGAATTAAATATATAATTATTCTTATTTTTTATTTTAGGCTACTACTATCTCTTGAATCATAGCCATTGAAGTCAATCTATGAAACTTTTATGAAAGTCGAATGCGGCATCAACTTGATTAACATAGCACGGAAACATTGATATAAAATGTAGGGAGAGAAAGTAATTGTAAATTGGTGAAACTTTAAATGGTCATAACTCTGCGCTCGGATGTCCGTTTTACCCGATTCTTTTTTTGATTTTGGGTATTTTTTCGAGACGGGGCCGGCCCAAACTGACACTAGGCAGTTTGGCACAGCCAATTTTTACGAAAACGTCAGTTTTCCCAATCAATTTGTGTGTTTCCCCCAAATCGGTTTCTAATTTTCCTTTTTTCTTTAGTAAACATTTCACGATAGACAATAGATTTCAACGTCGAAATTTCATGGTAGTGTAGGTGTGAATGTCAATTTCAGTTTTGGAAATTCAATTTTTTTTTAAAAAAGACCCATCCCGGCCCACTAGAAAAAACCGATATAATCCGATACGTTCGGTGATATAAACCGAACATATCGGGTTTTTTTTAAAAAAAGTTATATTCGGTTTTTTTTTTAAAAAATAAATTTTATTTGGTTCATATTTTTCGGATACAAAACCGAAGCGAACCGATATACGCCACCCCTAAATGGGCAATTTAAATGGGAAGATACTCCACAGTCCACATGTCCAATCTAATTGTCATGATTCAAATTATTAAAGCTTGATTTATACAAGTTTTTTGAAGATAAATTTTAATTGAAGAGAATTGTAATTTGAAAATTATTGCACAAAGAATTATTTTATCTTTTTTCCTATAGTTCCACGTGGCTCCAAATTCACCTACCTGTCAGGGTATTGGTCATTTTCACTTAAAACACATATGGGATTCAACAATCGAGTCATCAATTGATTAAAGAACACCTCTAACCCCACTTCAAAGAAATAAAAAGAATAATAATAAAATAAAAAAAGTTAAAGTCTAAATCCACCTAAAAAGGTTGAGGTAACGTCTGTGTATACTTTATTATTTTCAGATCACACATTGTGAAATTTCACTGAATATGTTATTGTTGTTGTTGTAAGTTAAAGTCTAAATCCCTCTTTACGAAAGAAATGATCTCTTATGATCAATTACAATTTTAAAAACTAAAGGAAATAATCTTTGTCTTTTGTTAATATCTTGTTCTAATTTTTTTTCTTGATATTTAGTGAATGATGTAAT
This sequence comes from Anisodus acutangulus, assembly GCA_029783415.1. Lineage (NCBI taxonomy): Eukaryota > Viridiplantae > Streptophyta > Magnoliopsida > Solanales > Solanaceae > Anisodus > Anisodus acutangulus. Next base: position 2,486,086 of record CM056505.1, on the reverse strand, counting down.
ATAAAGATATAAGATAATAAGATTCAAGATATAACTAAGAAATCGAGGGGAAATATAGAAGAAAGAAAGAACAATTCCATAATTGAAGTAAATTAGAGACAAACGAATATAGAGTTGCAACCCTCTAATTTAAACAAACAACTACAAGATTAAATTCAAAGAATAGGAGAATTGAACTCACACAAGAATAATTTCACCAAGAGACATTCAAGAAAGATCCAATGTAGAGATAAACGACTAAACTTACCAACTCACAAAGAGTCTCAATATTCACTAACATAATCTAAGCAAATAATCTACATCATATTCTATTTATACTATTAGGGTAAACTAAGATAAGAAAAGACATAAATGCCCTTAATTACATGTACATCATATTATAAATATGATCAAAAAACCCTAAAATGTAATGTTAATATTTTCTTGTATTGATTTCTTGATTTTCATACTCTCTTGAAACACTCTAAACTCTTGATGTCAAGTAGAAATCTTTCCATACCATGGGTACTTTCCGGACTTGCATCAGTGAAAAAGGATCACATAAATTTGTAATTGACCACATAATCACATATACGTCAAATGTATCTATACAAATAGTGATGAATCTAGAGCACAATCTATATGTTTATGGCAACTTAATAGCTTTTACCTAGACATTCTGTGTATTGAGAAATTTATTAATATCTATAAATATTTGATTATAAACTTAATTATTATTATATATTAACTTAAGATTGATACATAAACTCATAAAATTCAAAATATAAATTCGCCCCTGATACGATTGTGGGAGTCCGTCTATCGTTAACAGTCTCTTTAAACAAAATTTTTAAAAAGTATATTTAGTTTATACTAGATTTGAACTTATAATCGCAAAGTATTTAATGGTACTATTTAGATTGGTCGCTGGCTAGGCAAAATCCTTGTATGGTCAAACAAATTTTACATAATTGTAAAACATGATTTATAATAAAAGGGGAAAAATAGAGATGTAAGCTCACAAGAAAGAGAAAAATAAGGGGAGAAAAAATAAGACTGGAAAAAGTGTGTAATTTGGTCTGCTGAGCCATTACATGTTATTGTTAGGTCATAGTCGGGGTTTCACGTACTTATATGATGATTATAATAATAATGATAATTATTATTTTTAATTATCTTATTTATTTTCTTTTTGGGTGGAGGTTAAACTGAAAAAATAAATGACTCTATCATGTAGCAAATGATTTTTTTTATGTAACCGATATTTGAAATTTATTAGGCCGATTGATATATTTATATTTATGTTGAGTATACAGAGAGTAAAGTATTTTTTTTTATTGAGAATAAAATATCTATAGTAAAAGTTCTTCATTCTCAAACTAAGTTACAAATAATATGACTTTGCACTATTTTGTGCTTTAGCATATACAATCACATGCTTTGATTAGCAAATAAACTCCTTATTTATCAACTTGATTTGTTCAATACCTAATTTTATGCTTAATAATCAGTTCTTAAAGAAAAAGACGACAACAACATTCAATAAAGAAACGCATGTAAAATCTTTTTATTTCAAGAACAAACATAAATTAGAAATACACATATGAATAGGTACGGGTAATTAGTGTCCCAGTTGAGTAACAGTAGTTTTTTTCTTCACCAAACGGTACCTACCACGTACAATGAAAGGTAATCAGTTACCATTATTCATCGAAAAATTAAGTACTCGCTTTGTAGCTTCGACCAGAGTGACATAGCCACATACAATGAAAGGTAGTCAGTTGTAACCCTTCATCAGGAATTAGGTACCCCCTATGAGGTTCTGAATAGTGACATAGCCACGTTAAGGAAGGATAGTCAATTGAACACCCTTCATCGAAAAGTTATATAATAAATATGAAAAATTATACTAAATATATAAATTGACTCCGACTAATCCAACTTTGCGTTGCGCATGATATATTAAGAGATAGCAATCCCAATAAAGATATTTTTAATTTTCAAAACTTGAACTGAGACCTCTAGTGAGTAAAGAAAATCACTAATATTCAAACTTATGAATTATGATACTAAAATTAAAATTGTCATACTAATAGCATTATATTTTTCCATTATTATGGATATACTACTGTATTTCTTTGACTTTGATTTTTCTTCATAATCAAAAGTCATTTTTTACTAAACAAGTGAGGGGTGGATGGACCCTTTGGGAAATAGAGCAATATATATATATATATATATATATATATATATATATATATATATATATATATATATATATATATATATATATAATACAATTACCTTTGTTATTGTTTTATTTTATTATCTTCAACCAACAAAGATCAGAAAGAGGCTTTCTCTAATAAATTAGTTTAACTTTTAAACATAATGAATTGTGTGTTATTTCCAAGAAAATATGGCTTGAATAGTATTATATGATCCAAGCATTGGAATAAGCTCCATTTTGCCTTGTATATAATACAATGAATGGGTGGCATTATTGATTTTCTCTTTATCATTTCTGTTTTGTTAATGTTTCATTTTCATTTACTCATTGATAGATATGCTATACTAGTTTGTCTTATACATTTTTAAAATTAAAGCATTTAACCATATATAGAATTGAAAAGTGAAAGGTTAAACAATAATTCATCTAGTTCAATTTGATTAATATTTTTTGTTAATTGAGAAATTAACTTCGACTACGTTTGTAACCAAACTAAATTAGACTACAGCCTCGTTTATTTTTATTAAAATTAAGATGTCTAAATATTTTTTTTGTTGACGAAGAAATTCGTAGCCGTTATTCTTTCGAGTGCGTACAGGTAAATCCGGACTGACGCAATAGCCTGCAAATCACGTCAGCCGATTAACCACACTTGACAAGTCATGTGTTGTGACAGGCTCAACCAAGAAGATTTATGCAAGGATCGAACTCATGACTTTGCGGTATCGCGCTCTACTGCTACATCAACTTGGCTATCTGTGCGGGTTAAGATGTCTAAATCTGAATATATATACAGGGCACTTGACGGCTAGAACTTGACACTCCAGGTACAGTGGGACAGACAGATAATGGGGAATCTATGTGGACGACGACTGTGCACCAGTGCTACCGGAGGCGCAGAGCTTGGCCAAATTGTTCACAGGTAATACAATGGCTTCTAAAGGTTTGAATCTGCAATTTATTGCTCATATTATCAAGGATGGTATTAAGATCGTACAATTAGAGAAGCATGAGATTGATAGGGAGACAGAACAATGGAAGAATTCTTTGATCTTGTATGTGGTTGGGGATTTTCCCACTATTGGAGCAGTATACAGGTTTATTCAGCAATGGGATCTGGGCTATAAACCCAATGTTTTTTTATCATGAGAATGGTTACTTTGTCATTCAGCTTCAAAGTCCTGCTGATAGGGAAGCAATATTAGTATCTGGTCCTCACATTATTAATAGGAAGCCAGTTATTGTTAAAACATGGAGTGCTACTTTCAACTTTAGTGATGAAATCTTAAAGACAATTTCCATATGGGTGATGTTTCCTAGTTTGCCACTGAACTGTTGGGGTATAAATTCTTTGAGCAGGACTGCTAGTAACATAGGAGTACCATTATATGCAGATGAGTGCACTTCAAAGAGGCATAGAATATCTTATGCTTGAGTGTTGATAGAGATGGATGTAACTAGGCCACCTCCAGAGAGTGTCAAGGTGATGGATGCTGGTGGAACACTCTTTGATCAATATGTTAGCTATGAATGGTGGCCTCAATACTGCCCTTCATACTGCTAAATTGGTCATATATGCCAGGAGGAAAAGCCTCAGCAACCCTAGCAGAAGCAACCCAGGCCTAGAGAAGTGCCTAAGAACACTAAAGGGAAGGTAAAGAAGGACAATCAGAAATGGCAGAACAAAGAGGGGCAAGATAACGTAATGCAAAAGCCAGGACTTATAACCTCACAAGTAGAAGAAGGATGTCAAGTTGCTAAGGGCAAAGGAGTGAGCGAAAGTGCAGAGACTAACACCTCGTACCTTCAAAGTAAGTCATGTTCATGATTAAGGAGGGTGGGAATCCAAGACAGGGAGTTAAGGTTGAACACTAGTTTTAGTTCTGCAGATCCAATTTTTACGCCCAAGATTGACGGACCGTACAATTTATTTTTGAATTTTACGGAATACAGTGAATTATACGGACCGTATAAATTTATATGGCCCATCGTTTATGACCGTAACATTCCCCCTCTGTTTTGGAAGTCACTGGAAAGTTGCCTTGGGTGACGGTCCGATTGTAAGGACCGTAGAAAATTATACTGTCCATGACCATGTCCAGATCGTAGAAAATTCGACGGTTTGTCGAATCCAATCGTAAAATCATTCCGACAGGAAAAATATAAATACGCAACCTTAATTCTAAAAATTAGTTTTTCCTATTTTTTTCAAGCCCTAGAACGAAGCTCTCTTCCCCTATCGTCCTCCTACATCAAGGTAAGCCTATTCCAAGTATTGCAAGTGAATTCTAACGTACATACATGAATTATAAGTAGAAGTTAATTGTTCTTAACCTAGGGTTTTCAAGATAAACCCATCCCAATGTTTCAAGGTTCAATCTTTGGAGTTCTTCTTCAATATTCAATTTTTTAACACAAGTATTGGAACAAATAAGGTATGTAAAGTTTCTATCCACGTGTGGGAACATCGTTGTTCTTCCCCATGCCACGATTTTCATGAAATCCATAAAATTCCATAACTTAGGGTTATACTTCGAATTCATGATGACCCTAAACTACATGTATCATGATATATCATGTTGTATTACTAATTCGTTATTGTGTTCTTGATACCCCATTATGATTATTAGGAATCTGTACATAATCCTAGAATACCCATAACCTTGAAATTCTATGGGTAAGCACAAGTCATGAATCAAGATTTATCAATTCCATGAAATCTATATGTTTTTCCACAATTTATACAAAGTATATTATGTATTTATGTTCATGCTATATCTTATACTTATCAACCATGTTTACAAGTCATGATTTTACAAACCATGGGCTTTTAGCCAATTATATTTCATTTTTATGTTTTAGGAGTTGCACAGATTATCGAGAAGGCTCAGATAGACTGAAATTACGTTTGCCAGTATAGGATAAAGGTCTCTCCGCTCAGAGGACGGTACCTTCATGTTACTCCTTCGCGGGATTATTGGATATGTCATGTTCATGTCTCATACCCCGATAAGGTACGAGATGACTTAGCTAATCGAGCAAAGATCAGAAGCCACATTTATATGTGGTGGTTACATGTCAGTTATATAGCTGCTCTCCCCACAGATATACATAAATGCAGATATACAATTTTACAGATTTTGCACATGTTATTATATTCATGCCAGATCATGTTCATGCTCATGTTCAGTTTTAGTTTTATGTTCCTATCATATTATGTGTCTGCTTATTCTTTCAGTTGCTTTACATACAGTACAATTCAAATGTACTAACATCCCTTTGCATGGAACCTACACTTCACGGTGCATGTGTTGAGTTTTAGGACGACGGATCTGCTTGCTAAGATTGTTTCAGTATCAACTACTTTGTGAGCCCCATTTCCATTTGGGGTGTCAGTCTATTTATTTTCATGATTATGCATTATAATAGAGGTATGCTAGGGCCTTGTCCTTGTAAACAATTTTATAGTCAAACTCATGTTCAGAGGTTTCATAGACTAGTTTAGTATGTCATGTCAGGATTGGTTTTCAGACTTAACATGTTTTCAGATACTTCCGCAATATATATATATATATTCAGATTATATTTAGTATTCAGTTTGCATGTTTTATTATCATTATTAGTGCATGATTTTGATGCCCATATTGATTAGCAAACCATGTGGTTCACTCGGTCATATATAGTCAGGCACCGAGTGTCATATTTCGCCCAGGCCATGGTTCGGGGCGTGACAAAGCTTGGTATCAAAGCACTAGGTTCAAGTGTCATAGGAAGTATATGAAACCGTGTCCAGTGGGGTCTCTCTTATGTGTGTGTAGGCGCCCATACATGTAAACAGTTGACCACCAAGACATCTAGGATTGTCTCACTTCTTTCATACTCTAGATCGTGCAATAAGAGTTATACTTTCAGGACCTTCTTCTAACTCTTGCGAATTACGTATTTCAGAAAATGCATGCAAAAAGGAAATCAGCTACAAGCAAGAGAGTTGTTACTAATGCTGCTCGTGAGGAAGATGCTCAGGCTCAGAGAGCCAACTCAGGTACATAACCCCACCCGATACTATAGGGCCTGCGGAAGTTCGTATTCCAGTTCTGCCACCCAGTTCCACTGACTCAGATGTTAAGGGAGCTATTCAACTGCTCACACAGATTGTGGCTACTCAAGCCCAACGTCAGGGAACGACTCCAAGTACAGGAACTAATAGAGAGTCATCTAGTTTCAGGACCCGCGTATTTCTGCGTATGGACCCTCCAGTGTTCACGGGTTCTAGCAAGATAGAGGATCCGCATAATTTTACTGATGGACTTCAGAAAATCTTTCGTATTAGGCATGCTACAGAGATAGAGGCAACAGAGTTGAGAGTTTATCAGTTGTAAGATGTTGTTAATATCTGGTATGAGTTTTGGGAATAGTCCCGAGGGGATGATGCACCTTCGACAACTTGGGATGAGTTTACAGATGCATTCATAGAACACTTTTTGCCGATAGAGGTAAGCGAGGCGAATGCCGTAGAATTTGAGAAACTCAAGCAGAATGGCAAGAGTGTGAAGGAAAACTATCTTCACTTTGTTTCTTTGGCAAAGTATACTCCATATATGGTTCCAGACATGAGGGCCAGAGTTAAGCATTTCATGTATGATCTTGATCCCCATTTGTACAATGCAGCCAATATTTCTGCTCAGAATAAGAAAATGACTATTACCAAGATGGTAGCGTTTGTACAAGGTAATGAGAGTAGAATGAAGGAAGAAGAAGCGTTACAGAAAGAGAAGGACATGGAATTTAATAAGAGAGCTAAGTATTCAGGTCACTTCAGTCATGAAGGAGGTGGAGGCAGGCAGTTTTTCAATAATAGGTCATCAAGACCTCCTCCATCTTCAGCTAGTGCCCCATCCCCAAAGTTCAGGAATGACATAAGAGGCAAAACTTCAGAGTGTGGGTCAAGGTACTTTCAGCAATCCAGTGTGTGGTAAGTGTGGTAAGAGGCACCTAGGGGAGTGTCGCATGGGCATAGATATCTGTTATAGTTGTGGTCACCAAGGTCACTTTCAGAGGGACTGTCCATCAGCGAGGCAGGGTGTAAAAGGTAATGTGGCTTAGTTCACAAATTCTACAGTTTCTCATTATTCTCATGCCCAATCAGGGCGTGGTGCAGCTAAGTCTAGTAACACATGCGGAGGTCCAAATCGCTTATATGCTTTAGCCGACCGTTAGGATATAAAGGCTCGTACAGACATTGTCACAGGTATATTAACAATTTTCACTTATGACGTTTATGCCCTTATAAATCCTGGATCCACTCTATCATATGTAACCCCATTTGTTGCTAAGAAATTTGGGAATGAACCAGAAAAGTTGCATGAACCCTTTAAAGTATCCACTCCAGTTGGAGAGTAAGTTATAGATAGGCGGATATATAGAGATTGTCTAGTTAAAATATATCACCGCATTACCGTAGCTGACCTGGTAGAGTTAGAAATGGTAGACTTCGATGTAATCATGGGTATGGATTGGTTGTCTTCATGTTATGCCACGGTAGGTTGTAGGACCAAACTTGTAAAATTTGAATTTTTCGGTGAGTCAGTCATAGAATGGAAGGGGGATGTAGTAGCACCCATGGGCAAGTTTATTTCCTATCTTAAAGCCAGAAAGATGATATACAAGGGGTACATTTATCATTTAGTTCGGGTTAGGGATGTAGATACCCATACCTCAACTCTTCAGTCTGTACCAGTTATCAATGAATTTCTAGAAGTCTTTCCTGAAGATCTTCTCGTAGTTCCTCCCGATAGGGAGATTGAATTCGGAATCGATATACTTCCCGGCACTAAGCCGATATCTATTCCGCCATACAAAATGGCTCCAGCAGAGTTAAGAGAACTAAAAGTCCAGTCGAAATACCTCCTCAATAAAGGATTCATAGACTAAGTGTCTCGCCATGGGGTGCACCAGTCTTATTTGTTCGAAAGAATGATGGGTCCTTGCGTATGTGCATTGACTACCGATAATTGAACAAGGTCACCATTAAGAACAAGTATCCTCTTCCCAGAATCGACTTATTTGATCAACTTCAGGGTGTCCAGTGTTATTCCAAGATTGACCTCAGATCAGAGTACCATCAATTTAAGGTTAAGGAAGTTAATATTCAAAAAACCGCCTTCAGAACTCGTTATGGACATTTCAAATTTTGTGTCATGTCATTCAGATTAACGAATGCCCCAGCTTCCTTCATGGATCTTATGAATAGGTGTCTTCAAGCCTTATCTTGACCTTTTCGTCATTGTCTTCATTGATGATATTCTAGTCTATTCCCGTAGTGAAGCTTATTATGCAGAACATCTCAGTATAGTGTTGCAGACACTTCAGGACCGCGAGCTTTATGCGAAGTTTTCCAAGTGTGAATTTTGGTTGAAGTTAGTAGCATTCTTAAGCCATATAATTTCAGGCGAAGGCGTCTAAGTTGATTTTCAGAAAATACATGCTGTGAAGAATTGGCCCAGACCCACCTCAGCCTCTGAGATAAGAAGTTTCTTGGGTCTGACAAGCTATTACAGGCGATTCATAGAGGGGTTCTCTTCTATCTCAGCTCTATTGACAAGATTGACTCAGAAAAAGTTAAATTTTAGTAGACAGATGCATGTGAGCGTAGTTTCGAAGAATTGAAAACGAGACTGACTTCTACTCTAGTGTTAACATTGTCAGAGGGAACCGAAGGGTTCGTTGTATATTGTAATGCTTTCGGAGTTGGTCTTGGGTGTGTTTTAATGCAGCATAGTAAGGTTATAACTTATGCCTCCAGATAACTTAAGCCTCATAAAAAGAACTATCTGACTCATGACTTAGAATTTGCAGCCGTTTTAAGGGTCGCTCCGCCTAGAGGACGGTACCTTCATGTTACCCCTTCGTGAGATTATTGGATCCATCATGTTCATGTCTCGTACCTCGACAAGGTATGAGATGGCTTAGCTAATTGGGTAGAGATCAGACGCCACATTTATATGTGATGGTTACATGTCGGTTATACAACCGCTCTCTCCACAAATATACAATTTTACAGATCTTACACATATTATATTCATGCCAGATCATGTTCACGCTCATGTTCAGTTTCTGTTTCATGTTCCTATCATATCATGTGTCTACTTATTCTTTCAGTTACTTTACATACCGTACAATTCAAATGTACTAACGTCCGTTTGCATGGGGCCTACACTTCACGGTGCAGGTGCTGAGTTTTAGGATGACAGATCTGCTCATTAGAATTGCTTCAGTATCAACTACTTGCTGAGCCCCATTCTCATTCGGGATGTCAGTCTATTTATTTTCATGATTATGCATTATAATAGAAGTATGCCAGGGCCTTGTCCTGGTAAACAGTTTTGCAGTCAGACTCATGTTCAGAGGTTTCATAGACTAGTTTAGTATGTCATGACAACATTGGTTTTCAGCCTTAACATGTTTTCAGATACTTCCGCAATATATATATTTTCAAATTATATTCAGTATTCAGTTTGCATGTTTTATTAACATTATTAGTGCATGCTTTTTATGCTCATGTTGATTAGCAAGTCATGTGGTTTGCTCGGTCACATGTAGTCAGACACCGAGTACCGTGTTTCGCCCAGGCCATAGTTCGAGGCGTGACAACTACACAAGGTCCAATAGTGGAGACTGCTAATGGTTTTACTCTTTTGCCAGGCACCACTTTTCAGCAAGTTTTGCAAGCTGCACTGAATATGCAGAGGGGAGAACAAATTGGTCCAGGGAAGGGGAGCATGATTGTCCATCAACATCTTATCGATCACAGCCACCTGGAATGTAAGGGGGTTTAATAAGATGTTTAAGCATAATGAGTTTAGTAAGGTTATGAATAAGGAGAATATTGTAGTTATAGCTATTACAGAGCATAGAGTAGCCAAACAGCATGCATTAAAAATTATGAAGAAGGCTCTTTCAACTTGGAGCTAGCAAGATAATTATGATCAATCCAATATAGGAAGGATCTGGCTAGCCTGCGATCATACCAAGGTGGATCTTACAGTGTTGAATACTCATCCTCAATTCATCCATTGTGTTTTGAGAGATCTCACTAATAATACAATGGTTAGATTCACGTCAATATATGGACTTCACACCATTGCAGAAACAAAACCTATGTGGCAAGCTCTAATGAGCATAGAAGCAAGTATTGTCAACACATGGCTCATTATGGGAGATTTTAATGCAGTATTAAGTAGGGATGATAGGATGGGAAGAACTCAAGTAAAGGATGCAGAAATAAAAGACTTTGCTGAGTTGCTGGAGAGTACTGTGCTAACAGTTATTAAATCTACTGGTAGGTTCTATACTTAAGAGTAACTCACATGTTCATAGTAGGATTGACTGGGCATTAGTCAATCCTGCATGGATGAATCTATTGCCCCAGTCTGAGGTGGAAATGAAGGATCCCCAATTCTCATATCATTCTTTGCTATGTGTTACAATAGGGTCTATGACATATAGAGGAGGGAAACCTTTCAGGTTCTTGAACCATTTATGCAAGCATAGACTTCTTAGAAATTGTAAAAGAGTTGGGAAAAAACGGTATTGGGTACTGGCATGGCAAGGATATGAAATAAACTGGCATGAAGGAGATAATGAAGCACTTGAACACCAAAGAGTTCTCTAAGGTGGAAAATAAAATTCAGCATACCAGACAACAACTAGAAGCTATTCAGGAGAAGCTTAGGCTAATATTTAATGATCCTATGCTGTTTGATCAAGAGAAGTTATTGAAACAAGAATTAGAAAAATGGGTGGAGGAAAACATTCTTAAACAAAAATCAAGAATGCAATGGTTTAAGTTAGGGTATACAAACTCAGTATTTTTTCATGCCAGCATTAAGAACAGAATAGCACAAAATCATATCTCAAGGTTGGTAAGTAATACTGGTGAGGTTCTAACAATAGAGAAGGGCATAGAAGACGAAGCAATAGGATTTTATAAACAGTTACAAGGGACTTATGCTGCACAATTACCTGCTATTGACCCCAGTGTCATGGCTTCTGGGAAGATTTTGCACAGAGAGCAACAGGTTAGGTTGATTGCCCCTGTAACAAAGGATGAGGTGTTTTTGGCACTGCAAGATATTTCTGAGTTGAAAGCTCCAGGATGTGATGGCTTTAATGCATGTTTTTTTCAAAAATACCTGGGCAATCATTGAAGAGGAAGTCTCAAATGCAATGATACAATACTTTCAAGACTACAAAATGTTTAAAGCAATCAACTGCACAACTGTGACTCTAATCCCCAAGGTACAACATCCATCCTCCATTAAAGAATTCAGACCAATTTCATGTTGTACTATGCTTTAGAAATTAATATCTAAAGTGTTGACTAAGAGATTGTAAAATGTTATGGAATACTTGGTGGATAGTAGTCAGGCAGGGTTTGTACTTGGAAAAGTGATTACTGATAATATTCTTCTTAGTCATGAATTAGTAAAGGGATATGGGAGGGAAGGGTATGTCTCCTAGGTGTATGCTTAAAATAGATATGCAAAAAACATATGATATGTTGAGTGGCCCTTTCTTGAGCAAGTGTTGAATAGTTTGAATTTTCCTGAGGTGTTTGTGAGGTGGATCATGAACTGTGTGCAGTCTGTCTCTTACTCCATAGTGTTGAATGGGAAACCATCCCAACCATTTAATGCTAAAAAAGGGCCAAGGCAAGGGGACCATATGTCCCCTTTCCTAATTCTGTTGTCCATAGAATATCTGAGCAGGCTATTAAAGCAACTGCAATATGTACCAGACTTTAATTACCATCCTAAGTGTGCAAAGTTGAACTTAGTCCAACTAGCCTTTGCAGATGACTTATTACTCTCCTGTAGAGGGGATAGTAGTTCTGTGCAGCTGCTGTATAATCACTTTCAAAACTTTTCCCAAGTCTCTGGGTTGATTGTTAATCCTGCAAAAAGTTCAGTGTACTGTTGTAGGATTGCTACGGAAGTAGAGGCATGGGATTTAGCAGAGGGGATCTTCCTTTTAGATACTTAGGAGTTCCCCTAAGCTCAAAGAGAGTATCAGTGGTGCAATGTAAGCCCTTAATAGACAAGATCCTAGGTAGGATTAAGTCTTGGACAACTTAGTTTCTCTCTTATGTTGGTAGAGCCCAATTGGTTAAATCTGTGTTGTTCTCAATGTTTTGGGCCCAGATCTCTGTGTTACCAAAAAAGGTGGTAAAAATTATAGAAGCTACTTGTAGAAGTTTCTTGTGGACATGAGGGGCAGAGCTATCAAAAAAAGCTTTGCTCTCCTGGGAAAGAGTGTGTCAACCAGAAACAACAGGTGGACTGAATATTTTAGATATCAAACTATGGAACAGAGCTGCTATTGTCAAGTTGCTATGTAGTCTCAGTCATAAACAAGCACCATGGATAGTATAAAAAATTTTAAAGGCCAAAAAGTATGTGGAAGAAGCAGGATATTGCAGGGAAGAAATGCAGCAGATGCAACAGTTTACTATCAAGACTATCTATCTTAAGTTGATAGGAGAGTTCCCTAAAGTTGGATGGAGAAGACTGGCTTGCAACAACATAGGATTACCTAAGTGGATCTTCATATTGAGAGTTGTGCAATGCTTGCCCTTTGTGTGAACAAGCTGATGAGACTCATCTCATCTATTTTTCAATCTGCTCTTCATAAGTGTGGGCTAAAATGTTGAAGTGGCAGGATATTAGCAGGAGTCCTAATTGCTGGAATAATGAGATTCATTGGGCTAGTAGGTTTGCAAAAGGGAAGGGAGCTGCAACTGAGGTATACAGAATGGTTCTAACAGTAGGAGTTTATCACTTGTGGACTGAGGGGAATAAAAGGGTCTTCCAAGGGGTGAAGCAGACAGTGGACAACATTGTTAAAGACATAATCAGGGAAATCTATTGCAGAGGATACAGAGCTGTGAAAGTGGTAAGATGGTTGGAGCAGCATAATTTCTATCCAGTTTAGTTGGTAGTAAGTCTTATAACAGATTGGTGATGCCATGTTTTGTTTGTTAAGTAACTGATAGTTTAGGAGATCTGAAGCACTGGAGCTCGTGTTGTCCAGTGCTCAGATGATTTGAACTATGTACTTCAATTCTCACTTTGGTATAATAAAATTATTACCAAAAAAAAACTATCAGTGGTGCTAGCATTGATGGCTAAAGGTGGTGGTGGTATGGGTTCCAACTAAGGGTGAGGGGAGTGGTTATGAATAGTACCTAGCGGTGATAGTGGTGGATATAAGTTTAGTTTGGCTACAAAAAGTATGCTTTTCATCACACACATTAGTGATATTAAGATTGGGTAAGCATAAAAATGAAATCTAAAACTAGATGGATATTTCTGTTAAGCATAATACATTAATAGCCCCTTAAATTTGTCGCTATATTTCATTTAGACATTCGAACTACGCCTTATTTCAATCGAAGGCCTGAACATAGATAAAGTGTTTCTATTAGACATTTTCAGCTTAAATTTTGAAAAAACTTCTGTGGGTGTTCTCAAGGACCATTGCACAGATAAGTTAAGTACTTGCCTCCTTTTAATTACACACATTAACCTTAGTAAGTTGTAAAACTACAGGCATATTCCAATTTAGACCAATGCGTATAATTAAGAAGGTGACATATTTTATGTGGTTAACTTGTATACGTAATGGGCGTCTGAAAACCCCACAAGCTTTTCAAAATAATTTATCCCGAAATGTCTTAATATACTGACACTTTATTATATGTTCATGTGTTCAATCGAAATAAATTATAATTTGAGAATTTAAATAAAATAAATTGACAAAATTAAAGGTTATCGATATATTCCATCTCTTTGTTAATTAAAGTCATGAAGAGCCCTTTAATATCTCATGACGTGTATGTAAAGATGTTCACATCACAAATTGAAGTCAAGAAAGGGGTATCCCACTAATGTTTGAAGTAAAACACGATTGCTTAACCCCAAAGGCTAATGAAATTAAGAAGAATCACTTTCAAAATTAGCCACAAATAGCACCCATGGACCAAGTAATAGTTTTAATTAGAGGTGGAGTTTGCTTTCATCTATTTACCTCTTGTTAAACATCTCGTTCGTTCTTTTTCTTCTCTAAGGGTCGTGTTTTTTTATTAAAATTAAAACATCTAAATTTAAATATATTTGAGTATTAAGCTATGAACATTAGATAATTAAGATTTTTTATTTTTCCATTATCTGAATTATAAAGCTTGTTTCTTTTTAAAAATTATTAAATATAATATTGAGTAAAATACAAATTAATCTTAATTATATCAATAAATATTTTAAAAAATTATACGGTAATTGGTGATGGTGATGGCAAAGACTGATGGTTGTGGATACCGACTAGAGGTGGTTGTGTTGGTTGATTGTGGTAGGTGTGGGTAGTGGCAACTGACAATAGTGGCCGGCAGTAGTCGTTAACAATGGTGGTTGATTGTGGCATCGATTAATAATCATAGTGGATGATAATGATAACTAATGATGATGATGACTTATATGAGTGTTGGCGAATTATAATGATGGATGATAGTAGTGATTGTTGGTAGTGATTGGTGGTTATTGTAGTAATGATAGTTGTAGTGATGATTGTAACGGGTAACTAGTGGTGGTGGCCGGTTGTGGTGATTGGTGGTTGTCTTGTTTGTGGGTTGTGGCTGAGGATGGTAGTTATGTTGTGGGTGGCGATAAAAATGATAATGGTGGTGACGATAATGGCGACGGTAGTAGTTGATAGTGGTGAATGACGGCAACGTGGTTAGGGCTGGCAATGGATCAGAGGTGGATCGGGTGGAGCTCAATCCATCTCCACCCGCCAACTATCCATCCACCACCCGACCCATCCATCACCCTATTTTTTCTTCATCCACATCCGATCCACCCATCATCCACGGGTGGATCGGGTACTTCGCGGATGAAAATTATAGCACAATCAGTTTGATACTTTTGGTTTATTTTTCAGTTTTCATACTATCTTGTTTTCATACTATTTTGCTTTACCATTATAATTTGATCTTGATCCCATGGTAATATTCTTCAACCTATTATATTGCTAACAGTTATAGTCATATATAGAGTGATGTTCAACATAGAAAATGTCAATTATGTATAATGTAGTACAAAAATAACATTTTTGATACTAGGAATCATCGTTATTGTCATGTTGAAATTGAAAAAGAATTTCCATTCACTTTTGAAAAATAAAGACAACTATTGGAAATAAAACCAAGTAGTAACGACATGAGTCAGAACTACACAAAAAATAACTATTTATAAACGGGTGGATGGATGGGTCGGGTGGTGGATCGGGTGATGGGTTGGATGTATGTCCACCCGAATCCGACCCGATCCGTCACCCGATTAAAATTCGTGTTTTGTCAATTTTTCATCCATATAATCGGGTCGGGTGGATGAATATCCATCGGGTTAGGGTGAAATTGCCGGCCTAAACGTGGTGGTAGTAGTAGTGTGAAACTTACACAAATGACAACACTGGGGGGGGGGGGGGGTTAGGCATATATATACTTTTGATAATTACATTTCGTAGCTATAGTAAAGTGTATTAAAAAAATCGTTGTATTCAAGTCAGATGTATTTAACTCAGTTGTATTCAAGTCAGATGTATTTAACTCAGCTGTATTCTTTGTAGCTACTGTATTCAATTTATTATATCTAAAGCTGTATTCAAATTCACTTTATTTTTTTTGGTATAAAAAAATCTCCTTCAAAATACAAGCAAAAAATACATAAAGAAACATTAAAATTTACACTAAAAGTTAACGAATACACGCAAATATTGAATACAAAAAATAAAATACACCCCCAAACACTGAATTTACACTAAAAATTTAACGAATACACCCCCGAACACTGGATTTTACATTAAATAATTTCGAATACACTCAAAAATTGAATACAAAAAATAAAATACGCTCAATCATATGAGATACAAGAAAATAAAATACATTCCGATTTGAAATAGAAAAAGCTCATATCTGAGTTGCTGGGGATGACGGAGACGGGAGCATGGCGTCCACCGTCGCCATAAAACATTCCTTCTCCACAGCCCCACATTCTCCAAAAAAGTATGCCGACAGTGAATCTGTTCACAAATGTACCAGTAGAGTTTTTCTATGTGGGTTGCATGTTTTTATATTTCACGTTGCCCGATACCTACTTGATGAAATTCCCCTGAGAAAAGTTTTTCAACTTCTTTTTACTGAAGAGATCTGAGCCAGATCGGCCGATGACGGTGTCCGTGTCGAAGGATTTAGATCTGGCACCGGAGAGAGTGACAGACAGAGAGAGGGGTCGTCGCTGCTCCGGCAGTGGGGCAACAGAGAGAGAGGCAAGGGAAAAGAGAAAAGTGAGGGATAAATACAAGCCATAAACCAAATGTATTTTGGTATAACTATGAATGTTAATTAACATAAATTTTAACTATGAAATGTAATTAAAACAAACTATAGTTACTAAATATAACTATATACTAATAGTTAGTCATGCCATGTAAATTTTTCTAGTAGTTAACCATGAAAGTAGATGAAGTAGTGGTGAAATTCTTTTAAAAAATCTAATTATAATCTTAATGATATTAAGATTTTGTTATAGGTATTAATCATTAAAATTTATTCAGACTCATTAAATAGTTGTAAAACTAAAAAAAATGCACTTAATAATTAAAATCCAAATCTTAAAAACAAGGGTGATATTTAAATAATTATTATTCATTTATTCATTAAGTATAAATAAATATTTTTTAAAATTATCGGTGCATAATATTTTTTGTAAAATGGACAAAAACTTGTGTTCTGAATGTTACGCAAAAATCAAAGTAGCAGAAAGAGGACAATACAAGTGATTAGGCTGCTCTAATTTCTTAATTAGTGTGTTGCTTAAAAGGGAAATTGAAATTGAAAACCAATAAACATAAGGTTATGGTGGGAACTAATCAAGATCACAAACTGATGAGACTTTTTTGTCTTACATGAGACCAAGGGAATATTATGCTAATGACTTGTATTAACACAAAGTACAAAGATTTTACTAAATTAGTAATAAATGGAAGACAAATATGTATAGAGGATTGCAAGTTTTTGCTATGTAATACAATTTTTGTTCCCCATCTTTTCCCACTTGTGAAAATTTAGCAATGTTACAAAAATCTAACCTGAGCAATATACCATTATCTTAATTTTCATATAGGCGGTGCTTAGTTAAGCACATTATTTAGAAGGAAATAAATATTTTTAGAATTTGCGGTAAAAAACATGTGAGATTTATGTGGCTCTTAAAAACATATTATTAGGGATATAATGAAAATGTTAAATATACACAATATACATGTGTATATTGTGTATATATGGCTCTCGGTTTTGGTGTACAAATCGTGTACATAGTAGATAAATTAGGCAAGGTTTTAGTCTCCTAGTTTAGGTAATGTTGTAGTGTAAATAGTATTGTATACTTACCATAATATTTGTATTACCATGACACTACCCACATGACATCCGATTCAGGTACTCTCTCATTTTATTCCAATTTGAGCAACCCTCGTGACATAATTGTTGGTAATGGTAATTCTGTTCCAATTCGTGGTTATGGTCATAAAACGTTGTCTCCCCCTCATCCACCCCTTATCTTGAAAAACACCCTACATGTCCCCAAATTGATTAAAAACTTAGTGCCTGTCCGTAAATTCACTACTGACAATTTCGTTTCTATTGAATTTGATCCATTTGGTTTCTCTGTGAAGGATTTCAAGAAGGGGAGTCCTCTCATGAGGTGTGATAGTAGGGGAGATCTTTATCCTATCACACCCAGTCCCGGTCCACCGAGTCAAGCCTTACCTTCAACATTTGCAGCCCTGTCTCCTTCCTTGTGTCATGCTCGTCTTGGTCATCTGGGGTCCTATTTTGTCGTCATTAGATAGAACTAATTTCATTTCATGTAAGGGTATGCGTAGTACTCCAACTTGTCAGTCTTGTTCTTTAGGAAAAAGTGTTAGGTTGCCATTTGTAGACTCAAAATCTCATACTTTAATGCCATTTGATATTATTCATAACGACTTATGGACGTCTTCTGTTCTTAGTTCTTTGGGTCATCGGTATTATGTTCTATTTTTGGATGATTATTCTAAGTTTTTATGGACTTTTCCAATAGCGAAAAAATCTCAAGTTTTTTCCGTCTTCTTAAAATTTAGAGCATTCATTAGAACCCAATTCGAGCGAAAAATAAAAAATATTCAGTGTGATAATGGCAAAGATTATGACAATGGGGGTGTTTCGGGATTTTGTGCTAATAATGGGATCAATTTTCGTTTTTCTTGTCCTCATACGTCTTCACAAAATGGGAAAGCCGAACGCAAAATTCGTACCATAAATAACATTGTCCGAACTTTATTGATTCATGCTTCCGTACCCCCATCTTTTTTGCATCATGCTCTACAAATGGCTACATATCTCCTTAACATTCTTCCTTCCAAAGGTTTGACGTATTCTTCCCCCCTACAAATTTTATATAATAAAACACCTTCATATTCCCATCTTAGGGTCTTTGGGTGCTTGTATTATCCGTTATTTCCGTCCACCACAATTAACAAACTTCATGCCCGGTCTACTCCATGTGTGTTTTTGGGTTTTCCGTCTAATCATCGTGGTTATAAATGTTTTGAGTTATCCTCCAATAGAATCATCATTAATCGCCATGTCAAAGTTGATGAATCCCAATTTCCGTTTTCTAAAGACAGTAATCCCGTGCCTAGTTCGTATAATTTTTTGGATGATGGTATATCCCCGTATATTACTCACCATTTACCGGACATATCCCGCACCCCAACTTCGCCAATGCCCATCGCCGTCAAGGCTTACATTCCCGATTCAACCCTCGGTTTCGATTCGGAATTGGGCCAGTTACGCCGGTTCCGTAAATCGCCCAGCTTGTCGAGCCCAATCCAAAGATCTGGGCCGCCTCGCACAGGTTCGAGCCAGAGTCCAGATTGGGGCCAGCAAGCCCACTGCCTGCTGGCCGGTCCTTCCCGAGTCCAGAAAATTCCCACAGTCCGCCCATGTCTTCCCCAAGTCATAGACCAGTCACTCGTAGTCAATGGGGTATTTTTAAACTAAAAAATTATTTTAATTTACATTTTAATGTCCCTGAATCACCCTTACCCCGTAATATTGTGTCTGCGCTCAATGACCCGAATTAGAAAATTGCTATGACGATAAATATAATGTTCTTATTGATAATAAGACGTGGGAGTTGGTACCCCGTCCATCTGGTATTAATATTATCAGGTCTATGTGGATCTTTGCTTATAAGGAAAATTCAAATAGTTCATTTGCAAGACATAAGGCTCGGCTTGTGGGTGATGGTAAGACTCAGCAGGTTGATATAGATTGTGGTGAGACGTTCAGTCCGGTGGTCAAGCCGGCTAACATCCACACTGTGCTTAGCTTCGCTCTTTCGAAAGCATGGCCTATTCATCAGTTAGTTGTAAAGAATGCTTTCCTACATGGTGATCTCAAGGAAACAGTCTATACGTATTAGCCGTTGGGATTCAGGGATCCCAAACATCCTCATCGTGTATGTTTGTTGAAGAAGTCCTTATATGGGCTTAAGCAGTCTCCACGGGCTTGGTATACGCGGTTTGCAGACTATGTTTCGACTATTGGGTTCACTCACAGCAGGTCGGATAATTCATTGTTCATCTACCGTCATGGTTCATCTGTGGCCTATATTCTGTTATATGTGTATGATATTATTTTGACTGTCTCTTCCGATGCCTTACGCCAGTCTATCATGACAATGCTCAGCTCTGAGTTTGCTATGAAAGACTTGGGGCCCTTGAGCTATTTTTTGGGGATTGCGGTCACTCGTCATGCAGGTGGGTTGTTCTCAGCTCAAATGAAGTATGCAGTTGAGATCATTGAGAGGGCTGGGATGTCATCATGTAAGTCCACTTCCACTCCAGTTGATACTAAACCCAAGCTTAGTGTCGCGGCCGGCGTACCATACGAGGATCCGACACGCTATCGCAGTCTTGCAGGGGCACTTCAGTATCTTACATTCACGAGGCCAGATATTATGTATGTTGTCCAGCAGATGTGTTTGTTTATGCATGATCCCAGAGTTGAGCATATGAATGCACTCAAATGCATCATTCGATATATTCAGGGTACGCTGGACTATGGTTTGCATTTATATCCCTCCTCGACATCCACACTTGTCTCGTATACGGATGCTGATTGGGGTGGCTGTCCGGACACCAGACGGTCTACGTCTGGCTATTGTATGTTTCTCGGCAATAACTTGGTATCACGGTCTGCGAAACGTCAATCGACATTGTCCCGATCCAGTGCCGAGGCCGAATATCGAGGGGTAGCTAATGTGGTCTCAGAATCATGTTGGTTACGTAATTTGTTGTTAGAGCTTCATTGTCCCATTCAGAAAGCAACTTTGGTTTATTGCGATAATTTTAGTGTCATCTACCTTTCTGGTAATCCGGTTCAGCACCAGCGCACTAAGCATATTGATATGGACATTCATTTTGTCCGTGAAAAGGTTGTTCGTGGTCAGATACGCGTCTGCCATGTCCTGTCTAGGTATCAAATTGCCGACATCTTTACGAAGGTCTTCCCTCGGTCCTTTTTGAAGATTTTAGGAACAATCTCAACGTTCGAAGACCGCCCGCTATAACTGCGTGTGTGTGTTAAATATACACAATATACATGTGTATATTTTGTATATATGGCTCTCGGTTTTGGTGTACAAACCTTGTACATAGTAGATAAATTAGGTAAGGTTTTAGTCTCCTAGTTTAGGTAATATTGTAGTGTAAATAGTATTGTATACTTACCATAATTGTATAATTAGTATTCAAGTAGAATAAGTTTTTAGGAATAGAATAGGAATAAGATTCTCCTATTATGAAAATATGTAACTTGTATATATAGTCTTTCAATCAATGAAAATAATCAAGGGATTATTTCTTTCAGAAAAGTTTAAAGTTGAATTATTTTTAAATATAGAAAGATGTCATTCTTTCTAAAACATAGTAATAATGGTAATAATAATAATAAAAATATATCACATAAACTAAAACAAAAAAAATATTTTTTTCCTCATTAAATAGAAGGAAAAAAAAAGAAGCGGAAAAAGTGGTGGGAGATACTTTAGAATTCTCCTCCCTCCTTATCTTTATATTCTTTAAAGAGATTATCACTCAGGGCTCTTTAAATCTTTTTCATCTACAAATATAGGATAAGATAAGATATTTATTCCTCTTTCCAATAATGTTGTTTATTAGATTTTTATTAGAATTATTCATTTTTCGAGCTTTGTTCTAAAAAAAATAAGAACCCAAAAAATATAAAAATAATTTACAAAAAAAAGAAGAAGAGAGAGTGAGTATTAAGGGTATATGGCAAAAATTAAAGATCTTTTTGTTGTGATCGACAATCGTTTGGCATATTATGATAGCACTTTCATGGTAATTGTTGTCTTAACTTTGTCCTAACTTTTTTTATTTTTTGAATGCCTCAAAAAAAAAATCAGAAACTAAGTACATAGATTTTATTTATAGTAGAAATAAATGGTCCATAACATGAGACAATGAAGAAAGCCCAATAATCACAAACTATGACAAGGGAAAGTGGAGGAGAAATGTAGGTGGTCTTGTTTTTTCTCTTATCCGGAGCTTCGTACCCGCTTACCGACTAGAGTAATTTGAATTCGCGCCAGAAAATCCCCCTCCAAGGTAAAGCGCTCCCTATCAAGGGAAAATCCATTATCAGAACTCGAGCCCAAGAGGCCAAGACATCTATAAGGATGAAGCGATACTTACTACACTCCCATAACATTTGAAGGCATATCTAAATAACTTAAATGACATATACGCCGCATATAATACTTATATAATTTTTGTATAAAACCATCTATAATGTATAACTCCTTTTTTGTTATAGTGTGATGCGTAGATGCAGATCAAAAGAAACTTTCTTTTCATTTTTATTCAACTTAGTTGAATGTTATGACAATGTAGGTTTTGGAGCTAGGAATTGTTGTAGAATGGGTCTAAGAGGTTACAGTCTCCAGGTAAACTTAAGAAATAAACTTCAATTCTCTATCAAGATCAGAAAATGTAAAGAATAAATCTTGTGTCTAACTCAACCCCAAAAGCTAACTTGTAAGGTGAGGATTGTCCAAGTCCATATATGGAGTCCATGTTCCCATTCCATATCCGATGTGAGACTCTTAACACTCCCCCGCACGCCCAGATCTTGTTAACTGGAGCGTGAATAATATAATTTGAGAGCCCAACATCGGTGAACAAAGAATTAGAATGAGTCTGACTCTGATATCATGTAAAGAATGGAAAACCTTATTCCATCTACAAGAGATCCTCGTTTATTTAGTATCGGACCATCCATAGCAGTAATATCTATCTTTCTAAGTTATTCAGTAATTTCTTTTGATGATCACCTTGTTCTAGCCGATCTTAGTATTGGTGTTTTTTTATGGATTGCCATTTCAAGTGTTGCTCCCGTTGGACAACATCTTGCTTCGAACATAGTAGTTGTTAAGAGTAAAATTCGAGAAAAAGAGCCGATTGTATGGGAAATTCTTCAAGAAGTTATGCAGGGACACCCTGTATTGCTGAATAGAGCACTCACTCTGCATGGAGTTTTTACTGTCTATTACCATAGATGGATTTACATAACGGGGGGTTGAAAGCAAAAATGAGTGGATGGTTAAGAAGACCAAGATACACAAAGGATTAGTAATTGAGATTATGTAACTTGCGCCTAACTCAACCCCAAAAGATAGCTTGTAGGGTGAGGATTGTCCAAGTCCATATAAGGAGTCCATGTTTCCATTCCATATCCGATGTAGGACTCTTAACAGAAAACCCTGTGACGACAGAGATGATCATATGCTCAGTAAATTTTGATGCATCTCCAACTTTTCTTTCCCGCATTCAGTCCGACTATGGTATGAAGAAAACAAAAACAGGTTAAAGGACATACGTTGCAACAATGCAAACTGTCATGGCATCAATATGACAAATTAAACGTTAAAAGAAATATGATGGTCTCATATACCAGCCAAAACACCTAAGCCACTGTCACCAGAAAACTAACAAAGGAAAAGAGCACACATCTAATGTTGCTCCGACTCTTCAAAAATTCTGCTGAACCCGTGTCAAATCTTCTAAAAATAGATTACCTTTTGAGAATCCGACACACACCCGTCAGAACTTTTGAATGATCCGAGCAACATGGGTTCATAGCAGAGAGAGAACGAGAAGTAGACTGGTATGTTATCAATATATTGTAAAAGCATGCATGCTATGTGACGTTGTGCTACCATAACAAAACCATCTATGTACGGCCATAATCACACATTGGCATGCAGTAAAACAGAGCCTCACAGCCTAAACTGAAGCGTACAAACGATTAACAACATACTTTGTCAAAGGTCAACACAAGCTTATGAACAAGAAAATGCCAGATTCTAGAGTTACGAAGTCTGAATAACTGCTTGAACCTATTTAGTTTCTCCTCTTCTTCTTCTTCTCTTCCTTCTCAGATGCATTCTTCAACTGGGAAAAAAAAGTTAAAAGAAAGTCAGAGTGACAACAAAATATAAAAAGGGAAGTAGGACAAGAATACAATGATTGAAATACTCGCTCACCATTATGATTAAAATTCGCACAAAAACAGCAATAAAATCTGTAAAGAGGGACAGAGCATGCTTCACGTAGTCCAAATCCCCCAAGTGTGCCTTCTCAATTATATCCTGGGTGTCAACAACAATATAGCCCACAAACACCAAGAGCCCAAAGTAAACCTGCGTGGAAACAGATATTAAGAACAAATATAGTCTCCTTTGAGTTTCCCGCCAAGTTAAGAATGCCATGAGACAACACAAAGAACGTTGAGTTCATACCTCAAACTTGAAAAGGGCCACAGAACCACCAAAAATGGAGGATGCAAAGTGCAACCAGAACAGCATGGAGAGACCAGATGAAAGAAGACCTCCAAGGTACAAGTACTCTCTACGCCTTGCCACCATGGCAGCAGCTGAGAAGCAACCAAAGGCCACAGCACAACCAACAAAAGCACCTATCACAATGCTGCAATACAAACAATTGTAAGCATCGGAAGCAGATTGTTAACAATC
Source organism: Anisodus acutangulus (assembly GCA_029783415.1). Taxonomy (NCBI): domain Eukaryota; kingdom Viridiplantae; phylum Streptophyta; class Magnoliopsida; order Solanales; family Solanaceae; genus Anisodus; species Anisodus acutangulus. Next base: position 2,461,666 of record CM056505.1, on the reverse strand, counting down.
AAGACTATTGAGAAGCTGTTAACTTTTCAGTCAAGAAATAACAGTTCTCAACAACCAGATACACAAGCCTGAATGCAAAAGCTACCCAGAATTGAGATAGCAAATTATTAAAATGGAAGAGCAGATAGACATGATAAGTTGGCTATCCATTAAAACAGCAGTCAGCTCCAGGCTGACACAGCCCAGCCACAACTTGATTAAATTCCAGACCTTCGAACATATTGTTTTTAATTCAATTCTTGTTACTTGTTTGTAAAAGTTGCACTTTTTCAACAAAGATGGGAAAAACCTTAGGCGTTGTTTGGTAGAGTGTATAAGAATAATGCTGAATAGGGTGTATTAGTAATGCTGACATTAGTTATGCAGAGATTATTTTTTATCCACTATTTGGTTTGGTGTATTAAAAATAACATGTATTGCATAATTTCTAAAAATAATTGGTTGTTTACAAAAATATCCTCCATACTATACTATTTGAGGGACTTCATGGGCAATTATGTCTTTACTATGCTTATGCATGCATTAAAATCCATTGCATTGCTAATACCATGGTTTGCTAGGTATTAGTTATGCATAGGATAATACAAAATAAGATGTATAACTAATGCTAGGATGAAAAAGTGTACCAAACAAGGTACTAGTAATACATAAAGCTAATGCATGCATTATTTTCTCTAATACACTTTACCAAACGACCCCTTAGTGTGCTTTTGTATTTCCTTTAAGAAAAAACCTAAATCAGCAAGATTTTTTCTAATAGTTTAAGATAATCTAAACCAGCAAGAGTTATGAAGTTCAAACAGTGATTCAAAATTTAGAGACCATATCCTACACTTTAAGGGCAAATGATAGTAATGAGGTTCAAAATAGTTATTCTAAATTTACAGGTCACATCCTATACCTAAGGGCAAATCATAGAGAGGCTACAAACTAGAAACAATAGCAACTGATTAATACATGAACTGCCTAAAATAGACAAAATAATGGACAACAAAACCTTGGGTCAAAGTCAATAGCCAATTCAATCAGAGGACCAATACATGCTCCTTTAAATAGTGCAGCTGCCATCAGAAGTGCCATCCTCTTTTGCTGTTCACCACAATTAACAAATATATCAACTTAAAAGCAACTATACAGATAAACTAGAGAATCAACCAACTGAAGGACATGTCAGGAACAAATGAGCTCTATCGGGAAAAAAATTAGGAGTACCTCTTCATACAAAGGAGTTGACATCAGCCATACAATGCTTCCCACGCATCCTAGAGTTGTAAGGAGACCACCAATGTTCCAAAGAATGTGAAGGTAAGCTCCAGCAGCCGATGCAATTAAAGCACAGCATAATGAAAGGTAGACCTACAATCAAGACAGAATGATGTTCAGGATAAAATTCTGAAGCCATATTAAGAACCTATGACTCAATCCAACACCGGAAGAAACTGGAAAAAGAGAAATGGAGAGATTTGACCAAATTAAGCCCCATCGATACAACTCAATGCCAAAATAGAATCATTTCTTAAATTAGGATCAAAAGTCCCTTGACCAACCTATAAGTTCTAGTATAGAGACAAAATGAAACATCTGGCTTTAACTTTAAAGAATGATTATTGCAAACACTAAAAATGAATATAATAGTGTCTAACAAAGGCTTTTAGGCGAGACAGTTCACACAATTAATGGTATCAGGCAGGCATCCATCCTGGTTCATCGTACTTTCCCAATAAATAAATCTCACAAAAAATATAAAATGTCTCATCTCTAACATTTTTTAGAGGAAGCACTTGCATGTAGGCAGAGAAAGAGTGGGAAACTATAAGGTCTCACACGAAAAAGACAAAACGTAGGTAGGCTGACACGCAGAGTGAAGTTAACTAGCCAACTCCCCAAGGTCTAGTAAACAAAACAATTCAACAAGGATAAAACTTCCACAAAACTCTCCTAATTTTTACCTAATTTGTTTTGCTTTTTAGGCCAAATAATCAAATGCCATGATTCTGCCCGTGCTCAACAAATAATTAAGCATCCTAGAGAAACGAAAGGCAGATTAATTGAATTCAGGTTCATCAAATACATTCAACAAATTCAACATAACATAAAGGACAAAAACAATTCAATATTAACGACTCTCAGATCTCAATCAATAAAATAAACATCCTTTCACTAACAACAGATAAAACAAAGTCCTTCCAATTTCTACATTCGAAAAGCAAAAAGCAACAGGTTGACATTATTGCAAAAATAGTATAATTATGATGAGATTTTACAGATACTATGCTTGATATAACAGAATGATCCTATAACCTACAAAAAAGAAGAAAAGAAAAGGACAAAACAATTAAACCTTAGCGGCTCTCAGATCTCAATTAATAACATAAACACCGTCCTTTCATTAACAAGCAGCTAAACAAAGTCCTCTTCCAATTTCTACATTCGCAAAGCATAATCAATTCCAACCTCTAATAAAGCAAAAAAACAACAGGTCGACATTATCGCCAAAAATAGGACTAATTATGATGAAATTTTACGGATCCTATACATGATAGAGTAGAATGAGGCACATAACACCATTCAACAAGGATAAAACTTCCACGCAAATTCTCATATTTTTATAAACCTAATTTGCTTTGCTTTGTAAGGCAAAAAAATAAAAAACCACGGTTCTCGCCATTCTCAACAAAAACTTAAGAAATCAAACAGAAACGCAGGGCAGATTAATTGAATTCAAGTTCATCAAATACATTCAGCAAATTCAACATTCTCTCATATCTCAATCAACAATGTAACTCGTCCTTTCAATAATTACCAGATAAAAAAAATCATCCTTCCAATTTCTACATTCACAGAGCATGACCAATTCAAAGCTCTAATAAAGAGAAAAACAACAGGTCAACATTATTGCTAAAACAGTATAATTATGATGAAATTTTACAGATACTATACTCAACAGAGCAAAATGATCCTATAACCTACAAAAAAAAGAGAAAGAAAAGGACAAAACAATTAAACCTTAATGACTCTAGGATCTCAATTAATAACATAAACACCATCCTTATACTAATAACCAGATAAACAAAGTCCACCTTCCAATTTCTACATTCACAAAGCATAATCAACTCCAAGTTTCCAACCTCTAATAAACTGAAAACAACAGGTCGACATTATCGCAAAAATAGTACTATAATTATGATGAAATTTACAGATACTAAACATGATATAGCAGAGATCCTATAACCGACGAAAAAAGGAGGGAGCATTTTTGGGATTAGTACAATTATGATGAAATTTTACAGATTCGCCAAATAAATTCAACATTCTCTCAAATCTCAATCAATAACATAACCAGTCCTTTCACTAATAACCACATAAACAAAGTCCTCCTTTCCAATTTCTACATTCACAAAGCATAATCAATTCCAACCTCTGATAAAACGGAAAAACAACAGATCGACATTATCACAAAAATAGTATAATTATAATGAAATTTTACAGATTCGCCTTATAAATTCAACATTCTCTCAGATCTCAATCAACAATATAACTCTTCCTTTCACTAACAACCACATAAACAAAGTCCTTATTCCAATTTCAACATTCGAAAAGCATAATCAATTCCAAGCTCAAATAAAACGAAAAAACAAGTCGACATTATCAACAAAAAAGTACTACAATTATGATGAAATTTTACAGATTTGCCAAATAAATTCAACGAATTCCACAACTCTCAAATCTCAATTAATAATATAACCAGTCCTTTCACTAATAACACAGATAAACAAAGTCCTTATTCCAATTTCTACATTCGCAAAGCATAACCAATTCAACGCTCTAATAAAATGAATAAACAACAGGTCGACATTATCGCAAAAAATAGTATAATTATGATGAAATTTTACAGATACTATACGCGATAGAGCAGAATAATTAAACATCCTAGAAAAGTGCAGAGCAGATAAATTGAATTAAAATTCATAAAATAAACTCAACAAATTCAACATAACGCAAAGGATAAAACAAAGTCAATATTAACGACTCTCAGATCTAAATCAATAAGATAAACCCTCCTTTCACTCTAAGTTGCTCGGACTCGGGTGCGGTATCCGATACGGGTACGGATCCGAGTGTCGAATTCGGCAAATCTAAATTTTAAGATTCGGGGGTTCGTATCCAAGGTATGGATACGGGTGCAGGAATTCGGTTAAGAAAATTCAAAATTATAAAAAATAGAGCTATTCAAGGCCTTCCAACAACTCTCCATCTATATCACTGCTATAATATTGAAGGTATGTCATTTCCCGAAGTTGAATTCTTGGTTTCTCTGAAACACGAAGCAACAAAAATGAGACAAAAGTATTATAATATTGAAGGTATGTCATTTCCCTTATCTTAATCCGGTTTACCTTTAATTTTGAGAAATCAAAATATCAATTTTCCCCAAATTTGTCAATGGACTCCGGTCAAAGTATCCGAAGTTGGTTGACCGTACATTGACTGTATCCCGCTCCCACACCCGTATCCCCCCTTTTCGTGTATCGAGACGGGAACGGCACAAAAATAGAGAGTCCGCGCAACTTAGCAGTTTCACTAACAACAGATAAAACAAAGTCCTTCCAATTTCTATTTTCACAAAGCGAAAAACAACAGGTCGACATTATTGCAAAAATAGTAGAATTATGGTGAAATTTCTACAGATACTATACTTGATAGAGCAGAATGATCCTATAATCTACAAAAAAAAAAAAAAAAAAAAGGACAAAACAATTAAACCTTGAATGCCTTGGGACCCAAAGCAATGGCTCGACTAAGTCACAAAATGATATTCCAGACCTACAGGAATCAACAAAACCACAAAAATGATGCATTTACCCCGATGTTGAATTTGGTCAAACATCCCTATTTCTTTAACTTTGAAACTTCCAAATTTACTAAAACCAATCCGAAACCAACCTAATTGGGTCGGCAACCGTGCCACGACTCACAGACCTCAAATTATTAACATAAACACCGTCCTTTCACTAACTATTGCCAAAAAATAGTATAATTATGATGAAATTTTACGGATATATACATTAATATAACAGAATAATCCTAAAACCGACGAAAAAAATGAAAAAAATTGTTGACCTTTTTGAGATGAGTTTGAACGACGGGAGAGATTTGACGGAAATTCTTCAGTGAATCGTAATTCCAGCGATTGCGAGATGATGATTGGGAATTGAAGAACGATGTGAAGGACTCCATTTCTCTCTCTCTTTCCTTCTTCAATACGCCAACACAGTTTTTTTTTTAAATTTGTTTTAAATTGATCTACTAAGGGTATATGCTTCTTTAAATCGTATCTTCTCTAAAAAACCCACTTATAAAACTATATTGGTTATATTATTGATGTTATATTATATCAAATTAATAAATACATAATATGTGTTTGTACGCACATCTATTTACTTGATCATTATTAATTAATGCACGTTTTAACTTCATTAAGTTATTTAATCATAATGTTAATTGGTTATGCGTACCAAGAAGTTCTTCATACTCAGGATAGGGATGATAGGTGGGTACAATTTTGCGGATTTTGCACCGCCTATGGATATAACTTTGGTGGGTAGAAGGCGGGTATGGATATTGAAAATGTATCCGCCACGGGTGGCGGGTAGGTGGTGGATTTACAATAATATCCGCCTCCCCCACTCAGCATCCGCCTACCCGCCCCATAAGCCTAGTAATAGTTGTAGCAGTCCGTAAGCCTATAAGCCAAATGCCAATAATAAGTGAGTAGGCAAAACCCTACTCACTTACAGTTAGTCCTTACTCAAGTTCAACAGTCTTCACTCTTCGGTATTCACGACTCCCTCTCTCGTTCACTCTTTAGTCTTTGCCGATTGCCGTCTCTCCTTCCTCTCTCGGTCTCCGTCACGCAGCCATCAGCCTTCACGCCTCCCTGTCATGAGACCCTGACAACAGGTATTGATTAAAAGGACCTACTACTTTGAGAACAAAATGTTTGATTTTGTTTTCATTTGTGATAAAATTTAGAAAAGCATTTTTGATTTACAAATTATATGTTCTGGTTTTATAAGCGTGAACCAAATCAACTAATCTAAGCTGGTTGATTTTCAAACTGAACATGCCTTTGGGTTCTTTTAAGAACACAAATAATCAATTTTATTTTGGTAGTTATTTTCAAAGGGAAAAAGTTCATATTTTGTTAAAACCAGCGTGCTTACATGCAATGCTCATTACTAAAGATGTGTCAACATCCTTCTAAAAATCAATCCCTTTTGTTTTTCTTGGTGCAAGTTTATCATGAATTTGTGTTTTGTATTATCTGAATATATTTAGGGCCAAAGTGATAGTTGTATTATTATCTGAAAATGTTTAGTATGGTGCTTTGGTCATGCCTAACTTTTTAAAAATGTAATTGGATTTTGTGATGTTTTCTTCTAAACGACACCCATCACTAATTACTGATTGGAAAAGCACACCGTCGAAATGCAAATACAAAAGCACACCCATCACTAATTGTTGTTTTAAGTGCTCGAGATAATTTGTACAAATATCCACCACTTAGTGAAGATTGGGATAAGATTGTGAAAATATGTGAACTATTGAAAGTGTTTAATGATATTACACATCAATTTTCTGCCTCGACGTATCCTACTACCAAAATTTATTTCCCTAGAATTTGTGAGATTAGAATCTTATTAACCAACTGGTTGTCCTCACCTACCATTTTATATAGGAAAAATGGTCGAGGTAATGCTAGAGAAATACAATAAGTATTGGTTAGACCTTAATGGTCTTATTGGCGTTGCAACTATACTTGGTCCTAGGTTCAAGATGGCTCTCATTCGGTTTTACTTTACTAAAATTTATGATGCGCTTGATGTTGATGTTGGGGTAAAGAGAATTTATGATTTTCTAAAGGAATTTGTGGATGAGTATGAGTACAAAAATGGTAATAATCCAGCTAGTAGTAGTCACGTGTCTTCAACTGATGTTACAAGTAGTATGAAAATGGGGTACATGCACATATTGTGTCACAAGATCGTAGTAACGTTGGACTAAAATCTGTTTTGGAGAAGTACTTGGAAGCTGAAACTATACCACTTGTGGATGATTTCGATATTCTTAATTTGTGGAAAACAAATGGAAATAATTATCCCGTTCTCCAACAAATAGCAAGGGATATATTGAGCATTCCAGTTTCTATTGTCCCATCGGAATCCGCATTTAGCACTAGTGGACGTGTACTTGATCCTTATCGTAGTCGACTTCTTCCGAAAATGGTGGAGGCATTGATGTGTGCTCAAAACTGGATTTGAGCGGATATTAAAGGTAACATTAATTTGATTAAATTATTTATGTTGTATTAAATTGAAGTTAGACTCTAATTACTTTGAGTATACATTATGCAGGTGGTGGTGATGTCAAGAAGATGGAAATATGTGATCTTGAGGAATATGATACTCAAGTCCTCTGTTGAATAATGAATTACCTGAAATATCTCATTGTTCACTGGGATCCTTGGAGAGCAATGGTTGGATTTATTCAGCACATTGTTCCTTCAAGATGTTCTCAAATGAAGAAGCATGTATTGCTTTAAGTATTTATGGAGACATTAGTATTTTTTATGTAGTTTGTCGTGTTTATTTAATGTACTAATTTAATTTATAAGACTATTTTGTATTGATCACTAATTGATCACAAATGAATTTATTACAAAATATGACTGACGGGTATATGCGGCTATTGGCGGGTGGCAGATATCCACTTGGGTGATGGAGCGGGTGTAAATTTAGAAATATGCCCGCCTAGGCGGGTATGAATGTTGAAATTGTACCCACCACGAGTGGCGGGTATAAAATTTTCTGGCGGGTATAGGTGCGGGGGAGGGGGTACCCGCACCCGCACCCGCCCCGCCCAATTGTCATCCCTAACTCAAGATTCTAACTTAAAACCAGTAATTACTAATAAAAGAATCCTATTCATTCCACCATACTGTCAATCAGGTAAAAAAATTCACAAGATATTCCATTTGGACAACACTATTTAATCTGCAATTATTTTTTGATCTTTTTCTTGCACGTTTACTATTTCAGAATACTTTTAGACATGGCCTAACTCAGACAAAAATATCTAAAATTGCATGTGTATGAAGTTTAAATATTTCTGTCTAAAGTTTAGCAAAGATAGCTAAACTTCAGGTATATGTGCATGAGCTTCATGCAAAAATGCATGAATTTCATATAAACATGGTTAAAGTTTACAAAAATGACCGAATTCGACAACATATGACTGAAATTCAGATAAAAATGATTGAATTTCAGTAATTTAAATTAAAATGGAAATTTCAGACATATATGCTTGAATTTCAAGAAAAACTGACTGAACTTCAATCATATGTACCTTTAGACATCGCATATCTGAAGTTGTTCCGAATTAAGTAAACTTACAAAAATCTAAATGATAATCCCAAATAGTTTACCCCGATTTTCGTGCTTGGTCGATTTTGTACTTCATCCGTCTCAAATTATTTATCGTGGTTACTAAAAATAGTTATCTCAAATTATTTGTCATTTTAGAAGTTCAAGGCACAATTAATTACTCATTTCTCATTTTACCCTTAATAAAATTTTGTCATTAATAGAGATGACACATAATCAGAGGCTCAGAGCAAACATCTAATAAAGAGAAATTATAACTTAAATATAAATAAGGATAAAAGTGGTCAAATACTACTAACTAATATTTCTTAAGAGCGTGTAAAACAAAAAAAAATGACAAATAATTTGAGACGGAGCGAGTAGTACTTATGATTTTAGTTTACCTCCAATTTTACTAGTAACTATATTTTTGAGAGTAACTTCTCCTTTTTATATTCCTTCAATTTTCAATTGGATAACGTAAGATGTTTTCGTTTACCCATATAAGATTAATCAACTACATCTTAATTCCAAATTAGTTGTGGTCAATCATATGATTGAGGTCTCATCTAATTTAACTATTTTACACTAGTATTATACTTTTTTAATAATCATAGTGTCCGAGTCACTTTGTGTATGCCTCGACTAGCACATACATCAAACAATCCTGTCCACCAAAGCATTACACTAGTGTTATGTAGCACAACCTATTATCTGAGCTCAATAACAGCAATATTATAAACAAGTTTCAATCGCACCTAAATATGTCATCAAAATGTTATTCAACTCTATGTTTATGTTTCCTAATAACTACTAGTGGAGGGGACGATTTGCCCCACTATGTTTCAGTGGAAAGAAATTTTCTTCTGGGCTGATGCAGATAAAAGGTACATTGACGTTGCAACTAAAAGTTTGATTTAGTGATTAATGAATTGTGAAAGACAATAAAATATGACTATTTGAGGTTACAAAGGTTTTAAATCCCAAAAGACAAAGGACATTGAGTGATTTCTTCTCATACATGCCTAAAGCATTGGTGGATAAAGTTTCTAACAAGAGATACGAGGTATACAATAGACCCATTTGTCTAAACTAGGGCTGGCCAGTGGGTCGGGCTCGGGTCTGGCGGGGTCGGGGTCGGGGCGGGACGGGAGAATGGGTCGGGGTTGGGTCTGGCGGGACTTGCTCCAGTCCCGTCCCGATCCCGATCCCGTCGGTATCGGGGCGGGGCGGAGTCGGGTCGGGGTCGGGCTCGGGGCGGAGTCCGGCGGATTTTTTTTTTTAAATAACATATGTATAAAAAAAAACTCAATAAACAAAACAAGATAGTGTAATAAAAACATCTCAAGGCTGTTTTTGTGCCTCTTATATTATTTAATAGACATATGATTTTTTTGTAATACAAAATTACAAATACAATTGTCTAAAATCTAAATTGCAACTTTGTGGTGTTGTTCAAAAGTTGCAAATTACATAATAAAATTGCAATTAAAAAAATTACATTATCAAAAAAACCTGTTCTAATTGCTTGATGATTTCATGTGGTTATTCGGTTGGAATTGGTATTTGTTGGTCAAATTGATCCACGTCGCTTCCACTACCTTCGGTTAAGATTTCGTTGTAGTTTTCATCTTCTTCTTCGTTGATCTCCGGTTGACCGCACCTTCTTCGTTCCGCTCGTATCCAATCTCTGAATAATACTGCAATTTCCAAGCTGTCTCCGGCTAATGAGTGTCTGTGGTCTCCTATTTGATATCTGCCGGCAGAAAAAGCGCTTTCAGACGCAGTTGATGACGCTTGAATGTTCAAAACATCTCGGCCCATCAATGAAAGTGTCGGAAAGGTCTTCTCATTCTCCAAGATTTCGGCAAGTCTTCATGTCCATCTTCATTGATAACTTCTTGATACTGATGTAACCCTGCAAAATAAAAATATCCAACTCGCTAATTTGGTTAGTAGTAGAGTGCGGCCGCACATTCTATTTACGAGGCTTTCAATACTAGCGCGAAACAAAGATGTCTTTTGTGAGGTTGTGTTGAAGATGAAGAACATGGTATGGAAGCCGGTAAGTTACTAGCATTTTCTTGTTGATAAAATCTATATTTTTTTGCATTGGTGTTCTACGCTAGACAACACTTCTTCTTTAGTTTGACTTTGTTCAATAGGTGGTGGGTGATTTAAATTTTTGGGACTTGGAGGTGGTAGTACTTCTATACAATCGTAAATAGTTTCAATTAATGATTTAGTACCGTCTATTTTAATAGTAGGATTTAATACAGAACCAATAATATAAATAGTGGGAATAGGAATAAAATATTTTTTTATTTTGACAAACATTTTTAATAAATTTGCCTTATAAGCTGGTTTTTCCATATATTCACTAAGTAATAAAAATATTAGAGTTATATAAAACAACATAGTTGAAATAGCAGGATAATATATACCGGAAAATTCTTTTGTTGCTTGAAAAAAATTCTCTAAAAATACAATAAGTTCGAAAATTTTTACCCAATCACTATCTAAAATCATATCAGCTGGATTTTTATTATGAGAATTAAAAAATAAAGTTATAGGTATTCTATAGTCATAAGCAACAAGTAGTTGCTCGTATAAAGAATTCCACATAGTGGATACTTCTTGTGTAATTTTTCTATAAGGTAGTCCACAATCGTGACAAGTTTTTTTTATATTCTTTTCTACGTTGTACTTTATTACTTTTAAAAATAAAGTTTATAGCAAATTGTATTTTACTAAGAATGTCTTCAAAAAGTGATAGACCATCCTTTACAATTAAGTTATATATATGACACGCGCATTTTATATGAAAATGATCTGAAAAAGATGGAGTTAAACTATTTTTTAAATTGTAATTGCGTAATTGTTAGAAGAAGCGTTATCTAATGTAATAGTCATAATTTTATCGGTTATTCCGTAATAATGGCACACTTGATAAATATTAGGGGTGAGCACGGGTACAGGGTACCCAGATACCCGACCGGAACCGACACTAACGGGTAGGTTCCGGGTAGATATATTATAATAGCGGGTAGGGTCCGGGTAGTAAAATTAAGAACCGATCAATGTCGGGTCCGGTTCCGGTTCCGGAAAATAGAGACAGGGTACCCTAATTCTAACCGATACCCGGAACCTATAAAATATTAAATATTTTAATTTTTTTTTAGAAACATTTGGACCACTTTTAACTTTTTCCAAAATTATTTGTTGCACGCCTGCACATTGATTTTCCCCAACCCAAGACGTAAATATTTTATCTTTTTCACCCCTTTATGCTTCTGTTCTATTTCAGGCGATACTCATCTTCAATTTGTATTACTTTTTTATTTGAAATGTAAATCTATTTTTAAAATTTGTGTATATTTTTATAGTTGTGAAGATGAAATTTAGGAATTTACTAGTATAATAAAGCTTTTCTTTTGTATCGATGAGCTTATGAACACAAAAATAAGTTTAATTCAGATATTTTCAACTTTATTTTGAAATCAACACGTTCAATTAATTGAGTGTCAAATTTGGCTTGCAATTTTAGGTTTTGGTAACAGAATTAGTTTTTCTACAATGAATAAGTTTTCTAAAACTTCTTATAAGGGTACTAAAAACTCCGATCAGTGTGCTAAAAACTACTTGAAAAAATTATTTTAGATCTCTTTTTTATTCTCATAGGCTTAAAAATTGTTGCTTAATTTGTGTTTTTTATTTACAGTGCAGGGAACCTACTGGACCTCATGGTCAGTAGGTTCCGGGTAATGATTGCTACGGGTAGGTTCCGGGTAGTAAATTTAGGAACCGATCTTTTACCGGGTAGGGTCCGGGTAGTTAAAAAATGTTAGGGTACCCGGACCCGCTCACCCCTAATAAATATTATCTGCAATAAAAGTACCAGTGTGGCTATCATCTATATATCTATACGCTAAAATACGTTTTTGCATAGACCATTTATAATCTATCCAATGACAAGTTACAGTTAAATAATCATGGTCGTTAGTACTACAACCTATATCAGACGTGATAGATACTTTGCCATTAAAATGATATAATGAAAAACGTAAATATTGTTGATATTCATGCGCGAATTTAAATACATCTCTCTTAACAGTTGATCTAGGAAAACCGTTAAAAGCAGAATTATATATATCTCTAATGTAATGAATAAAACAGGGAGATGAAGGAAATGAAAAAGGCAAACCCTCCACAGCAACTAATTTTGATATTGCTTCCCTATCTCTATGTTTATTGTATTTAGAGCCTACAATTCCTCCCGTCATAGGGTTAATTTGACCCTGTACTTGGTCCGGGACAGTATCAGTATGTGAACCTTGTCCCGATAGAGCGGGTGTTTGCGCACCCGATTTTGAAGCCTGGTATTGGGCATACCTAGCTGGATGAGCACTTACTACGTGTCTAATTAAACCCCCCGTCCCACCGTGACTTTTTCCAGTTTTAAATTTTAAAACATTTTTACAAATTTTACATATAGCTACTTGATTCTCTACGTCCCTATCAAAAAATGTCCATGCATCTGATTTTAATGGTCGTTTTGCTGAACCTCGTCTCATACTAGGGGGAATAGGAGGTATTTCAGTTGAAGGTGCACTAGTGGGTGTGTTGTCATCAACATTAGTGGGTGTATCATCTAGATCACCGTCTAAATTAAAGTCTTCTTGAGTTCCAGAAAATAGCTCCTGGTCTAAATCTAATGGTATTGTAGGAAAATGTTGAGTATCAACAAAATCATCATGTGTAGGAATAAGATGACTAGAAGAAGTACCCTTGCCCTGGTTGCCCCTACTAGAAGAAGCACCCTTACCCTTACCCTTAAACATACCTTTTAATCCTTCCATTTTAATTATGATAATAAATAATTAAAGACAATAAAATTAAGTGCGCTAAATAAAATAAACAGACAATAATAATTTAATGAAGTAACGAATATACCCAAGCGAAGCGTAACGTCGACGTGTAATCGAGAGGTTGAAAATTGAAACTTTGCTCGATGGAAGATCCTCAAGCTAGTTGCCAACTTCACTCCCAATTCCCAAATGAATAAATAAAATTGAATATTTAGTAAACAATGTAGACTTGTAGAGAGATATATTGAGAGATTAGAGAGATTAGAGAGATTGTAGGAAGATTTGTGAGAAAGATGAAGAGAAAATGAGTTATTTATAGTTGGAAAATTGGGTTAAAGTGTAAATATAATAACTTATGAGTTAAAAATAAATATTAAGGGGTAGGGGGGAGGCCTAAAATGGCCGTTGGTGCAATAGCCATATTTGCAAAGGACAAAGGGCGGGGTCGGGCTCGGGACGGGGTCGGGTTGGGCGGGCCTGGGGCGGGCTCGAGTCTCGCGGGACGAGACATTGTCCCGTCCCGAGTTCGAGGACCGCCAACATTTTTTTTTTTAGCGGAGTCGGGGCGGGGTCGGGTCGGGGTCGGGCCGTCCCGGCCCACTGGCCACCCTTAGTCTAAACCTAGGTAGACGGAGTTACTCGATACCATACTAGTGAAAGTTAACAAGTGTCCAAATGAATAAGTTGAATTGCATACAAGCTGACTCATACACCATTAAAAAGTTGTCTGGTGCACTAAATTCTCGATATGCACGGGGTCCGGGGAAGGGCCTGACTCATACACCATTGTTATAACTAAAATTATGCAGTGACAATAGTCTAACTTGTAATAGAACTTCTCATTTTTAGAGTTCCCACCAACTGAGAATATGAAAGGTTGCTTATCTATCTCCAGCAAAGAGATGGTATATATACAAAACATATGATGAGAAAGGATTATCAAAAAATTAAAATTTTATCAATTTAGACAAAATTAATAGAGCTAAGAAAGCTCTTCTCTTCAGGCTTCATCAAACTAGAACATTACACAGTTAAATCCGAGAATGAAGACACTGGAGCTATTCTACTGATGGTGAAGACAACAGTTTCAGCAGAAAGCCAACCATTAGACCAATGACTCCCACAACAATTGCAAACCTTAGAGAGAAGCCTGGATCATTCCGATTTCTTCGTCTCTTCATAATTTCCTACAAGTTAGAGAAACAGAAAAATATGAGAATGGTGGCCAAAGATTCATGTGTACAAGACGATACAACAACAACAACTAATAGTCTCAAGCCCTCAATCCAGGCGAGTTTGGATCAACTTAATAAATCCTCATTGTCCATGTAACTCCATTAAGTTCATCATTTTCTTGTCAAAGAGCTTATGTTCAAGCTATCATGCATTAATGAGGATTACCATTGTCCATGTAACTCCTATTAACCGCTTATCATGTATTAATGAGGATTACTCCAACTAATTAGTTTTTGCATATTGAACCAGCTCATGTATACTCTCCGTCCAAATTGGTGTGGAACTTTTCGCTTTTCGAGAGTCAATGTAACTAATCTTTGAAACTAAATTGGATTAGATCAACTCAATATTTTAAAATTAAGGTTTCCACGTCGTGCTCAATCAAATAATGGACACTGACTAGCGGACCTTCTTTCTATTCCTGGCTTGGGGGCTTCGCTCGCTGTCAAAGCACATTTTGTGAAGTGTTCCGCCGCACCGATCATTCGGGGGGAGGCGGGACATTGCAAGGTGGGTAGTTTCAAAAAGTATACTATAAGTACGATAAGTTGCACTTCTTCACATGTCAATGTGATGAAAAATACATTGTTAAAAGATAAGCAGCGTAGCATGCAGAAAATGAAGATGAATTGTTTAGCTATTTACTACTTTTGGTGTAAACAGGAGATGAAAGATCAAACAGTAGATATTTTGACAGCTATAGACTGGTTGTAATCTAGTGGAAAAAGGAAGGCAATGTAAACTGTAATACTTTTGAAGGGGGACTACATACTTGGATGTAGTTATACCTGTGAATATATAGATTAATTGTTACCAATCTCAAAAAAAGAAAAATACATTTTTAAAATGTAGGTCAAAGTTCACACTGTTTGAATCTCAAGAAGCGAAAAGTACCACATAAATTGGGACAAAGGGAGTACTATTTAGACTAGTGCATGCCCATATATGTATAAAGTTGCAACTATGCACATTAAAAGGGAAAACATAAATAAGTAAACTAACCAGTTCCTGTAGTAGTTGTTGTGTTTGTCGGACAGCTGCATCTCTTTCATCTTTGATACGCTGCAACGCTTGATTCTATACCATCAAAAGGGAAAAGTTTAGCATTAAAGTTGGCACTTAGCTGCTAGTCTATCCTCTATCTTCATGTACAGAGTTGGACTACATCATTGCAGAATAGAAAGTAGCATACAAGCAGAACTTTTCCTAAAGACATACACATGGCACTTAGATATTATCCTCTTGTAGTATACTAGAACTAGAATATGCAATTTTGATTAAAAAATTCAAAAGATGCAGACACGTGCACGCAGACTAGATATTTTCTCAAGTCTCACAGAATATTCATTCACCGACTATGAAGTGGGGAGCTTTGAACTGCCATTATAGATAACCAGAGCTTAAATTGAGAGCTTAAAATTTTCAGTTTCTAGGCTATGGTATTGCATATCTTCCTTAAAAGTGGCAAGTGAAACCATCTGTTTTCAGAATCTTATCACTAAATTAGGATATCAGGTAACTACTGCTTTAGAAAAGTCATTTCAATGTACTTTTTAAGTTTTTGTATTGCATTAGTGGGGAAATAAAGCAAACAATTCTTTTGAAAAGTTACTCAAGACAATACATGCTCTAGCGTTTGGCCAGACTTCAGAGAGGATATAAAGTTTGTTGCAAATGCGGCAGGGAGAGAGAGAGAGTAACTAAGCGGAGTACATGGACTTTCTAGTGACTCTGAACTGCTTAGATAACTTCCCAAAAGAGACCCTGCTTCAAACATGGGCCCTTTAGTGCTCCTTTTTCTACTCGATGTGTCTTATATGTACATCTGTATGGGTATTATAGGAAGTGTTCTACATTGTAAATTTGAATTTTACCTAGAAATCAAAGGTGCAGTAAGATAATTGAGTAGATCTACTGGAAGAAAAGGAAGGGAATTGCTCATAATTGGCCACTCGTGAACAAAGGAAGATAACCTTACAGGAAGTTTATCACCCATATTCTTTAGAAGTCCTTGACATCCTATTAGATAATTCAAAATACACTACTCTATTTGCACTCGGTATTTCCTAAATAAAGTTCTCTTTCGATTTATTCTTATCATGGGAGGGTATTATAATAGAATTAAACACCTAAACCTAAGGAGATAATAGAAATCGTCTTAGATGTCTGTCTTTTTCTTGTGTTAGAGATGTCCCTTAGAAATTATTATGAGCAGAAAAATAGGCAGTATCAAGGACAATTTCCCCCATTGGATGAAGCATTGAGTTTGCATATGTTCCTTTCACATGGTACATATCTGCTCTTCCAAAACTGTAACCCCATCATACTCTTAGAGCAAAGACCTAATTCTAGTTTCTTCTCACTGCTGTCTTTGCTATTTATTATTATTTTTTGAATCCCCAACTAGAAATAACTTATCTACTTAAAAACCTTTGTCACTGCCTCGCTGCCACCATCAATTGAAAAAAGCCAGACACTGACATCCAACCAAAAGCACAACTCATATCACAACAGCGAGCAGTCTCTGGCTTTTCAATATAGGATGAGAAAAGTACAAAGGCAAATACAAGAAGTTATCATTAAATAAAAAAGACATAAACCAAGTTTTCCAAAACAACGAAAATATGAGCTGCATGCTTATAAATTTGAGCCGGATGAACCAGTGCGGAGGTGTGAGAGGTTGCCTATGGATGGCTTTAGGAGAGGTAGAGGTAGGCCGAAGAAGTATTGGGGAGAGGTGATTAGACAGGACTTGACACAGTTGCAGCTTATTGAGGACATGACCTTAGATAGGAGGTTGTGGAGGTTAGTAGGTAGTAGCAAGCTTTCTCGCTTATAGGATAGAAGGTTAGTAGGTAGTAGCACGTTGTCTCGCTTATCTTTCCTTACTAGTAGTCGTAGCATTTCTTAGGTAGTTTCTTGCCCTTCGATTTCTGTTATTACTTAATGTCTCTTGTTCTTCGCTTAACATATTGTTTTGTTGTAGTTATTGTTTCCTTTTTCTATTTGACCTGCTTTGTTATTCCTTTATTCTGAGGGTCTACGGAAACAGCCTCTCTACCACCCAAGGTAGGGGTAAGGTCTGCGTACACTCTACCCTCCCCAAACCCCACTTATGTGATTACACTGGGTATGTTATTGTTGTATGCTTATAAATCTCAGCCACTAGCCATCATCTCCTAAAAAAATCAGCATTATGACATCTGGGAATTCCTCGCAGGAAAGGGGAGGTTCAAATAATCACTTGAAGTGGTACACAAAAATGTGAGCAAAAGTTGGAACTTACAGAGGTGAAATCAGAACTTTGTCTAAATACATCTTCAGAATGTCCAGGAGATGAATTTGAAGATGTGTAAACAACCCTAAGCTTGCACTCTTCTACAGTTCTTCCACCATCCTTATTAAACTGGATACATGAAGATAAATTAATAGAGCATTTATCAAAATACAATAATACTAATATCACAAAATAGGAAGAAGATTGTTCTCTCTGTAAGAGTATTACACAGATTCTCTCCACATAAAATTCTTACAGTATCTGGAGGAAGTTCATCAATATCATTATTCACAACTGTGCTCTGTAGGAGGAATTTGTCCTTGCATTGCATATCTGGCGGGTACTCCTTTTGAGCTTGAAGGGTTACTACAGACACGTCACAAACTTAAAGATCAATATAAAATGCCAACCCGCCTCACTAAAAAGATAACGACCTCAGGAATAATTTAATAGACGATTCTGTAGGCAATTTTGATGTAACAGACAACACAATAGGACATATATAGTAAAAAGAAGGGCAGTCTAGTTAACATCCGTTATTGACCAACTGCACTGATATGGTCAAAGTGAAAAGATATATCATATAATGTTTCCCAAGTTACAGATAATTTCAAATTGCACAAAATGTATGTGAAATAATCCTTGATTTCCTACTCTTTTTATCGGTTAGTTATTATAGTGATCCCCATAATGGTAACATTTCTGTGAAAATCAATACACTATAAAATTAAAATAGAATTGTGCAGTCTGATACTTTAAGCCATTAAAGTATCTCTCCGTCATAATCCAGAAAAATAGATGTGTGTAGTCTACCTAAGTTAGGAGAGACAATTAACAAATTAAGTAAATAAATCTAAGACAACACTCGACATTTGTGCATATCTCTAGCTATATATGATCTACTGCAATAATCACACTTTATTTTTAGCCTTGTGGTATGCATTGATTCGGTCATCGTAGGAAATTTTAGGCCAACAGTGTCTTGCATACGTTGAAGGGGAGCCTTGAAGCAACGGTAAAGTTGTCTCTGTTTGACCTATTGGCCATGGGTTCGAGCCGTGGAAGCAGCCACTAATGCTTACATTAGGGTAGGCTGCCTACATCACACCCAAAGGGATGCGGCTCTTCCCCGGACCCTGCTAATGTAGGATGCTTTGTCCACCGAACTGCCTTTTTTTAGTGTCTTGCGTGCATATTCTGCTACAACAAACTATACTATATATTTATAATATAGAAAAATTCTGTGAATTGCAAAGAACTTCAAGCTCAAGAGCCGCACCTCGAATGAAACATGAATCCCAGGGCTGTACAATACCAGTATTTGGTCGGACAAAGTATTTCTTTGGAGAAGTAGTTTTCACCTATCAAAGAAAAACAAGCAGTATAGGTAGAGTGAACATATAGAAATGAGTTACGATTGTCTAAATGAAATTTCTTCTAATTGAGGTGACGCAGACCTTGAAAGCAACACAATTTTCTGTGCTGTTTGTGACTTTAAGATCACAGTAGCTTTGTTTATCCAACTCAACTGAAAAGAGAAAATGCCAGAACCACAACCAAACATGAGTGTGTATGACAAGTAAAAACATTCAAAAACTATTTCATAAAATTGTAGGCAAAGACAAAGATGCTTGATTCTCCAAATAGTAACATTGTCATACAAAACGAAACAGGATAAGAATATGACTATGAACAGTTCTTTCACAGTATTCACTATTCACCTCTCAAATATATTCTTAATGTTGTACAATGAGATTATTTCACAATGTCTGTTAGCTCTTCTCTCCACTATGTTAAGCACCGTGTGTATCAGAGTTATCAAAGTTCTCAAGCAATAGGCAGTCACTCTCAAACCAAACAAATGGAATTACAAGTTTCCCACAGCAAATCCTATAAACAGAAATCCCAAAATAGAGGTGGACTACTAGGTAGCATTTTTCCGTAAGCATTTTTTCGAACTTATGGAAATTTTGCAAGAAATGGTAGTTTATGTTTTTGCAAAAACTTCCCTCCTTTTTTTTTCCTGAAAAAGTCGGTTTGAGAGTATTTTTCAAAGAAATGTGCTTTTCCCACTTAAAAGATTATCAAATTCTTCAAAATAACTACAATTTTCCAGTAACGTTTTCTTTTTGCACAAACTTTTTTTTCCAAATCGAAAAGCTTTTCTCACAAGTTGTCCAAAGAGCTCATTTTTTGAGCAATGTTGAATAAAATCAACTATAAGCCAAATCATTTCGCCCCTTTTTAATTTCATTTCATCTAATTACACATCTTAACTCGCAAACCCACACAATAAGATTCGTTAAAAAAAATTCTTGTACATTCAAATCATCTTAACAACAAATCAACAATGAAGAGAGAGAGAGAGGTTACATTGGAATTTGAGCTCCGGCGGACTAACAGATATCAACTGGTTCGTAGCACCACTCATGGTGAAACTGAAACCTGATCAATCACTCAAATCAAATCAAGCACTACTAAAATTAATAACGAAATTACGAACCATAGCGCCTGTGTTAATCACAACAATGCATTTCAGAATGAACAAACAGATAGCAATCACGAGAAAAAAATAAAGGAACACACACAAAAAAAAAAAAAAAATGGGCCTTAATTAAAAATGCATTACCTCAAAAACTCGCTTAGCTATCCAACAACATTGAGAGAAAAGAAAAGGTGAAATTTTCCGTTGTGAAACTTTAACCTGATCAATCACTCAAATCACCTACTACGAAAATCTATAACGAAACCACAAACCCTAGCACCTATGTTAATCACACCAATGCATCTCAAAACTAACGAAGCATATATCAATGGTGAGAAACAAATAAGCAAAACACACACAAAAAAAGAAGAGAAAATGAACCTTAGTTAAAACAAAAACTGATGATTCAGAGAATGGCTTAAGAAAAAAAAATTCAAACGAAATCTGAAAATGGAAATTTTCAAAAATATTTACGCCACGTAGCCCAATATACATTACTAGTATACAACATTATACCTGGGAAAACATTATGTCTGATGTATCAACCTTGTATAAAGTGTATAATAATGTATAAAAGGTGTTTATACACAAATATTGGCTTAATCTGGTGTTTATACACAAATATTGGTTAAATCGGGTGTTTATACACAAAGTATGGGCTACGTGGCATAAATATTTTCAAAAATAGACATAGAAGCGTAATATTCCTATTTCAGGTTTGAAAATGCATTATCTCAGACATTTTTATTTTTTTTAAAAGTGAACATTCCGTCCTGACAACAAAATCTGATCAATCACTCAAATCAAATCAATTACTACGAAAACAAAATCTACAACCCTAGCGCCAATGCTAATCACAACAGTGCATCTAATAACGAACAAATAAATATCAATCGCAACAAACAAAAACAAATATATCAGAGAGAAAAACAACACGAACCTTAATTAAACGAAAAAAATGATGATTAGAGAATGCCGTAAGGAATTAAATCAAAATCAAACTAACAGAGAAATTTGAATGAAATAATTCGGATTTGTGAGAAAATGCATTACCTCAAAAATCGCTTTGATATTCCGAGCAGAGAGAGCGAGAAATGAAATTTTCGGTTGTGAAGATTTTTTATAGAGGTGACATGTGGCGGAGGAGAGAGAAAGAGGTCCGAGTCAAAAGGGAAAGTTAAGGGAGTGGCTGTTCTGGATGTGGGGGTAGCTGATCTGTCAACACAACTGGCTTATCGAAGCTGTTTATTTAATTATTATTTTTTTATTTTTCGCATAGTGTTCGATATCAGTATTAAGGTAATTCAATTAGGAATTTTGTGCTACATTTGGGGTGTGTTTGGTATGAAAAAAATATTTTTCTAGAAAATGTTTTTTTGGATAATTTTGTACAAGTACTCGATTTTTTTGGTGAAAATTCAAGTGAACAGTATTTCCGGTGCTGGTAAACAATGATTTCGCCGTCAAACAGGTTAGTTCAACTGGAGTTGGTACCTCCAGTTGCCCGTATCCATTCTTTGTCCTTAACTTTATTGTTAAATTTTGCCGCTTCTTGTCTTTAGTTATATCATTCTTGGCAAAGTGGTTTTACTTACCTCTAGATTCTTGTTAACTTGTGCTTGCACTTTGATCCCTTCCTGTTTTAGGGTAAACGTTTGAGTCGTTTATTATTTTATATTTGCTTTAGTGACTTTGGTAACTGATGGTAGACTAGGGTCATGTTCTCGATCGGGGATGGGGCGAGGGTTAATGGGGTAAGTGGGGGTAAGAGAGATGCAAGGCTGAGAATAGGGTCTTGGAACATTGAGACTTTAACGGGGAAGTCCATAGAGCTAGTTAAAATTCTTAATAAAAGGAGGATTAATATAGCATGTGTCCAGGAGACCAAATGGATAGGACCTAAGGCTAAGGATGTAGACGAGTATAAGTTATAGTTCTCGGGTAGGGCGAAGTATAATAATAGGGTAGGTATTTTGATAGACAACGAGCTAAGGGATCAGGTGGTAGAGGTGAGAAGGGTCAATGACAGGATGATGGCGATTAAGTTGGTAGTTGGAGGGTTCACTAAGAACATTATTAGTGCTTATGCGCCGCATGCGGGCTTGGACGAGGAGGAGAAGAGACGATTTTGGGAGGATTTGGACGTGGTGGGAGGTATACCACCCACTGAGAAGTTATTTGTAGGAGGGGATTTCAATGAATATATCGGGTCACTTCCGGGGGTTGTGATGACATGCATAAAGCCTTTGGACTAGGGGACATGAACGAGGGAGGCGTCTCACTTTTGGAGTTCGCTAGAGCTTGTGGGATGGTGATAGCCAATTCGAGGTTCTTGAAGAAGGAGGAACACCTGGTGACTTTTCATAGTTCGGTGGCTAAGACTGAGATAGACTTTTTGCTCCTTAGGAATGTTGACAAAGATCTTTGTAAAGACTGTAAGGTTATTCCGAAGGAGGATCTTAGAACCTGACATAAGCTTTTGGTTATGGATTTGGAGATCAAGATGGAGAAGAAGAAGAGGGTTGTGGATGACATGTTAAGAATCAAATGGGGGAGTTTGACCATGGCTAGTGCAAATGAGATGGGGGAGAGATTGATGGCCAAGGGGGCTTGGGGGAGTAGTGGGGATGCGATCGGTATGTGAGACATGACGGCCAATTACATTCGGGAGGTAGCTAGAGAAGTGTTAGGGGCCTCGCGGGATAACCGTGGTGGGTATCGAGGGGACTGGTAAAGTTTAAGAGAAGGTGAAAGCGAAGAAATCGGTGTATGTTAAATTGGTAGAAAGTAAGGATGATGTGGAGAAGTGGACGAATAGGAAACTGTATAGGATGGCGAGGAAGGAGGCAAAACTAAAGGTTACGGAGGAGAAAACGATGATTTTTGAACGCCTGTATGTGGAATTAGAGGAGAAAGTGGGGGATAAAAATTGTACAGACTATCCAAGGCAAGGGAGAGAAGGGCCCGTGACTTAGATCACGTGAGGTGCATCAAGGACGAGGACGGCAAAGTACTGGTAAATGAAGCATATATTAGACGGAGGTGTCAGTCTAACTTCCATAAAATCTTGAACGAAAAAAGAGATGGAGACATTGTGCTGGGATATCTGTAGCATTCTAGTGGTACCGGGATTTTGGGTATTGTAGAAGCATTAAGGTTGAGGAGGTTAAGGGTGTTATTCACAGGATGCGCAGAGGACGAGCGACCTGGCCTGATGAGATCCCAGTTGAATTTTGGAAGAGCGTAGGCAGGGCAGGTTTGGAGTGGTTAACTGAGTTGTTTAACGTCATTTTTAAGACGACAAGAATGCCCCAAGAATGGAGGTGGAGTACAATGATTCACTTGTATAAAAACAAAGGTGATATCCAGAGTTGCAACAACTATAGGGGTATCAAACTGCTGAGCCACACTATGAAAGTTTGGGAAAGGGTCGTGGAGATGAGGGTGAAGAGAGACGTGTCTATTTTCGAGAACCAGTTTGGATTCATACCGGGATGTTCGACTACTGAATCCATTCATCTTATTAGGAGGTTGGTAGATCAGTATAGGGAGAGGAAGAGAGACTTACATATGGTTTTCATCGACCTCGAGAAGGCATACGACAAAGTGCCTAGGGAGGTTCTATGGAGATGTTTGGAGGTTAGAAGTGTACCAATGGCATACACTAGGGCGATTAAGGATATGTATGATAGAGTCAAGACTAGGGTACAGACAGTAGGAGGAGACTCGGAGCACGTCCCAGTGATGATGGGGCTGCACCGGGGATCAGCTCTTAGCCCATTTCTATTTGTCTTGGTGATAGACGGACTGACGCGACAAATCCAAAGGGAGGTACCATGGTGTATGTTATTCGCAGATGACATAGTTCTGATTGATGAGACTCGCAGCGGAGTGAACGTCAAGCTAGAGGTTTGGAGACAAACTTTGGAGTCTAATGGGTTCAGGTTGAGTATGACCAAAGAAGAATATTTGGAGTGCAAGTTCAGCAACGGGAGCGGCCATGAAACAGGCGTAGAGGTGAGGATTGGTACTCAGGTCATTCCAAAGAAAGGAAGCTTCAAGTACATAAGGTCTATTATCCAAGGGAATTGAGAGATTGATGACGATGTCACACATCGTATTGGGGCAGGGTGGATGAAATAGAGGCTCGCATATGGAGTCTTGTGCGACAAAAAAGTGCCACTAAAACTTAAAGGCAAGTTCTATAAGGCGGTAGTTAGACCAACTATGTTATATGAGGCGGAGTGTTGGCCAGTCAAGACTTCGTACATACAAAAGATGAAAGTTGCGAAGATGAGGATGCTGAGATGGATGTGTGGGCATATAAGGAGAGATATGATTAGAATAGATGATATCCGGGACAAAGTGGGAGTGTCCTCGGTGGAGGATAAGATACGGGAAGCGAGGTTGAGATGGTTCGGGCATGTGAAGAGGATAGACACATATGCCCCAGTGCGGAGGTGTGAGAGGTTGGTAATAGACGGGTTCATGAGGGGTAGATGTAGGCCGAAGAAGTATTGGAGAGAGGCAATTAGACGGGATATGACGCATGTGCAACTTACTGAGGACTTGACCTTAGATAAGGGTTGTGGAGGACACTGATTAGGGTAAAAGTAGGTAGTCGAGAGTATTCTTACTTACACTTACAAAATGATAGTTGTAGTGTTCTTGTTGTAGGCCCGATTAGCCTATCACATTTATAGGCGCAATATTACTTTATAGTCCTCTGTTGTTTGATTTTTGCTGCTATGTGTTCTTTAGTGTACTTTGTTTATCTTATTTAATTGTGTTAATTACTGCTTTCTTTTGTTAGAATGCGCTACCATGACATATTCGATTTTCTTATCAGCATGTTCATACTGCTTTAATTTCTTATCTGAATCTGATTATTTCTCTTGCTTTGCTTGTGATTACGCTTTGTCTTGAGCCGAGGGTCTCCCGAAAACAGTTGCTCTACCTACCAAGCTGGAGGTAAGGTCTGTGTACACTTTACCCTTCCAGACTCCACGTTGTGGGATTTCGCTGGGTATGCTGTTGTTGTTGTTGTAAGTGTCTTTTACTTAATTTCACGTATTTGGTAAGTAAATAAAAAGATCCTATCCTAAGAGCATTTATACATAATCTAGGTAAACATTATGAGGTGGGTTAGGGAGTGGGGTTTTGGGGGTGGCGGGGGCTGGAATGGTCAAGGATGGGTGTTGAGTGGGTGGAAAGGAGACAATGAACTTGAAATTTATTTTCACTATTTTCATTAGGGAAGTCATTTTTCTCATTTTTAAGGATCTTGTTTCCTAGTGAAATTTCCAAAACATTGTGAACAACCAAACATGGAGAAATTAACCACCGCTCTATCTCCCAAGGTAGGGGTAAGATCTGCGTACACTCTTGATTCTACCTTCTTCACATCCCACTTTGTGAGAATTCGCTGGCTCTGTTATTGTCGTTGTAAACATGGAGAAATTAGAAAATTGAAAAATAATTTCTTCTATACCAAACACATCCTCAATGTACCAGTATTGGGATGCAATTAAATTCGATTTTTTGTGTCACATTTGAAGTAAATCGCTCTATAACAAAGACAATTTTATATTCGACTCAAACTCAAAATACTTAATTAAAAATAAAAAATATTTATCACTCTACAACAACTTCTATAATTCAATTTATAATTTTATATGATTAGACGTGTCCTTGGTGTTCGCTTAAGGTTGGAATAACGGTCGTACCCAAATTAGGTGATATTTCATTAGTTTATTTAGCAGTTTTTTCCTTGCTTAGCAGTCCACAAAAAAAATTGTACTGTGTGTTTTTAGTAGCTTTATTATTGGATAAAAAAATAATTTGGTATTAAAAAGCAGTATTTTAAAAGACGTGGACACAAAGACAAAGTAATTTATCTTATTCCAAAAGGTGGAATCTCCCACCCCAGGAGCCCCCACACCCCGGTCCGACAGGTCTGTGAAGGAGGTAAATCATGGTGACTCAATTGATTTCAAAGGTTAGACTAAGCATCACGCCAAGCACAAGGGGCCCTCCTTTATTTCAAGAAGAAACCCCCACACTGCCGCTGACGGGATTCGATCCTTGGTCTCTTATTCCAAATATCCCCCTTGAAACCAATTGAGCTGCCCAAGCGGACGACAAAGTAATTTATCTGATACAGAAGCAAAGCGTAAATCCCATTGATATTTAATAAATGATAAAGAAAAATGATTATGAAATTACAGGTTACTAATTATAAAAGGCCTTCGAGTTTAGAGTATATTTGGTTTGAAAATTTATAATGAGCTAACTTTTAAGTATCTAAGTATTAAAGAAACGACTTATTTTGCAGTTTTGATTCTAACTTGGAAAAGTTTTTGGCTTACATCCCAAATGAGTCTACTGAAAATTAAGACTTACGCCTAAGTAAACATTCGAACAGTTGAGACTTACGCCCAATGATACTTGTGCCTCACTAGTCTACCTCGATGAGTTTTTAGCTCGCCTTATCCCGAAATTCGCCCAAGAAAACGCCTTTGATAATACTGCTAGAAGGTACTCTTATTTCGTTTAATTTTAGAAGTGATAAATTAAGGTGAAAATATGTATTAATTATTATATAATTTAGTGATAATCATAAAGGGCAAAAGGGCAGCCCGATGTACAATTTAGTGATAATCATATTATAAAAAAATATGTTATGTATTTATTTGATTGATATAAACACTCGAACATGAATATATATTTTTCGATACTAGTCAGAATGTAATTTAACCGGAAACAGTAACCACATGGTCGAATTGAGGTCTTTTGTAGGTTGTATTGCTTCATTTTGAAGATCAAACATGTGCTTAATATAATTAACTCACTATAGAAAACTATATTGGTAAATTGAGAGCTACTTTGTGTTCAACATGGGATTCTGAGAGCTCCAAATATATTATTAAATAAAATGAAAAAGGGAAAAAGACACAACTTTTGGAAAAAGTTCCTAAAAGTTGTATCCCTTCAGGAAAATAAAAAGGTTTCTGCAGAAGAAATCAATGTAATTTTTCTCCGGCTTCCTTCTCCAAAACAACAAATAGAAAACTTTATTCATTCTTCTTTGTAGCGAAGAATTTTCTATTTGTTGGGAGAACGAAGAAGAGGATGAAAAATCTGAAGAGCTAATGTGTGTAGTTTCTCCTAATATAAACATATTTATAATTCTTTAAGTGACACGACTATTCATTCTCAACGGTTGTGACTCTTTTCTTTTCTTTTCTATTAAAATAAAATATATAACTCATATATATTTAGATATGAATTTGGGTTGACTCACGTGGGTGATTCAAATCCAATTTCCAACATGATCAAAGAAAGCAATCAAGAAAAAGCATTGAATAATCTTTTGGTACGCTATCACCTTACCAACTAGTTAATCAAACGCTAGTCTCTGATAAATTGATTTCCTCTTTTTACTCTTTAGTCTACGGGGTGTATATTATATTAGCACTTGTTTGTAATTAATTGTTACTTTCTTCCTTATAAAATTCATCCCGTATTAGGATCAAACTCTTCCTAAGATTAGTATAAAATTGTATAGCTTCCTTATTTATAACTTGAAAAGCTACAATTTCTAAACTTGAAGTTCATAATCTTGAGAAAAAAGAATTTAACTTTTATGCGCTAACAATCAGATTCACAACGATTTAACAATCCAAAAATAAAAAAGGCTAGTTTTCATTTCCAAGAATACAAAAAAGAGTATATGATAAATTAAAACAGTACAACAATTCCCTTAAACAACTATTGAAGAGAGAACCAACATCCACCAAAAATCCAAAAGAAAAAAGAAGAATAAAGCAAAGAGTTCTCTTTTTTTCTTGTTTCTTTTTTTGGTGGGGGTTGGCAAAATGAGTACAACTTTGTCATTAACCTTAATCTCAAGAATCTAATTAGAGACTGTAATTATAATGTTTTTCTCAGAGCTGTCTTCATCAGGATTTGGAGTAATCATCACAAGATCTTGATTATTTTCTCCATTAATAATCCAACATGAAATATGAATAGCCTTATTTCCTTCAATAAATCTCACTTTATCAGCTCCCAAATTATCCCAATTTTCTAAAATTATAGATAATGAAAGAAATAATCCCTTGATTATTCTCATTAATGAAAGGATATATATACAATTTATAAATTGTCATAATAGAAACTTATTCCTATTCTACTACCAAAACCCTATTCTAGTAGTACAAAACTCCTACAACTATGGTAAGTATACAATGCTAATTAAGGTAACATTTACACTACAATATTACAACAATATACACCTAATATTTTGTCAATCCCGTGATGGGCTTCTACTGCCCAAGCCCGTAATGGGCTTCTACTGCCCAAGCCCGTAATGGGGTGTTGATTGGCAGTCCAATATACATAAGTATACACGTGTATATCGTGTGTATATTTAACACACCCCGCAGTCATAGCAGGTGACCTTCGAACGCTAAGATTGTCCCTAAAGTCTTCAAAAAGGACTGAGGGAAGACCCTTTGTAAAGATGTCTGCAATTTGATACCTAGAAGGGACATGTCAGACGCGTACTTGACCACGAGCAACCTTTTCACGAACAAAGTGAAGGTCCATCTCGATATGTTTAGTGCGCTGGTGCTGAACTGAATTACCAGAAAGGTAGATGTCACTAACATTATCACAATAAACCAAGGTCGCTTTCTGAATAGGACAATGAAGCTCTAACAACAAATTACGTAACCAACATGATTTAGAGACCATATTAGCTACCCCTCGATACTCAGCCTCTGCACTGGAATGGGACAAAGTCGACTGACGTTTCGCAGACCATGAGACCAAGTTAGTACCAAGAAACATACAATAGACAGACGTAGACCGTCTGGTGTCCGAAAAGTCACCCCAATCAACATCTGTATACGAGACAAGTGTTGTCGTCGATGAAGGATATAAATGCAAGTCATAGTCAAGTGTACCCTGAATATACCGAATGATGCATTTGAGCGCATTCATGTGCTCAACTCTGAGATCATGCATAAACAAACACACATGTTGTACGGCATACGTAATATCTAGTCTCGTGAATGTAAGATACTGAAGGGCCCCTGCAAGATGGCGATAGGGATCGGATCTCGTATGGTGCGCCGGCCTCAGCACCAAGCTTGGGCTTAGTATCAACGGGAGTGGAAGTGGACTTACATGATGACATCCCAGCCCTCTCAATGATCTCAGGTGCATACTTCCTTTGGAATAAGAACAACCCACCTGCATGACGAGTGACCACAATCCCCAAAAAATAACTCAAGGGCCTCAAGTCTTTCATAGCAAACTCAGAACTGAGCATTATCATGATAGACTGGCGTAATGCATCGGAAGATGCATTCAAGATAATATCATCCACATATAATAGTATATAAGCCAAGGAAGAACCACGACAATATATGAACAATGAATTATCCGACCTGCTGTGAGTGAATTCAATAGTCGAAACATAGTCGGCAAACCTCTTATATTAGGCCCGTGGAATCTGCTTAAGCCCATATAAGGACTTTTTCAACAAACAAACATGATGAGGATATTTGGGATCCCTAAACCCCAAGGGCTGATGCATATAGACTGTTTCCTTGAGATTACCATGTAAGAAAGCATTCTTCACATCTAACTAATGAATGAGCCATGCTTTCGAAAGAGCCAAGCTGAGCACAATGCGAATGGTAGCCGACTTGACCACCGGACTAAATGTCTCACCACAATCCACACCAATCTGTTGAGTCTTACCATCCCCTACAAGTCGCACCTTATACCTTGCAAATGAACCGTCTGAATTGTCCTTATGAGAAAATATCCACATAGACCTAATATTATTAATACCAGGTGAACGGGGCACCAACTCCCACGTCTTATCATCAAGAAGAGCATTATATTCATCGGTCATAGCAATTTTCCAATTCGGGTCATTTAACGCAGACACAGAATTACCGGATAAGGGTGATTTAAGCACATTAGAATTTAAATTTAAATCTCTCTTTGGTTTAAAAATACCCCGTTGACTACGAGTGACTGGTCTATGACTCGGGGAAGAAGCGGGTGGATTTTGGGAATTTGCGGTACTCGGGACGGACTGGCCAGCATGCAGTGGGTTTGCTGGCCCAACTTGGTAACATGAACTGAAAATAGGGGCTGGAACAGTTGCAGTAATGGGCTGGGTGATTGGCCCATTTACCGTTACTGGCCCAGTAACTGGACTGGACTCAGCTGCGGGAACTATAGCTGGTGACGGAACAGTGGGTCCATCAGGCAATGGGCTCGCTTGCGGATTTGGGGTGCGGTACATGTTTGAAAAATGGTGAATAATAGACGGGGATATACCATCATCCAAAAAATTATACGAACTAGGCATGGGATTACTAACATTAGCAAACAGAAATTGTGATTCAACAAAAATTACATGGCGACTAATGATGATTTTACTAGATGATAAATCAAAATATTTGTAACAATGATGATTAGACGGATAACCCAAAAATACACAAGGGGTAGAACGGGCCTGAAGTTTGTGAATTGCGGTGGATGAAATAACGGATAACATAAGCACCCAAAGATCCTAAGATGCGAATACGAAGGAGTCTTATTATATGAAATTTACAGAGGGGACGAATATGTCAAACCTTTGGAAGGAAGAATGTTAAGAAGATATGTAGCCATTTGTAGAGCATGATGCCACAAAAATGGGGGTACGGAAGCATGAATCAATAAAGTGCGGACAATGTTATTAATTGTGTGAATTTTGCGTTCGGCTTTCCCATTTTGTGAAGACGTACGAGAGCACAAAAAATGAAAATTGATCCCATTATTTGCACAAAAATCCCGAAACACCCCATTGTCATAATCTTTGCCATTATCACATTGGATATTTTTTATTTCTCGTTCGAATTGGGTTCTAATGAATGCTCTAAATTTTAAGAAGATGAAAAAAACTTGAGATTCTTTCGCTATCAGAAAGTCCATAAAAATTTAGAATAATCATCCAAAAAGAGAACATAATACCGCTGACGCAAAGAACTAGGAACAAGAGACGTCCATAGATCACTATGAATAATATCAAATGACATTAAAGTATGACAATTAGAGTCTACAAATGGCAACTTAACAATATTTCCTAAAGAACAAGATTGACAATTCGGAGTACTACGCGTACCCTTACAAGAAATAAAATTGTTTTTATCTAAGAAAGATAAAATAGATGACCCTGGATGACCTAGAAGAGCATGCCACAAAGAAGGAGCCAGAGCTGCAAAAGTTGATGGCAATGCGTGACTCGAGAAACCGGAACATGGCGTGATATGATAAAGATCTTCCCTACTATCACACCTCATGAGAGGACTCCCCGTCTTGAAATCTTCACAGAAAATCCAAACGGATCAAATTCAACAGAAACAAAATTATCAGTTGTGAATTTACGACATACACTACATTTTTAATCAATTTAGGGGCATGAAGGGTATTTTTCAAGATAAGTGGTGGATGGGGTGGAGATAAAGTTTTATGACCATAACCACGAATCAGAATAGAATTACCATTCCCAACAATTATACCACGTGGGTTGCTCAAATTGGAATATGACGAGAGAGTACCTTGATTGGATATCATGTGGGTAGTCGCATCGATGTCCATGTACCAATTTGGGTCCGGTGGTGTTAAACCAAGTCTGTGCATAGCGACTTCAACGTCGGTGTGAGTAGGGTCCGCTGCATGGTGGACCTGGTGGAGCTGAGGCCCAAGCACGCCAGCCCTCTGCCCCGGCCCAGTCGCTGTTCTCGGACTCCAATGTTGATTGAAAAAATTGGGGCATGAGGGGCTGCTGAAACTGAACCCAATTCGGGTAGGTAGTGGACTGAAAAAAGGGGTTGTTGAGCCTAGGCCCACTGGTCCAGTTCCCATACTATGGGCCCCAAGGCTGTGGCCAGTTGTCAGGACCCAATCCGACGGGCCGCGACTAACCGCCCGAATGACGTCATTTTACTAACCTGTCACACATAATCCAACTAACACTTAATGAGTCTGAAATCCGGCAGCATAACGCCGCAATAGCAACATATGCCAGGGTAGGCAAGCCAACGAGGCTGCCTTTACCCAAGATTGTACCTGTCTCCTGAGGAGTCACAACTAGCCAATATAACATAACAAGCAAGCCGACGAGGCTGCCACCAGATAGTAACGTATATACATGGGAACACCCCAGCACAGAATACAATAACATGACCGACCAAAATAGAGTCATAACCCTTACATACGTACAACCCACCACTGTCTACAGACCTCTATAAGAAGAATAACGACATATGATGGGACAGGGCCCCGTCGTGCCCCTAAATACGAACATAAGTCTAAATGAGATTCGGTACCAAAATGACAAAGCCCTGGATCAAATGAGCTTTCCAACCTGCTGAGTAGGAACCTAGGCATGAGGTTCACCAAACTGAAAACATGTACCTGCGGGCATGAAACGCATCCCCTCGAGGAAAGGGGGGTCAGTACGAAATAATGTACTGAGTACGTAAAATATGAAGCTGTTAAAGAGACCATAATTAGCCAACAGAAACAGAAGATCAGTATAAAAATAAGGATTCAAATCCAATTGTGCCATAAACCATAAAAGTCAGATGTGCCTTATGAAAATGAGAGTCAAGTCAAGAAAACATGAAGGCATGTCCATAAATATATATATACCTGTAACGTAACCCGACCCACTAATGCGGGACTCGGTGGAATCATATCATAACCCGGCCCATGATGGGACTCGGTAAAATCATCTCTCATCTATGGATCCATCCTACGTAACCCGGCCCTCTAGTGAGGGTCTCGGTGAACAATGCAAGGCTGTGCACAAGTCGTAACCCAGCCCGGGACTCGGTGAGGTAAAGTAGTAACACTTAGCACGAGTAGATATCGTGAGTAACCATATGCAAGTAAAAATTATCATATGATTCTCAATAAAATCATTGTAATAATGTCATAATAAACTCTTTGCTGAAAAATCATAGGCACTTCTCATAACAATCCTCATTAGGAATTAAACTGTATAAGAATTAAGTACGTCCGCCGTACTTTCATTAAATCATGCCAAAAAGAAAGAAGTAAGAGTTTCACATACCTCTTAGACGAACTAATCAACTCTATATTAGAGTACATTTCGATTTAGAATTTCAACCTATAATAATGGCAATACGTTCGTCAATTCTATGATCGCTAGCATACTTTATATCGAATAACGACTTCTTATTTTATAAAAATTCATTACCTTAATTCTAACAACATGCATTCCAATTATATCATAGAAAGAAGAATTTTTATACCTCAAATTCGTCAAAACAGTCCGCAATTTTCTGCCACTGTTTTCCTTGAAATCCCCACTGTTTTGTAATTTTTCTCCTCCTTTTTGTTCACTTCTTCAACTCCAATTGACATGCAAGTGTTCTACAATGTTAAGCCATCATCCCTACACGTTTTTCTTCCAAAATTTCATCCCAAAAATCACAATTTTCTGAGCAATTTTCGGCCAAGTAGTGGCTGTTTTGCCTTGCTTTTTATACGGTTTTTGGTGTTGTTTTGCTTCTAATTTTTGGTGAAGAATGTAGTCTAGGAAGAGAAGATAAAACCCTTAATTTTGGTTATGGGTGGAGGGTGATTTTCGGATTAGTGTAGAGGAGAGAATGAGAGGAGAGTTATTTTTTTTTTGTTTAAGTGTAGAAGAAGATGAAGAGGTAATGTAAGTTTATAAGGGAAAAATCTGATTTTTCCTTTACACTTTGGCTCCCAAGTTCTTCAATTAGTAAATCTCAAACCCACTTCTTTTAATTCCCGAGAATTTTATAAGCCTCGTATCCTCAATGTCATAATTTTATAATACAATACTATTCCATAACGGGAATATACAATTATTTCTGTAAGTATCCAACGTCACCCTTATTGTGGCCAACATCTTTCCGGAATCACATCCTCTTGTATACTAATTTCCGGATTAACATATATAAATATACTCTATATCCAAGATTCGAATCTTACCTCCTTAATTACGTCCTCTAATTATAGTCTTAAAATTACGAGGTGTAACACCAGTGGGCTTGTGGCCCACTGCCCCGATGCCCATTGCCACCCCCGTTATTTCCACCTCGGTTTTTGCTATTATTTTTGCTATTCTGACCCTTTTTGCCGCCACCGTTGTTGCAGTTTTAGTCGTAATTGGGAAAAAAACCACGAGAATTGTCGGATGATGTCATTATGACCATATGACTTGTAGTAATAGCCGCCTTTTAGCCAAATCGACTTCTTCCAAAGTAAGCACGGAGCGGGCTTGATGGAACTTAGGGAGATGATCACTTTGACGAAGGATAGTACCAACGCCACTATAGGCCTCGGATAGGCCAGCAACCATTTGTAGAACAAAACGATTGTCGCTAACGGGCGCACCAACGCTGCGGAGTTGGTCCGCCAATTCTTTAAACCTCTTGCAATATGCCGAAACTTTCGAAAAATTTTCCATGTTGACGTGGGAAAATTCCTGCTCAAGGGTAACATCTCTGGAATTTTGATTATCTTGGAATATGTCACACAACCTATCCCAAGCAACCATCGCCGTAGCATCAGGCTCAATAATCGTCTGCAACAGGTCGGTAGAAATAGTGGAGTAAATCCACTGAAGGACGGTGGCATCAAGAGTCGTCCACAACTTAGGATCATCCTCGCGTTAAGGCACCTCCATATCCTCAGGAGCCGCGGGGATTATATGATGGATGACTTGATGCAAACGTGCGTGAATTTTGAATAGTTCGGCCCACTTCGCATATTGAATATTTTCTATTTCAAGAATAAGAGGGATGTGATTCTTGATGTTAGAAATTGTAAGGGCAGGATGAAATGTGTTCTTTGATGTAGACATACGGATAGAACAATATGTGATTGAGGGATTTGGAAGATAGAGGAGGTACCATCAGAATAAACCAATCTGAGAACAAGTTGCGGAAAAACTTGGTCTCAGTTTTGTTCATTGTTTGATCGACGGCAATAGGAAGAAAATTGGGAGAGGATTTTAAAGACCTAGACTTCTGATACCATGAAATAAATAATCCCTTGATTATTCTCATTAATAGTATATATACAATTTACAAATTGCCATAATAGAAAACCTATTCCTATTCTACTCCCAAAACCCTATTCTAGTAGTACAAGACTCCTACAACTATGGTAAGTATACAATGCTAATTAAGGTAACATTTACATTACAATATTACAACAATATACACCTAATATTCTGCCAATCCCGTGATGGGCTTCTACTGCCCAAGCCCGTGATGGGTTGTTGATTGGTGGTCCAATATACATAACTATACACGTGTATATAGTGTGTATACTTACGTGTATACTTATGTATATTTAACATATAATAATCCACATTCCTCCTCCTTAATTATCTCCTCTCTTGAACAATTTTCCACCTTGATGCAAGATTCTTGAGAAATTCATCATTGTTCATTTTCAAGGGGTTTTTGGGATTCTTGAAAATTAAAGTTTGGGTGATTTGACTTCTTGTTTTTAGGATTCGTAGAAAGAGAGGGTGAAGAGCCAATTTTTGTAAAATTTGGAGTGTAAAATGCTGGTATTTTTGGTGAGTCAATTTGTGAGACAAGATTGTTATGAATTTTGGACCACATTTTCAAGAAACTTGTCATGGCAAAAGGGTCTGCTAGAAATAGGCTGCAGCTTACCCCAATTGCGTATCCTCCACACTTGAAATTTGTCACCTGATAAGCCAGTAAGAAAATTAACATTGAAAAGTTTATCACCAAAGTTTCGTAAAAACTTATCTACACCGGATGTTTACACCCAATTTAGCTAAATTAACTATAGTATACAAACCAAGGTTATTAGAGTCCTATATTTATTAAATAAAAAATTAAAAAAGATGTAAAATCAACAACATAAAATTAAATTTTAGGATTGCCGTCAGTTCATGTTCCTTTTGTTTCCTCCGTTCTTTTTCTTCTTCTAGAATTATGGCTTATAAACTCTACGTCATTCTTTCTGCAATTTCTTAACGAAATAGGTATTTCCAAATGACTATTAATTTGACCTCAATATTTTATTATTAATCTACGTCTTCAATCAAAACTGAAGAAATTTATGTAAAGTGTAAATTAGCTTATAACCAGAAAAAAGAATACAATGGCAAGTTTCTTTTTGTTAGGTTTTACCATAGACGTCCCTCTTTTATTACAATTTGTATGACACTACTATTATGGAAGTCACATGCAGATCCAGTGCAAAAGTTACGAATTCATATTAACGCAATAAATTTGATGATGAGTTTATCATTTTAGATCAAATCTTATATTTAGTAAAAATTACTAACAAATAAATACAATTAATATATTTTGAAATCAGTAAATTAAATGAGTTGTGTTAGAATTCCGAACTTGAACCATAATATCATATAGTGGATTAGCCTCTAGAAAGAGTTATAGAAAAGACATTTATAGTTTGTTTCACCAAAATTTCTAGGAAGTCAAAAGAGTTTTTTATTTTATTTCATAAATATTTTATTTTAGAAAGCTGAAGTGTTTGTTGTCCAAGCTTTTAGGAAAAATATGAGTGTTTTTGAGTAGTAGCACAAGTTGAATTTGAGAAACTGAAAAAAGTAATTTTTTCCTAGAAGACATTTTGAATTTTTTGTCAAACACAAATTACTGTCTAATATTGGCAAAAGAACTTTTCAAATTGATTAGCCAAACACAAAACTACTACTTTTTAAAGATACTTTTTCAAAAAATATTTTTCAAATTAAATAAATTTTAGAAATTTGGTCAAACAAATTTAAAAGAAATAATAGTAATCTGCCTTACAAGAATTTTGTTACATATTATTTAAAGAGTTTAACTTCTACATATTCAGCGTATAAAAGAATTTGAAAATTATCAGGTTATTAAGCGATTATTATAGGTAATAGGTCATAAAAAATAAAATTAGCAACTCAAAATTTAAGATAAATTACTTGCTATAACATGTCAAAATACACCATGAGTGTGTTTAGTATGGAGAAAAACAATCTCTGAAAAAAATATTTTTTCTAGAAAAACAAATTTCTTAAAAAAAAAAAAAAAACTTCTCAAATGAGAGTAGGGAAAACAAATTTCATAAATGATATTCCAAACTCATTGTCTCCTCCCACTTCCAACTCCTCCGATTCCCACCCTCGACCACCCCACCTCACACAATTCTCGACGCCGGATTCACCACCCCACCTCCCACCCCTACTTCCATAGTATTTTCTTTCCTTGATTATATACAAGAGCAGGCCCCAGTGGTTGCTGTGTGTTAGGCATAACCTAGTAACTTCAGTTTAATTTTATATTTGTGTTAAAGATCCATTTAATATGTATAAATAATTTATTCAGAACCTAGTAAGCAAAACAAATTATGGTAGAACCCATAAACTACAAATTCTAACCGTGGATCGGTTATCTTCATTGGTATCACAGTTTGGATTGCTTCAACTTGCAACTTGGGAGAAAAAATTGGAGCTCCATTTCCATTGCAAGTTGCCATTTTCAAAATACTCAAGATATCACTACTAGTTGTGTAACATGAACTAGGCTTTATATAGGTAGACTGGACCAGCAACCCCTACACACACACCAAAATACAAAATAATAATTAGTTGAGAAGAGATGTACAAGTGTGTGTGGTGCCAGCTAGGGAAGCCTATGGAGGTGGAACTAAATGATTAGTCTTGGCTTTTTCTTTAATAAGCGCGTTGATGCAATATGCGCTTATACATATCTTTCGTACGATTTCAGCTGATATAATATTTATTGATACTCGTGATTTTAGCTAATTCAGGCATCCAGCGTAACTATATACGCAGGTATCCGTGATTTCAGCTCATCCAACTCTAATCTATAGCTATTGTATGCATAACTATAGCTGTGTTTTGTTATTAAGCTCTAAATTATAGCTAATTATGAAATTTTCTCTTCTTTCTACTTCTTGAACTACACCCAATTTTCCCAGCAAACAATGAAGTGAAAATCAATTTCCAATCATTTTCTTGATCCACTTCTAGGTGATTCCGTTTTTTTTAGTTTCTTGCTTAAAATTAAGATTAATCAACATCCCCAACTAATCCTTCTACCTTTATAACCACACCCAACTTTTCCAGCAACCAAACAGAGTGAAAAATCTATCTCTAATTTTCTTGGTGCAAAGACATGATCTGTTTTGGGTAAATAAGAAGATTAAACAAGAAAGAAGAAGAATCCTGAGTAATTTAGTTTCACTAGAAGAGAAACGGTATCAAATTTTTGCACGGATTGCTCTTCAAACACATTGGTTTTTATTTTTTGTTTCTCATATATGTGGTCTTTAAGTTTGTCACTTATTTAATGCAAATACATTTATGCTTTCGCTCGGCGTAAGTTCTGTAACATTTTTATTTTTGAAAATTGAACTTTTGTCTCGCTCTCATGCGGCATAAGATGTGTGGTATTTTTCAGATTATGTCGAGTGTTGAAAGTTTTGTATTTTCCGGCATAACTTATGTGGATGTGATGTTATATATGCCGAAGTTAAACGCTAACTATGTCAATTGAAATCTAAACTTATGTTTTTTCTGATTATGTTAAACGTTGGAAGTTTTGTCTTGTCCGACATAACTTGTGAGATGTTATGATACATATGGCGAAACTAAACGCTAACTATGCCGACTGAAATTTAGTTATGCCATATCAAAAATAATGAAGGACAAAACTTAAAGACCACAAATTTAAAGAATAAAAATTAAAGACCACATCGAAGGACCCTGAAGGTTGTCAAAAGCTACTGAAAGTAAAATATAAGAGATGAAATAAATCAAATGTCAATTCTGTTTCCGAATGTCAGTAAGCATGTCATCCGACACCAATAACAACACTTTAACAAAATAGAAACTTTAAAGAGTAAATGCAGTAGAATTTAAAGAACACAAAGGTTTAAAATTTTCATAAGTTA
This sequence comes from Anisodus acutangulus, assembly GCA_029783415.1. Lineage (NCBI taxonomy): Eukaryota > Viridiplantae > Streptophyta > Magnoliopsida > Solanales > Solanaceae > Anisodus > Anisodus acutangulus. Next base: position 2,422,342 of record CM056505.1, on the reverse strand, counting down.
TATATATTATATCTTATGATAATGAGGATAAAGCTAATTTCTGTTCAAAATACACACTCAACTTAGTTAAAAAGTGGTTGTCAGTGAAACATTGGTTGTCATTTAAATCAAGCCATTTTATAGCTTTTCAATTTGGGTTAATCATTTTTCCCTCCTAAGGTCTAATTATACAAAATTATATGATAAAAATTATTTGTGCAGTAAATAATAAAGAATCTTTTGAGGCTGTTAGATAATTTGTGTTTGTAGAATATCTGGTGTAACACTGATAAAGTTTTTTTTTTCCATTTCAATTAGAATTAAAAGTAATAAATTTCTTTGGAAGTTAAAGATATTTTAGCCTATAATTATTCAAAAAATTCTATCAATTGCAAAAAGACAAACTCATAGAATGCAAAGGAAGCGATCAATCTGCATGAGAAGAAATAATTGTCACATAGTTAATGCAACTCCATCAGCGATATTAAACGATACATGTATTAAGTTATTGGTAGTGTAGTTGAATTATTGGGCCTAGTATCTGGATTGTTTGAGAATTGAGTGTAAGAGGAAGCAGTGGGCTCCCTCATTTGGGCTAGCCCACTTCGGCCATTTACCTGGTCTGATAGTGGGGAAAGGGAGCAGTGGGCTCCCTCACGTGTGGTGGCCCAAATCTATCATTGGTCTGAACCGATGGGGATATTTGGGCTGGCCTAATTTAGGCATGTGACTGGATGGTTGGGGCGGGAGAGGGAGTAGTGGGCTCCCTCATTTGGGTTTGATTGTTTGGGTTGCTTAGATGGTGTTGCAAAAATGGATGTAGCCCAATGTCCAAAAAATTATACGAGGGTGGGGAGGATGTGTGTATGTTGGCAAACGGGAAAGTGGTCTCATTAAAAATAACGTGACGAGAGATGATAATTTTTTCACTAGACATATCATAACACTTATAGCCCTTATGATTTTGTGGATATCCCAAAATACACATGGAGTGGAACAAGCTTGAAGATTGTTTATAATTATGGAAGGAAAGAGAGGATAACACAAACACCTAAAGACCCTCTATTATGTGTACGAGGGGACACGTGGTAAAGGATTTGTGTGGGTGAGACATTTGAAAGTAACTTGCTAGGGAGAATGTTTAAAAGGTAGGTGGCCATTTGAAGAGCATGATGCCAAAATGATGGTGGCACGGACGAATGAGCAAGAAGAGTTTGAATTAAATTATTAATTGCTCGTATTTTGCGCTCGACTTTCCCATTTTGAGGAGAAGTGTGCGGACAAGAGAGACGAAATTCCATGCCATTTATGTGACAATTCTTTAAATTGGTCATTTATAAATTCTCTCCCATTGTCACATTGAAAACATTTGATAGACTTCTCAAATTGGGTTTGGAGAAAGTACTAAATTGTTTGAAAATAGTGTGAACCTGTGTTTTTTCCAATGGGAAATGTCTATAGAAAATTAGAGTAATCATCCAAAATAAGCATATAATACGTATGACCCGCCGAACTTAAAACTGGGGATGTCCAGTCACTATGCATGATATCAAATGGCATAATACTGTTTGAAGTAGATAAAGAAAAAGGCAACTTAACATGTTTCCCAAAAACGCAAGACTAACAAACATGAGAACCCAAATTTGGGAAACAATCAATAAACTTATTTTTCTTAAGAGAGTTTAGCACAGGTGCTACCGGGTATCCCAAACAATTATCCCATAAAGTAGGAGACAAAGCAGCAAAGGTTGATGGATTGGTTGTTGGTGGTGGTGGTGATGGGATACAAATCCCCAGTGTTATTACATCTCATTAGAGGCATACCTGTCTGAAAATCCTTCACAGAAAACCCAAACGGATCAAAATCAATAGATACATTGTTGTTAGTGGTAAAACGACGTACATATATCAAGTTTTTAATAAGTTTGGGTTCATAGAGGACATTATGTAACTGTAAAGGTGGGTGGGGGAGATTTAACTTCTCAATACCACGAATTGGAATTTCTTATCCACTGCCTACCATAATATTTTTATTAATGCTCATATTAAAATAAGACAAGGGAGTACCTTGAGATGCCGTCATGTGGGATGTCGCACCCGTGTCCATATACCAATTGTCATCGGGAATGTTGAGATTCATAGTGTGCATGGCTTGCTCGATGTCCGTGGGAACATAACTCGACGAAGATGGTCCATGGGTTGCAAATGCTTGTTGTGGGCACCAAGTACTTTGAGTTGCTTGGTGGTGGCCTGGCCCACGATGACGTGGGGTATGGGCAAGGAGGGGCAGCCTATTGTGATGCCTAAGCCCACGGTGGGTACTGCCCCCAAGGTTGCGCACTGTTTGACTGGACTTGTGGCTGCCCGATGTTTGACTGGGCTTGCGGCTGCCACTGGTCGGGCCTCGTCTACCCCTGCTACCGGTGATTGCTTCTGTCGTCGCTATATGAACCACCATCCCAACCATTATTGCAATTTTGACCCCTTTTTTGTCCATTATTTGTGCGATGCGCTGCATTCCCCGAACCAGAAATTTGAGGCCCAAAATCAGTGGAATAGGTGTTGGTGGAGATGAAGGTAGTGCCGGCAGTGGCTGCTGCCGTGGCTTCCTGCTTCACTTTCCGAGTTTTTTCAAGAATCAATCTCGAACGAGCCTCATAGAATGATGATAACGGATTACTTTGTTGAATGAACGTAGCAACCTCATCATATTGTTCATTCAATTCCGTAATTAATTGGAGAACCAACCTTTGATTCGTCACCGGTGCAGTTGATCGGCAAACATTTTTAACTCTTGACAATATACAGAGACGTTTGTAAAATCATCCAACTTGACGTTGGTGAATTGATTTTCAAGATAAACGACACAAGAAATTTTGTTATCTTAAAAAATATTTTACAAACGCTCCCATGCTTGTTGAGCCGTTGAATATGGTTCCAATATAGTGTGCAAAAGATCGTTGGATATCGTGTTTTAAATCCATTGAAGGACTATATCATCCAAGAGACCATAGGGCCATATCAATGTCGATGACCTTGTTTTTCTCCATGACACCCGAATGAGGTTTTGGAGGATAATATGGTCAATGACTTAGTATGCGCGACAATGAATTTTGAATAACTCCGCCCAAGATGAATATTGCCCTTTTTTCATCTCAAGAAGCACATTTATTAAGTTCTTGACGTAGTTTACAGCAAGAGCAGAATGAAATTTGTGTTGGTCGGCCATTGTTTCCCAAGAGAAACAAGAAAAGATGATGAAAAGAGAGGGTAGGGTTTCGACTAGGGAAGAAACCCTAATAGGGTTTAGATGATGAAGAAGCCGAAATGGGTAGGGTTACCCCGGGGGGACCCTAGACGTAGCCGAAAACGAAAAAAATGTTAGGGTTTCGACTAGGGGGGGGGGGAATAGGCTTAAGGCTAGGATTTTGGGGGGTTAATCTTTTGGCTCTTGATGCCAGGAAGGAAATATTTTCCATGATCATTCCATTCCTTGAATACAATATTATATACATAATACAAGACTTAATCTATGCTACAATTATGATAGAATATACTAAGAATATTTATACCCTAAATATAAGATGTTTGATTTGATTATGGAAACCATAATCTATCAGGTCCAATAGACAATCTCTCAATATAGTTTGGTCACTAGCCAAACGATCCGTTAAAATCAAAGTTTTGATTGACGCAATCCTATTTCAAATCCACCGTTATTTTTATTAAGAGGGGTCAATAGACAATCAATCCACCTACAATACGACTTTGTTAGTTAAATATGTAATTAGCCTGCAATACGACTTTTTTTTAATCTAAATGTGTCATTAGTAGACAGTTGGAGACAGTTGAATGTGGACTTAGATGCAGATAATAAATGCTCATGGAGATGCAGTTGATAACATTAATTGTTCATCAAATTGGAACAGATAGATTCAGAAGAAGAAAAACAGTAAATAAGACCTAAACACAAAACCAGTTATTTGTGTGAACTACCAAAAATGTCTTTACTCACTGCAATTATCCTGCTGCTATAATGATGGGGAATTATGATTGGTCCTCATAAGATATGATTATTCCTTCCTATGCATATTATCTGTATTTAGAGGGTTGAATGAGCCGGTTGGACTGAATTTAAACGGTTCAAAATGAGCTGAGGTAATAAGTAACCGTTGGCAAGATTGTGTTTTTTTGTTTTGCATCCTTACAAAGATACTCCCAGTTCATATTATGAGACCTTAATTCTACGACTTCAAATGCTAATAGCTAGATTTTAAATTTATAATTTATACATATTTAATGAATTTTATAACGCAAATGTAAGATATAGGACAAATCTACTGAATTCGACCGAACTCTTAAATGATTTTCCAATTCAGCCCTTGATATTAGTATCTGTTTTTGGAAGCTTCACATGTTTAAAAAGACATTTAATAGCATTGATTGTTGAAGTATTTGTCCAAACTACTATTTTTTCTTAAATGTCTCTCTCAACTAATTTGAAAAATAAAGCATAATAAGTGCTTCTTGCTTTTCTAAAAAAATATATTTTAAAACCAGAGGCAGATGCACCAAATAAGTGGTGTGTTTTAAGTGTTTTACTAATCTACCCCTAAAGAATATTGTGATTATTATAATTAAATGTCTTGAAAAAAATTACTTAATAATTGTTGATTATGTAAATAAAGTAATTTTGAAAAAATAAAATTAATTTTATTTTGAAACGCTAAAACACCATTTATTTTAAAACAAAATAAAAGGGGGAAACTCACTTATTTGAAATGGAGGGAGTGTTAGCTTTGGCATAGATCTTACGCACTATTAGAAACAACTGTATTTCCCACTGATAGTGAAAAATTTGTGCTACAAATCATGATTTTTTATCATATTTTCACCGAATCAGTAGTTCAGTGGGAAACGCATGGTGGGAAATAAGTTACTATTGAAACACCGAAAAACTTTCTAATTTTTTCGTGTGAAAACACTATTATTTAGATTCTTCCTACCGACATTCAGTGAGATAGTTACTAAACATTTTTCAGTAAAAAATTCAGTCAAAAAAATAGAGATTTTTTAGTAATGAGATATGGGTTCGACTAAATTTATTAGCTTCTGCCTAAATACAATATATATATTTAAAAAATCACTAAATATGTACATATATTAAACTCTGAACTCAATTACATTGGATGGTTTATGGAATTTGTGGCCACCCAGAGGTTGCCAGAATTCACAAGTTTCAAAATCCTAAATTCACCTCTTTTTTAAAATAAATTATATTTTGTCAAAACGATAAATATATATAATTGAGTAGAGATAATAATATTTGGTTTGGTCAAATAAAACGTTATTACTACTCACCCCAACTGTACAGATTTATGGGCAGATCCAAAAGAGTACCAGCTACTCAATTTGAGAGGACAACTTTGTCTGTGAAATGATTTTCTCAAGTTGGCATGTAAAATTAGTTTTAGGTGGTTTTCTTTATTTTTTCTTTTTCTATATGAAAAAAAAAAATCTATTCACCATTTTTGGATCTCTTTTAATATTTCATAATAGAGCTTCTCAAATACACGTTCTTTTTTTTATATCCATCTTCACGGCTTACGCCATACTATTCATAAAGATAGTAGTCCCGGTCTCTCAGCACTACTGTCAGTAAATCGTGAGATGTGCATCAATAATCAGAGTTTGAGAATAGAACAACTGATATCACCTATAAGGTCCCATATCAAATACACATTCTTTGTTATATCGTAGTTCATCTATGAAGATGTGTGTTAAACTTGGGAAATTAATTAATGTTGAACCTTAAGATAGCTATCCATACAATGATTAGGAGTATAAGATTCTCAACAAGAGAGAAGTTGTGGTTTTTCCGGAATATTCCGTTACCCGGAATGAAAAAGGTGATATCGTAGTTCTTTGTCTATGAAGATACATGATTAGGTGTTCATTTTAATTTTCCATTGAGGCTAAGTTTAAACCATGAAAATGTGATATCGTAATTCAATTAGGATTTTAAAAGACTATTTTGGGATAAATAAGTCTTGTGGTATTCAATTTAAGATTTTTAAATAATCTAAATAAGTCTTGTGGTATTTAATCAAGACTATTAGGATATTTAAAGAGGGTGTTCAAATCTAGTGGTATTCAATCAGGATTTTAAACAAGTAACAAAAAGTCTTTTGGTATTCAAAAACTTGCTAAACAATCAGAATTTTGTGTCACTTTTTAGTGGGAGGTATAAATACCAAACTCAATAAAAAATTCCACTCAAACCCATCAGACTTTTTTCTCCACCGCCAACAGATCTGTAATGGCCAAAAGTGAAAATGTCGTCACATTTTAAAACCCAAAAAGTCACTGCTTTGTCAAATTTTTAGAGAGATATGAAGCCAAACAACAAGAGATTTTGGATTTTGGGTTGTAGATTTTTTTTTTAATCTTTTGTTATGTATTTCCGTTTCAATTTTCAGAAACAACGAAGATGAAGATTTTGAAAATTCTGCAAGTGAAAAGTTGATAGAAAAGCTGGCAAGATCTTGATAGTTTTGAACAAGGTAGTATTGAAATGGAAAAAAATGAATATTTTTTTGCTCCCTAAAATGTCAGCCCTCAATGGATTGGGATGATTTTGAGAAGATCAAAATGGATTGAGTTAATAAAGGTTTTTTTTTGTGTAGATTGCTCTTTATATAATTCATTGGTCTTTAATTTTTGCCCATCATATCACTGGTCTTTAATTTTTTCCCATACTTTTTATTTGATGAAAGTTTGTGGGCCAAAGTACTCTTATTCGGAGAAGGTCCTGAGTTCGATCCCCAGCAGAGTCAAAAATAATATTTTCCGTCCCAATTTATGTGGCACCATTTGACTTGGCATGAAGTTTAAGAAATAAAGAAAAACTTTTGAAATGTGTGGTCCAAAACAAGTCTTATATAAATGTGTGGCTATAAATCATCTCATAAAGTTAAATTGTTTCTAAATATAGAAATATGACATCATTTTTTGGACAGACCAAAAAGGAAATGATGTCACATAAATGGAAACGAAGGGAGTAATAATTTCGCAAGGCATAGGTTTCTAACTATGCCTATTCACTATGTAGTTACATAGAGACTATCACTTAACGTATGGTTATGTAGAATAACTTAGTTTTCTACATAACTATGCCGAACAATGTATATTCTAATGAACTATGCCTCAAGACATAATTTCTATGTAGTTACATAGAAACTACATAATTTCTATGTAGTTACATAGAAACTATGTCTTAAGGCATAGTTCTGTATGATAATTTAATTTCCATAAAACTATGCCTTAGGCATAGTTTCTATGTAATTTTGCGTGAATAGGCATAATTTCTATGAAATGTTTTCCTTGCGAAATTATTTTCTTTTTTTTACTTTGCCGGGGTTCAAACCTAGAATTCGATTTTTTTTTATGTCAGTGATATTTTCGGCCACTTTAAAGTACGAATGGCAAAAATTAAAGACCAACGATTTGAGAGGCAAAAATTAAAGACCACCCCAGAATAGGGGTATTCATGTGAATGACCCGTTAATAAATGGGCAGATCAAGTCGGGTCAAAATGGACTGAATTAATAAATGAACGGGTTATTGACCAGCCCAAATATTACTTGGGTTGAAATGAGTTGGGCCGAAATGGTCTAAATAAAAAGTGGATCAAAACACAACCCGCCCAATTCTTACTAAACTTCAATTGCCTTATTTGTTCTTGTATGATTTTTTGGTACCTAATAAATCATTATTTTTCTTTGTTATGGGATAGAAAAAATAATCTTTTTGAAAATATTTTGACACAATTTTTCATGGATTAATTTGAGCTAGATATCAACCCAAATTTTGAAGGACTGAGTTCAAAATGGGCGTCAATAACCAACCCAAATTTAAGCGGGTTGGGCAGGTTACGATTTCATGAGCTGATTTTGCCACCTATACTCAGAGCTGCCTAGATCGATCAAAAATCAGATCAACATTGAATCTCACCCGAATTGTGCACATTTGCAAGGTAGTCTTGCAACCCTCATGATGGATGTGATCTTGTTTTTGTCCTATAATAGCTAATGTTTGTTCAATTAATTTGATCTTTTGTAGAGCACTTGAAGCTAGTACTCTTCCTGTTTGCTTTGTCTAAGTTAATGCAAGAAAATACATATATAACTGAAACCAGAAGGACCAAATATTCTACGAAAAACACTCTAGAAAAGAATCTTTTGCGTTAACCATTCTTGTAACATTTTTCACATTTGCTCCAAAGTTCATAATAATGTTATTACACCATGTTTAACACCAATAACAAAAAATGTTACAAATGTAGAAACTGGCCTTCAGCAACTTATAGCTCGGACGGATCGATATCATCCTACACAAGAGTAAAGCATAAGAGGAAGAAACTAGAATTACCGTCTCACTTTCAAACAAGCTAGGGTCGACTATAGCTCCAAAGTTCATAATAATATTATTACACCGTGTTCAACACCAATAACCAAAAATGTTACAAATGTAGAAACTGGCATTCAGCAACTTATAGCTCGGACAGATCGATATTATCCTACACAATAGCAAAGCATAAGAGGAAGAAACTAGAATTACCATCTCACTTTCAAATAAGGGGTCGACTATATCAATCCTCATTTTCTATTTTACTTCATTTGGATCAGTTTCAATTCAATGCGAAATTTTTTGAGATTCTATACAATAAGATAGGAATTAGCCGCCGTAATAATAGAAAAGTGTAACCAACAAAACAATGATTAAAAAAGAAACATAACTCCAACCAAAACTGATTTGACAAGTAAACAAGAAAGATAAGATCCTAACACCTAAATATGAAGGGGAAGGGTTTTAATGCATGTAAAAAAGGTCACCAAAAATACAAGGGCATACACCTCCACGAAAAACATCTAAATTTACACGCTAAAAGAACAATTATAAAGTTTATCAAAACAAATCTAATACAGGAATGCCCAAAGGTTCCAGGAAATATTCTGCTATCATCAAAAAGCCCAAATATCATAAATGACGGAAAAAGGAAGACGGCAGGAGTTGCTCCCTTTTTTACCTAATCATCCACGCATAAATCGCTGCTCACTTGGCAAACAAGGAGGGGAATTGGGCAACATTTTCAATGGCTGGGGCTGAAATGCTGTTGTTTCTACCATCACCACCACCACCACCACCACCTCTTCCACGGCCCCGTCCCTTACCACGGCCACCAGGGTGGTAGTAACTTTCTCCCTCGGCAGGCTTCAGAAACTCGTTTATGCTTTTAGTCTGCAAGAAATCAAATGTCTAAAGCCTCACAATCAAAGCAATAATTAAATCATCATCTCAATATCATTTACTCTCACGCTCTTCATGTTTAGAACCAGTATGCAATGATTTACAGTTAAATGATATTGAGGTGAACCACAAACTATAATACTGCAATGTATACACAACATTAAGGAAAATTATAATAGTGACACAGGCGTAACTGTGTACAATATTGGTGAAAATAATAGTACTGAATCTGCATAACTACATACAAAATATTGAGGACTATAATACTGACACCTACACGACTGTATACATACTATTAATTCCCTATTCCATTTTTCATCAAGAAAGAACCAAGGGAAGAGGAAGATTTCCTTGAAGCTGTTGAAAAGCATTTACTGAAATTTATATTCCGGAGGTGTGAAGGTCCAATATATAATGCATTTTTTCTCTATTGGGAGGGACTTGAGGACAGCAGGATGGATTCCCCCCCCCCCCAAAAGAAAAAACCCCATGATGTACATAACTTTTGAGAAATAGAGAGACAAGACACGTGTAACATTATGTTTATGAAATGAAAGGGACTCCCAAGAAATGCATAAACATATGATGCTATAATACCAATATGCCACTTAATTTTAAAAAATGCTAAAATACCTTTTTGGCTTTTTCCACTGCCTCCTTTTTCTTATCTTTGTCAGAACCCTGTCCAGACAAAAAATTCAAGCATGATGAATAATACTAGCATACAACACAATCAAGTTCTTTATACAGCAATGAAAATATAACCGCAGCAAGCACCAAATAACTCACCAATTTGATAAAGATTTCATCATCATTCTTCTTCTTGTTTGAGAGAAGTTGCATGGATTCAAGTTCTTTGTCCAAATTAACCTTTCTTTCCTCTTGCTTTAGAGCCAGCAAAGCCTTCCTCTTTTCTTCCATTACCTTCTCATACTCCTCGAGGGTCATCTCCTACAACACAAGCAGAGATGAATGATAATTAGTTCCAGATAAAATGATCATAGATAAATATGAATAAAAACAACTGGAATCTACAAAAGTGTAAATAAATAGCCAACAAACAGTTAATCCAACAGATATGAATCAAGGTTAAGAAGTAACTAGGGGGTGTCAAATAGGCGGGTTGGGCTGATTTTTTTGGGGGGGGGGGAGGGTCAAAATCGGCTGAGTTAATAAATGGCCTGGTCCTTGATTGAAATGGGCTAAAAAGTATGTCATAACCCAGCCCGTCCAATTTTTACTAAGTTTTAATTTCCTCGTTTGTTCTTTCATAGTTTTTAAGTACCTAAAAAACTATTATTTTTCTTTATTATGGCTATATATAACATATCAAATAAAATGTCTCCTTCAAAATATTTTGACAAGGTTTTTATGGGTCAATTTGGGCTACATATTAGCCCAACTTTTAGATGGGCTGAAATGAGTTGAGCTAATAAATGGGCGGGCAATGTTTTCATAGGCTAATTTTGCCAGCCCTAGAAGTACCTAGTCAGTCTACCAGAAAACATTAGTTCATGTTCATAGACATAGCTATTTCATAGAAATATTTGACGCAGGTAATATTTATAAGTGTGATGCCATTTTAAAGAGAAACAGTGAGTAGTAAATGAAATCAACCAAAGCAGCAAGTGGTTATTATATTTTGGTCAAGAGCAAGGGATTGAAGCCAACAAAATAAATGGTGATCCCAAATGGAAAAGCAGTAAACAGGAAGTATATAGTCGGTTGCATTATTCTACACTGAATCCAAGGCCCTTTTGGCAGCTGGGGGGGGGGGGGAATAATTGTAGTATCTACCAACTGATGCCTAGAATCATTCCTAAGAAAACGATGATTATTCCAAAATACCAAATTCCTCTGGTTACCTTCAATGCATGTAGCAGACTACAAGTACAAAGATTTAATAGAAAATACTCGTTTATAAAAAGTTAGATTGCATTAGAATATTGACAACTGAGCTAATAATCCTTATCCAAAATGATTTACTCCCTCTGTTTCAATTTGTTTCTTACTTTTCTTTTCAATTTGTTTAAAAAGAATGTCTCTTTCCTAATTTGGCAACTCATTAATTTCAACATCCCGCGTGGCATGTTTAAGACCATATGATTAAAGGACATTTTAGACATCTTTAATTTGAGACCATAGGATTCAAAAATCTTTACTTTATTAAACTCCGTGTCCAGACAAACTAAGACAAACAAGGAGACAGTCCAAAAATTCAATTTTGAATTTACGTCTCCTACCCCACACACACCCCACCCCCACACCAAAACCACCACTACCCAAGAGGATGATAGTGCAGGAGACTAACATTAATTTGCAACAGAAGAATTGGAGCATGAAAAACAAGCAAAACAAATGATGGTCTTCAACAGAAAATGACAGTTACCTTCTCCTCGGGTTGCTTCTCTTCTGGCTCAGCAGCAGCAGAATCCTTAGTGGCGTTTCCAGCATCTTCCTGTCCAGCTTGTTTCTCAGCCTCGACAATCTTCTCACCATCATTAACAGGCTCTTCAGTCTCACTGATTTGGATTGAAAAACCCAACATGAATTTATAAGAAAAAATTAATGCGTAAAGCCAAGGGGAATAAGGAAACAAAAAATTGAGATGGCAGTCATACGGTGCAATATCATCTGCAGGAGTTCCCCAATTCCCACGACCAGAGCCCTCCCGTTTAATAAATTCATTCCTATACAACAGAACAGATCAAGAAGATACATATCATATGCCTAAGAAACAAATACAACCACAATAAGTAAAAGCTAGAGCTGACCGCTCTAAAACATAATAGCCAGTAAATGTATATGTTTTGCATATTAAGTATAATATATATAATATACAGATTGTAAACATAAATATACATATAATATTACATAACCGGTGTATACCTTTTGTATATTTTGGCTAGCACCCGTAATTAATTGTCGGACGGACCAAAACTGAAGGAAATACAGTAATGAAATGCACTTATGTGACTTTCAAAAGTAGCAGATTGACTTACCCACGGCCAGTTCCACTTCGTCGATCAAACACTCTCCGTGGGCGTTCCCCTTCACCTTCTGCAGCATCTCCGTTATTGAAACCACCACGACGACCTCCACGGAACCCCCCACGGGGTCCACCGTATCCGCCTCTCCTTTCAGAGATCTTTCCAGACTCTCCATCTTCTGGAGCTCTGTACCGCCCACCAGAGAATCCATTGTTGCTGCCAAAAGCATTCTCATCAGCAGCAGATTCTTGGTCAAACCCACGCCCTCCTCCACGGGCTTCTCCACGTGGACCCCCACGGCCTCCTCGCTGGCCATCACTCCTGGCTTCCCTCACTAAGAAAATAATACACAAATAAGCAATGGGAAAAACTGTACTATGATAATAACAATCTGTAGTACCAATATGGGAATATGGTAAGGAGAAACTAAATGCATTCCGATCCATTCGCAAGCTGTCATATTCACTAAATAACAGACAGAAAATAATTGCTTAGACATTGAAAAACACACCATTAATTCCACATATTTCCATAGCCTAAAAGTTTGATTCAGACTCCAACTAATCCTGGACTCAGACATAATTGATTGACTGATTTTTATAGCCCAAAATGTTTAAGCATTGAACTCAAATTAATTTTACATATTTCTATAGTCCAACAGTGCCACAATGGGAAGAGAAAAGCAACATTTCCACAATAACAATAAATACTTCATGTAGAATACCTTTCAACGCTAGCCTAGTGATTTATAACTACAGAAATATCTTTGGCTTATTTATTTCTTAAACTCTGTGGTCAGTCTAACTCCATCATATAAATTGGGACGGAGGGACTACAACAACAACAATAAAAATAAAACTATATCTCAACCCAATTAGCTCAATCCAAACTAATTATTTCAGCTATATTAACCAACTACATTAGTTCAACTCCATTCGTATCGGTTTTAATAAGAACCCACAAATACAAAAAAGGGGTACAAACTATTATACATGAGCCCAACAAACCCTCGGCACCAAAACACCAAAATATTCAAAAATACAACAACAAAATGATTAGAATAACTTAATATTTACCAGCCTGAGTAGGAGGAACCGGTTTAGCAGGCTGAACCGGACCTTTCTTAGTTGCTGAACCGGCAACCGGAACCACCGGTTTCAATTGGTGAGCAGCAATAAACAAACTTGGGTCTTCAGCATCATCATCCAATAAGTCAAATGGGTTCACCGTAGCCATCTTTTTCAAGAAATGAAATGAAGTGGTTGTGGGTTTTGTGAAAACCGGCTGATAATTGAGGGTAGTGAAGTGAATAGTGATGGTGTGGGGGTGCTGTTGTTTCTTGGGCTTTATGACTTTGTTGGCTATTTTGGGTCTTTGTAGTGAAGTTTAGCCTGTCTTTGGCTTTTTAAAATGACAATTCGCACAAATGTCTTTTGCTTTTGGGTCGTCTCTAATTTTTGCCGGTTAAATTAGAAATTTTTAATATTTACCATCACCTAAAAACTCATGAGTTCTGGATTCGAACCTCAGTGGTTAAAATTTTAAAAAAAAATTACTAGACAAAGTTTACCTGCAAATTATGTATTAAAGTAGAAAACTCTACATTAAGGCAGAGTTTACCTTCAAACATAAGGAAAACTATGCCTTCTAAGGTAGAGTTTACCGACAAATTTTATCTCACGAATCCAAACTCTACCTTGAGATTTTTTAAAAATGGGCAAAAATTAAAGACCAACAAGATCAATACTTATGAAGGGAGTCCGCACAAAAACTTATAAGCTAAAAGTAAGTTGATAATACCCAACTTTTGGCTTTTGGCTCATTTTGGTACTTTTTTAATTTAAAAATAAGTATTTAAAAGTACTTTTTTTTCTTTCCCAAACACCACCAAAATTTGAAAAGAGATTAAAGCCAATACACACTTAAAATAAGTCAATCCAAGTACCATCTCAGACTTCTCCTCTATAATAATATTTCAATGTAACGAATAAGTTTTGTTTGAAACTATTTTCATATTATATTATATTAATATATTTTTTATAATAACATTTCACTCTAGCATTAAAAAATTATGGACAAATAATTTATAAAGAGATATGTTTGACAGTAGTTTAAGGGACTCTTAAAAAACAAGAGTTTCAGTAGACAAACTCGCACGAAAAGCCTTATACATAGATCAAAGGTCGATGTAAGTTACATCTTGAATCTTTTTACGAACTTAGTCCCTTAGCCCCAAGAATATGTACACATGTATAGTTGATTAATCGAACTACAATGATTGGAATGATAATATACAGACTTTTGTGCGAAAGATGAAACGTCAAAATTCCTCATGTGGCAGTTATATCCTCGTCCGGGAAGCAACCCTTTAAAGTCATGTTCCTCCTTGATCGGGTGCAAGGTGTTTCATATAAACAGTGTCACGTAAACAAATGGATTGATATTTACATTATCTGCTTAAAATATATATAGAATTACGTATATTAAATTTTTATTTAGGATAGATTTGTTTTCGGGAGAATCTATTATATGTATTCTTGCAAAAGGTCAATAAATTTCGTGCTCAATTAAATAATATCATATAAATTGAGACAAATGAATTTATATTTATATCATCTGCTTAAAATATACTACATAGCTAGAATTACGTATATTAATTTTTTAAATAGGATAGATTTGTTTTCGGGAGAATCTATTATATGTATTCTTCAAAAAGGTCAATATATAATTTAGACAACAATTACTTACTTATGAGAACATAGTTCAAATTCACTTTAACAATGGCACACAAAAAAATCGAACGGTGTTCTATTGAGATAGATGGAGTCAACTATTTTCTTGTATAATCCGTGTCTTGTGTTCTACCCACCACATGACGTGACTTTGGGGTCTTTTTCTAATATACTTTGACTATTTTTAATTTATTAGTCTTTTGTTTTTCCTTATCCAATGAAAAAGTGCAAAATAAAAATGAATTTTTATAGAATTTTTATTTGTTCACATTGGATATTGGAGAAAAGGGATATGGGACAGTGAAAAGGTGTAGATGATATGGAGGAAAACATTATATTTGGTTGGTCAAAAATATGGTAAATATTTTCTTTATGACTTAAGAAAAAAATAGAAAAACTGTCTCATAAATAATATTTCACACTAATTGCCTCCTCTGCCCCGTCAATACATCTCACCCTCACCCACCCACCTTACCTACTTTATATACAAATGTCTTGGAAATATTATTTTTTATATTCTTATTATGAATACTTTTTTTGTATACTTACCAAACACTAGAAAATAAGTGTAAAAAATCATGAAAATCACTTATATTTAGGATAGTTTCCTTCATACTAATCACACCTGAAGACTCCACTATCAAGGTTTCGTAGGTAATGACTTACAGATTCATCTGTACTCAATATCTTTAGTTCGAACTGTATATGTATTAAAAAAATTCACTAAATAAGTACGAAATTAGTGAAAATTTACCAAATTTTTAGAATATACGTGTTAGGCCATTCAAGGAGAAGTGCATAGAAAAGATTTACTTCTTATTACTTATTTGTACAAGAAGTATACATCTCCTGGCTAATTAATAAATATCAAGAAGAAGGACTAGGCAAACAACTAGGTCAAGAGAAACTGTTATCTTTCAAGATTGAGGCTCAAGCCTTTTCCTTTACTAGTGTAAAGCCTTTTGATATTAGACTTCTGTTCATTTAGCAACCTTGCTAAACTCCTCTTTGCATTTGCTCTAAAAGGGCAATTTGATGCCAAATATCCATCCACTAAATGCAAATATGCCTCCAAATCATGGCAACAAGCAACATCAGCATTAGGCTTCAAAAATGGTGACATTCTTGTGTCAACTCTCAGCTCCGTGCCAACGTGTGCGTATGCCCATGGCATACTTTTGTCGAGCACATTTAGCACCCCGCTTACAAGTCCCGACTCCCTTAGCTTTTTGTCAAGTTCTTCACTCACGAACATCCCCGGAACTCTAGTGATCAAATCTTGATTGTTCACGATACGTAGAACTTTAACGTTCTTTGAGTTTAATCGATCTGCAAAGCTTCGATTGCCCACTCGAGGACCACCAAAGGAAAAAACAGCCACCGGTGGTGCATCCGGTGCACATGTACTCACTTCGTCTGCGACTAATAAGGCCAAGGCCGCTCCGAGACTATGCCCTGTCACGGTAATGCTTAAGGGCTCGCCTTTGAATTGTTCGACAAGTCTTTGCACTTCATTAACTACTGATTCAGCTAAACTTGGAATATTAACACCGGAGGTTCGAAACAAGCTCAAAAATCCACATTCCACTTTAGCTGACTCACTCTCTGTTTCTGTCTCTGCTGGAATTTGAACCAGTAAGTCATGAAAATTCTCCCCCCATTCCAAACAAGTCGCAGTGCCACGTAGAGCTATCACGATATCCCTCCGTCCCATACGTTGAATCTCCGATCGATCATCACAAACCGCGACATAACCAATCCAACTCGACCTTTGTGTCATCCATCCAAGATCAGGTGCCACGTCATCTACCCATTTTGGCAATCCAATGGACGACGTGGCAAACAAGCTCTTGGTCACCTTATAAGACTTATCAGGCAACACCACGTTTCTGGGGCCCGACATCCCCTCGTCCACACACGTGGCAGGGTTAGAATGGAAACAATGATAAGCTGCTTGAATAAACTCCCCATATCGAACCAATTCACGCCTGAGATTCTCATTTAAAGGATCAATTAATCCTAACCAATCATTACTACCATGGTACTCTTTCCATCTACTACCAAGATTGTTTCTTGGAGAGTATTCTATATTATTAGATGACAACATCTTTTTTAGCCTATTTAAATGTCTTGGAGACATCTCTTCAGCAACCTTGTGTTCAGGCCAAATTCTTGACAAATTCAGCCCTTCCAACAATTTCATTCCCACAAAAGTAGGGTTAGCGTTTGTGTACATCTTATCATTTTCAGACCCCACTTCTGAAATTACACTGAATATGTTGTTGTTTTCCTTCGATGCGTTACTCGATTCTTGATGAATCGTTTGGGATTTATTTTGTAAGAGCTTTTCAAGATTTGAAAGATGTTTTTTTGTCATATTTTGTGTATTTACTACTGAATTTGTTGCTTTTGCTAATGAAGGGTTTAATGGGGATCCATTACATCTAAAGCTGGATTTTCTTGCCTGAAAAATATGGAGATTGGTTGCCGGAAGTGTAGCTCCGATCATCATGTTTTTTAGAGAGAGAAAGTGATATTATTTAGAGAGAGAAAGAGGGAAAAAGTCAGCTTAGAAGAATGAGGTTCAAATTAAACCAAGTAGGATTAAGGTGCTAAGGTGAGGTTTATATAGAAGAAATATTTAATGAAAGGACTTAACTGGATCTCATTTTTCGTTTTATTTACGAGTATACCATGTAATATTACTGGGAATTATGGGGAATAGAGAGGGTATTTATTTGAAAATACAGTTCATTAATTGACTTTGATATAGAAGGCTTGAATTCATATCTTCAACTATGATTTTCCTATTTTTATTTTTTATAAAAGAGTGTTTTATTGGTACATCTTAAAAGACTAAATAAATTACTTAAAATATTTATATGCATCACATCACATCACATCGATGGTTTACATCAAATTACGTTCGTAAGTTAAGTGACTTAATTTATAATTAACCACATTTAAGTATTAAAAGTCTATGCGCAAACATATCATGCATATATTTACTTGGTCTAAACTAGTGCGAGTAAGTTTTTATTTCTACATACTACAGTATTTGAATTAGACATGAGAAGAAAAGTCATTTCTTTAATCGACACCTCCCGGATTATCAAATCTTCTTGCTGTTTGTGTCCATTTTTTTGAGTGACACCTCCAAGATTATCAAATATTTTTCATGTTTGTGCATTTAATTTGCTAAAAGGTATGCACATTTGTACACTCTTCCTTCCTGAAAGAAATAATCCCCTTGATTATTTTCATTGATTGAATAAATATATATACAAGTTAAAAAATATGAGAATCATATTCCTAATCTATTCCTAAAACCTTATTCTACCATAATTCTAACTATACAATTGTGGTAAGTGTATAACACTAATTATGGTAATAAATATACTATAATAAACACACAATATACTTTCCTTAATATACAATATTGTCCACTGATTTTCTGCTTTACTCCCGTGATGGAAATTTACTCTTTGAGCTACTATCGACCTTGCTCGAGGCCGAGAGGCCTTCTTTGCCTTCTTTGGTTTAGCATCGCTTGAGAGGCCCAGCTACATACATTTCTTTGTTTTAATCCATTGATATATATGTGATATACCTGCTTGTATATTCAGTGTATATCACATGTATATTGCTTTATTTAACACACCGCATGATCATAGCGGGCGGTTTTAACACCGAGGCTGTCCCTAAAATCTTCAAATAGAACCATTGGTAGACCATTTGAAAAGATGTGCGCAATTTGATAACGAGGCGGGACATGGCATACGCGAACTTGACCGCTTTGCAACCTTTTCACGGACAAAGTGAATGTCCATTTCGATATGCTTGGTGCGTTGGTGTTGAACGGGGTTACCTGAAAGGTAGATGACACTAATGTTATCGCAATATACCAAGGTTGCCTTCTGAATGGGACAATGAAGCTCCAAAAGGAAATTACGTAGCCAACATGATTCGGAGACCACATTCGCTACCCTCGATATTACGTCTCGCACTTGGCGTGATAGAGTTGCCTAACGCTTTGCCGACCAGGAGACCAAGTTATTGCCAAGGAACATCTGATGGCGTAAGTCGGCCGTGCGGTGTCGGGACACCCACTGATCAAAGATCCGTGTAAGAGACAAGTGTGGATGTAGATGAAGGATACAAGTGCAACCCATAGTCCAATGTCCCCTAAATATACCGAATGATGCGTTTGATTGCATTCATGTGCTCAACTCTGGGATCATGCATGAATAAACACACCTGCTGAACTGCATACGTAATATCTGATCTGGTAAATGTAAGATACTGGAGGGCCCCTGCAAGACTGCGATAGCGGGTCGGGTCCTCGTATGGTGCACCTGCTGCGGCACTCAGCTTTGGGTTTGCATCAACCGGTGTGGAAGTGGACTTACAGGATGACATCTCAGCCCTCTCGATGATCTCAGCAGCATACTTTCGTTGAGATAGAAACAAGCCACCTGAATGACGCTTGACGACAATCCCCAAAAAATAACTCAACGGCCCTAAGTCCTTCATAGCAAATTCAAAACTGAGCATGGCCATGATAGACTGGCGCAAAGCATCGGAGGAGGCAGTCAAGATAATATCATCCACATACAACAGAATATAGGCTAATGACGAACCATGGCGGTAGATGAACAAGTAATTATCTGACCTGCTGTGAGTGAACCCAATAGTCGAAACAAAATCAGCAAATCGTGTATACCAGACCCGTGGAGACTGCTTAAGCTCATATAGTGATTTCTTAAATAAACAGACATGATGAGGGCGGTTGGGATCCCTGAAACCCAACGGCTGATACATATAGACTGTTTTCTTGAGATCACCATGTAGAAAAGCATTCTTGACATTTAACTGATGAATTAACCAAGTCTTTGAAAGAGCCAAGCTAAGCACAATGCGAATGGTAGCCGGTTTGACCACCGGACTAAACGTCTCACCACAATCAATTCCAACCTGCTGAGTCTTACCATCACCAATAAGTCGTGTCTTATGTCTAGCAAATGACCCATCTGAATTCTTCTTATGAGCAAAAATCCACATAGACCTGATAATATTAATACCATATGGACGGGGCACCAACTCACATGTCTTATTATCAATAAGAGCATTATATTCATCAGTTATAGCAATTTTCCAATTAGGGTCATTTAATGCGGACACAGGATTGCGGGGCAAGGGGGATTTAGAGACATCAGAATGTAAATTAAAATGTCTTTTAGGTGTAAAAATACCCCGCTGACTACGAGTGACCGATCTATGACTCGAGGAAGAATTGATGGAATTTTGGGAATTTTCTGGGCTCGGGACGGGTGGCGTGAGCGGTGGGCTCTTGGCCCAAATCGGTAAAGGTTGGAATCGGATGCAGGCGGTTCGAGGTGGTACAGGCGAGCCCGATTCTTTGGAACTATTCGATGGTGGATTTTGTGAGTGTGGCGATCTTGTTGGTCCCGGTAGGCGATGGGCATTGGAGGATTTTGTGTACGGAGATGTTCGAAAAATTCCGAATAATATACGGGGATATTTGGTCATCCAAAAAATTATATGACTGAGGTTCGGGAGTATGAACTTTCGTAAATGGGAATTGAGTTTCATAAAAAATGACATGACGATTGATTATGATTTTCTTGGAGGATAAATCAAAACACTTATAACCACGATGATTTGACGGATAACCCAAAAATACACACGGGGTAGACCGAGCCTGAAGTTTGTTAATTGCGGTGGATGGGAATAACGGATAACACAAGCACCCAAAAATTCGAAGGTGAGAATAAGAAGGGTTCTTATTAGATAGGATTTTGAGGGGGGAAGAATATGTCAGACCTTTAGACGGAATTATGTTCAGAAGGTAAGTGGCCATTTGTAGAGCATGATGCCAAAAATATGGAGGTATGGAGGCATGTATTAGGAGAGTTCGGACAATGTTATTTATGGAACGAATTTTGCGTTCGGCTTTCCCATTTTGTGAAGATGTATGAGGACATGAAAAATGAAAATTTATCCCATGAGTAGCACAAAATTCTCGAAACTCCCTATTGTCATACTATTTCCCATTATCACATTGAATATTTTTTATTTCTCTTTCGAATTGAGTACGAATGAACGCTCTAAATTTTATGAAGACGGAAAACACTTGTGATTTATTCGCAATTGGAAACGTCCACAAAAATCTAGAATAATCATCTGAAAAGAGAACATAATATCGATGACCCATTGAACTAAGAACAGGAGATGTCCATAAGTCGCTATGAATAATGTCAAATGGCATAGAAGTATGAGACTTGGAGTTTACAAATGGCAACTTAATAATTTTTTCTAATGAACAAGACTGACAAATTGGAGTACGACTCGTACCCTTACAAGAAATAAAACTATTTTTATCTAAAGCTGATAAAATAGAAGATCCCGGATGACCCAGACGAGCATGCCACATGGAAGGAGAGATGGCTGCAAAAGCTGATGGCAAGGCTGGACTCGATGGACTGAAACCGGGCATGATAGGATACAGATCCCCCCTACTATCACACCTCATGAGATGACTCCCCGTCTTGAAATCCTTCACAGAGAAACCGAAAGGATCAAATTCAACAGAAACATAATTGTCATTTGTGAACTTTCGGACAGACACTAAATTTTTAATCAATTTAGGAGCATGTAAAGTATTTTTCAAGAGGAGTGGTGGATTGGGAGGAGACAATGTTTTCTGACCATACCCTAGAATTGGAATAGAACTGCCATTACCAATAATTATCCCCCGAGGGGTGCTCAAATTGGAATAAGATGAGAGAGTACCTGATTTGGAAGTCATGTGAGTAGTGGCCCCGGTGTCCATGTACCAATTTGGGTCCGGTTGAGAAAATCCCAACGTGTGCATCGCGGCCTCGATATCGGTCTGAGTGGGGCTCTTTGCATGGTGGGGCGAGTGCAGGCCCAGGACTCCCGGCCGTCTTTGGAACTAGGCGTAGCTTCTTTGTGGGTGCCGTTGTTGGGCCATCGGCGATGGGCCGCCAATCTTTGGGTATTGGGCCTGGGTGTTGGCCACCAGCGCCGTGAAATTCTTCTTTGGAGGGTACGGGTTCCACTGCCAATGGCCCCACTACTGGGCCCATGGTAGTGGTGGCCCATTGTACCCTGGATGGGACACACCGCCTGCTTGTTGATAACCGGAACCGCCACCAGAACCGCCTCGTTTGCCCCTGCGGTTTTTGTTATTTTTGCTATTATTCTTGCCGCCACCATTATTATGGTTTTGGCCCGAATTATTAACAAAACCCGAAGAACTAGGAGAGGATGCCACTATGACAACTGGGCTTGCTCCGATAACCGCCTTTTTAGCCAAACCGGCTTCTTCCAATGTCAGCATGGAGCGAGCTTGATGAAAGTCGGGAAGAGGGTTGCTTTGGCGAAGGAGAGTTCCAACACCATTATAGGCCTCCGAAAGACCGGCAACCAACTGTAGAACTAGACGATTATTTGTTACTGGTGCGCCAACATTACGGAATTGATCCGCCAACTCCTTTAGTTTCTTGCAATATGCTGAAACGTTCGGAAATACGTCCATTCGAACGAGAGAGAATTCCTGCTCGAGTGTGACGACACGGGAATGTTGGTTGTCTTGGAATATGTCACGCAATCTATTGCATGCAGCCATAGCCGTGGTATCGGGCTCCATAATCGTCAGTAGAAGGTCCACTGAAATAGTGGCGTATATCCACCAAAGAACGGTAGCATCAAGTGTAATCCATAACTCAGGATCCTCCGCATGAAGGGGTCTAGCGGGAGGAATGATGTGATGAAGAACTTGATAAGATATAGCGTGAATTTTAAACAACTCCGCCCACGTTGCATATTGAACGTTTTCCATCTCAAGGACAATAGGGACACTTAGCTTGATATTGGAAACCGTGAGGGCAGGGTGAAAATTGTTTTTAGACATATTTGAAAGAACAAGGAAGGAGGTTAAATTTAAGAGAGGTTTTTGAGAGCGGAAGACAAAATTTTGGAGAGAAAACCCGAGGGGGGAGGGGGGGTTCTCGGCCACAAGTTAAAAGTTGAGAGAAAACTTTTGTGTAGACCTAGTCCTTTGATACCATGAAAGAAATAATCCCCTTGATTATTTCTTTGATTGAATAGATATATATACAAGTTACAAAATAGGAGAATCCTATTCCTAATCTATTCCTAAAACCTTATTCTACCATAATTCTAACTATACAATTATGGTAAGTGTATAACACTAATTATGGTAATAAATATACTATAATATACACACAATATACTTTCCTTAATATACAATATTGTCCACTGATTTTCTGCTTTACTCCCGTGATGGGCTGCTCTTTGGCTACTATCGACCCATCGCTCGGGAGGCCGAGAGGCCTTCCGCATCTTTGGTTTGGGCCACTGCCGAGAAGCCCAACTGGCTGCACTTCTTTTTTGCTGTTTTAATCCAGTGATATATATGTAATATACACTGCTGTATATTCAGTGTATATCACATGTATATTGCTTTGTTTAACACTTCCAAATTTATATAATAAGAGTTTCACTTTCATGCTCAGATATTGTAAAAGTATTTATATAATCAGGCTATTTGTAAAATTGTTGTAGATGGTATACAATATCATCCTCTTAAAACTATTACTCCTAAAAATATTACAAATACTTATTTGAAGTCATCAAGATAGATATTGTACAAATTTAGAGGGTGCGAACAAATATGTAGACATTTTGGCAAACAAATACCACATACATATCGAAGATCAAGTTGTATGGAAAGGTGCAATTAAAGATAAAAAGTTTTTCCTCGTTGACAAATTTAAGTAAAGAAGCTTATAAGAAATTTTACCCGTAAATATAGAGATATGATTTACGTACATCTCATCCTCTCTAAACTCCACTTATAGAATTACATTGGGTATGTTGTTTGTTTGTTGTTGTAAGCTTATAAGAAATGTTTGCGATTTCTGAATGTACCAAAAAAATTTATACGCTAAATATTAATTAATAACCCGATAAAGAGAGATAATTAATCCATTATAATCGATTGAACTAGACTAGTATAAAAAAATTATACTTTAGTGTATATAACTTGAATTTTTACTACGTATAAAATTACTTTTAAAAGCATGATTTCCTTTTCAGATTCAACTCAAATTGTCAAATGCGCTTAACGGTTGACAACAAACACTAATATCCCTCGTCAACTTTTAATATTGATACATCATACGTCATTTTTTTCATACATAATACTTTAGGTTTTCAACTTTCCACCGTGTGGTTGACAAATACTATGTTGAAAAAACTTATTTTATGTTGTAAACTAGTAAATGATATTTTTCAAATTTAAAAATGAATAATCACGGTCGACATGGTTGTTCAAAATTACTATGTTAAACATGAAAGATTTTTTCTACTATTTCATTTTATATGAAGATATTAAATAATTATGAAATTTAATGGCTCAATTGAATTGTACAAATCCATTAATGATAAAGAAAATATTAAGGTAGCGATCGAAAAGTTAAATTGGTACCAGCAATCAAATAGACGTGAATTTAGTGGAATGTTGTTAATATATATTTCCTAACTATTCAAAATAGAAGAGTGCGAAATAAATTGGAACGAAGGAAGTAATACATAATATATATCAATTTGTAATTCTTATAGTAATGTTGATATTTCAAGATAATATCGAGATGTATGATCTTTTTCTTTTTTTCTTCTAAGAATATAAACGATTTTTTTTACTAATAAAGTCTAGAATTAAGTAAGGTAGTGGTCTTTTCTTATACTTTTCTGCTCTTCGAATAAAAGTTTGGAATTGACTCTTTCCAAAAGTGACCAATTTTTTTTGAATTGTATAAAATATCCCAAGAAAAATGACGAATTATTGGAAAAGAATGAACTGCAAAAGATATTTTTATGCCACTAAACTTTTCTTATATTAGTCCACTCCACAATCAATTTAATTTATTTTCCTACTTTTCCTATTCATTTCCAAGCTTTCTTGTAAGCTTCCTTAGGCCAAATTAGAGAATTAAAGAACTAAAACAGGGTTTTATTTTGTCAGAAGAAAAAGAATTTTCTTATTGTTTTATCATTTATCATACGAGTAGACGTTTGGATGTGAGCTGGTTGAGATTTGAAAAAAGAAATTAAAGTTTTTTTTGGACATGAAAATGTAGATGGTGTTTTGTGCGTGAAAACTTGATTATATTTATAAAAAACTCTATAATCAAACTTCAAATTCTATATATTTCAATTTAATAAATATTTCCCCCCATATGATGTTTACACTAAACCAATTCAAATTACTATGAGTAATTTAATGAAGTAAAAGTATCTATACCTTAATTAATCACGGTTAAGTGCTAGTTGTACATATTCAAACACATATCATGCATCTATTGATTTGGTATAAACACCCGATACATATAAAGTTTTACATTTCAATTTTAAAGTTAAATTAATAAGTTAATTTGATAAATGAATATTAATTTGGAATAATCCATAAATATTATTTCAAATCTTTGAACCAAAATCTATAGTTGACGAATGCCATGCTGTCACAATTTCGACTTTTTGCAACGTCAAAATCCATAACTCAGGCGAAAATAGAATTTAGGACAGTCATAGATAGAAGCATTTGATATAGTAAAACGTTGAATTGAAATTTGAAAAAAGGAATAGAAATGTCAGGCATATACATCAAGTATTACCAACAGAAATGGACATTTAGAAATTTATTTACATACTTCTATACATAAATGAAATTGCATGTAATTGTGCAACAACATATTAAAATATATTAATAACTGTCTGCCTGTAGGGAGTAGCTCAAAGGAAAAAAAATTCTGATTCTATCTGAATTATGTTTAGATTAGGGCCGGCAATGGATCGAAGGTGGATCGGGTGGAGCTCAATCCGCCTCCACCCGCCAACGATTCATCCACCACCCGACCCATCCATCACCCTATTTTTTTTAATCCACATTCGATCCACCCATCATCCACGGGTGAATCGGGTGGATCGGGTGCTTCGCGGATGGAAGCGATGATGACTTATGAAAATTGGTCGATACTCAAGTCTTGTAAGTAATTTATGACAGTTAATAAATATGTCAGTTCAAATTTCACAAAAATGAACTTTACTTTGTTCATTTTATTGGAAGTAGAGAATTATACGAATTAATTCGAGAATGACAGGGTCTGGTAAACCCACAATTGCATTTGATTATATCAACTGTCAAGATAAAATAAATATCATCAATCCTCCTAGTACTGTGAATTCATATTTTTATGTGAAAACGATCAACATTTGTTTTTTCCCTTTCTTATGTTGTTCAATGTATGTTTTACTTGATCAAACTTAGAGTGGTATAATTAGCAGATAAAAATATAATTTGTTCAATCTGTTTAAATTTGGACTAGCGACCCACATATTTCTTAACTCAAGTTATTTTGATTAGCCTGATTCAGTCAAATTAAAAATAACATTTATTAAGCGTTTGGACATGCAATTTCATCTTATGAGATGAAATCATCGTTTGGACATGCGATTTCATCTCATGAGATGAAATTCCAAATCATCCAAAAAGGCATGATTTGAGATTTCAAATTTTAAATGTAAAAGTTGACCACAAGTTTATATTTTATAAAAATAGATCCATAAATTGATAGATATAATTATCAATCATGTTTATCAATTATTTATATCAAATATTAAAAGATCTACAAGAGAGGTGGATTGAAAATAATTAATTTATAACGGTGGATGGGTGGGTTGGGTGTATGTCCACCCGAATCCGACCCGATCCATCACCCGATTAAAATCCATGTTTTGTCGGATTTTTGTCCATATAATCGGGTCTGGTGGATCGGATATCCATCGGGTTAGGGTGAAATTGCCAGCCCTAGTTTAGATATGTAGAATAGTGTAAATCTCCTTGGTGGAATTTTCTTATTAATGTAATATATATAGAGTATATAATTGTAGTCATAATAGAATTAGAATCTATATTTTACCTTAATTATACTAAATATTATTTACAGAATATATTGTGAATATATAGTATATATTCACTATCACACCCCATCAGTTGGAGCGGGAGGAGGCCGGACGCTGTGACTGAATCTGAAGTCAAGGAACAGTTGCCGAGGAAGCCCCTTTGTGAAGATATTTGCGTACTGATACGAAGAAGGAACATGCAACACCCTAACATGACCCATTGCAACCTTCTCACGAACAAAGTGAATATCAATCTCAATATGCTTGGTTTGCTGATGCTGAACCGGATTATGAGACAAGTAGACATCATATATGTTATCACAGTAAATCAAATATGCCTTACGTATGAACAATAAAGCTCAAGAAGGAGATTTTGGAGCCAACATAGCTCGGCAAAAACGTTTGCAACGCCTCGATATTCTACTTCTGCACTCGAACGTGGAGGCGTGACTTGCTGCCTGGCAGACCACGATATGATGTTATCCCCCCAAAACACACAATATTCGGACGTATAGCGACGAGTGTCCGGGTAGCCTGCCCAATCTGCGTCTGTGTAGAAGAGCAATCTAGTCGGTGCTGAGGGATATAAATGAAGTCCATATTCAAGAGTGCCCTTAACGTACCGAATGATATGCTTAAGAGTTGTAAAGTGAGGCTCCCTAGGATCGTACATGAACACACACACATATTGAACAACATATGCAATATCTGGCCGAGTGAAGGTGAGATACTGAAGAGCACCTGCTAAACTTCTATAAAGAGAGGGATCATTGACCGGATCCCCATCATCTCCACTTAGTTTGGACTTGGAGTCGACGGGAGTAGGTGGTGGGATGGCCGAAGGGTGTGGATTTTGTAGTGCATTTCGAAGTAGAGGGGAGGTGTCCGAGTCATCAAGGAAACTGTAATCAGTGTCTCGATTTTTTTGGATGTTGTCAAATGGAAAAACGTACTCAACAAACGTTACATGGAATGAGATTAAGATTTTGTCTATGGATAACTCATAGCACAAGTCCCCCTATGGTTCGACGGGAAACCTAGGAAGACGCACGGAGTGGTGCGAGGTGCTAATTTGTGAGGGACCCTATAGGCCATATTTGGGTAACAAAGACAACCGAAAATTGCAAATGTGTTCTACCATTTTTAATGCATATACCCAAAAGGTAGAGGGGAGATACACATGAAAAAGAAGGGTACGAATCATATTGTTAATGGTGCGGAGAATTCTTTCGTCTTTACCATTTTGAGGGGAAGTATGGGAGCAGGAGAAACGAAAAACCATGTCATTAGTCGCACAAAAATTATGAAAAATCAGTTATTGAACTCACGACTATTATCACATTGAAATGTTTTGATGTCTTTTTCGAATTGCGTTTTAACCAATGTACGAAATTCAAGGAATTTTGAGTAAACTTGAGACTTAATTTTAAGCGGATAGACCCAAAGGAAGTGAGAGAAGTCATCCAAAAATATCAAATAATATTTATGACCTAGGTTGCTAGTTATAGGAGATGTCCATAAATTCGCATGAATAATATCAAAGTGAGAGAAAGTAACACTCAAAGAAGACGTAAACAGAAGTCTAACATGTTTTCCTAGATGACAAGAGGAGCAATTATGGGCAAGGTTCCCTTTATTACATTTAAGTAAATTGTGGTTTCTAAGAAAATAAAAAATATGAGTTCTGGGGTGTCCATGTCTACTATGTCACATCGAGAAGGAGATGACAGCTAGAGATGTGAGAGGATTGACACTGGCAGCGGACGTGGATATGAAAGTATAGAGTCCCCCTCACTATTGCATCTCGTAAGGAGTTTCCCAGTACGTAGGTCCGTTACATAAAAACCAAACGGATCAAAATTAATGGATACATAATTATCAGTGGAAAAATTTTCAAACAGAGATTAGGTTCTTGATAATGTTAGGGGCATATAGGACGTTTTTAATGGAGAAGTGCGGATGTAGTGGTGGGGTTAGTGTGTGGCCAAACCCTTGAATTGGAATGAGATGACCATTTTCGAACATAATAGATTTAGGAGTATTTAAATTGTACAGTTGATGAAGATTACGAGAATTGTTGGTGAGGTGAGAAGTGGCGCCCGCATCCATATACCACGCATTATCGGGCTACTGAAATTTTAAAGTGTTGTAAGCTTGACTCAGTTCAACAGGGGTCATGGGACCGTAGGCCTACTGTTGGGTCGTAGAGAAGTGGGCCTGGTGCTGGTGGCCCGTATACCGTGGGCTTGGAGGTGGGCCCAGAATGATGGGCTGCAACGAGAAATATTGTGCCATATTCGTGGATGATAGGTTAGATAGAAAGACGAGGTTGTTGAATAACCCTAAAAGCAAGCGATACGCTTTTCAGGGCGGCAAAAATTGTCGGAATCCGTTTATTGGAGAGAGAAAAGTGTTGTTTCAGGAATAAATCAAATTGTAACGGGGGAATTGATTTCGGTGTCAGAGGGAAAGGTTGAGGAGGCGTGTTATCTGTTGCCAAGAAATTATTGGTAAAGAATTGTACTCCAGATAATGCAATATCGAGCACACTTATTCACTGGCTTTGTAAGAAGAGACGAATTTGGGAAGCAAGGAAACTGTTTGACGAGTTTGAGAAGAGTTCGGGTTCTAGTGTTTTGAAATATAACATGCTTATTGCAGGGATGTGTGAGAGATGAGAGCTGCATGAAGCGGGGAGGTTATGGGATGATATGGTAGGCTAGGATTTGACTTTTGATATCATGTAGAATAATATAATTCTCCTTGGTAGAGTTCTCTTATTAATGTAATATATATAGAGTATACAATTGTAGTCCTAACAGAATTAAAATATCTATTTTACCTTAATTACACTAAATATTAATTATAGAATATATTGTGAATATATATGGTATATATTCACTATCAAGATATGTCTCACCCGTCTGGTGCTAGGTTCGAAAATGGTGTCTTTGATCGTGTCATGTGCAACGTCTATCAATAATGATTCGTTAATGATCCATTAATTTAAACTCTTTCCCCATCTCATTTCCCAATGTAGAAAAATATCCGGAGGGGCCTGAAAGCCCTCAACTGAGATAATGAAAAATTATTTCACGCTTTTAATCAGTTCTAGCATATATAGATTAAACTTAATCGTTACATATTGTCCTAAAATTAGAGTTGTGAACACAGTAATATTGTTGGATCTCTATGGTACTTTATAGAGCAGTACGGGAAGTAATAACTATTACAAATGTTCGAAAGGATAAATAAATGGTCAATCTTCAAAATTGCCGCATGTGTGTTGTGTCTTGAATCTTGATCACCTTGCAAAGCCAATGTTGAGAACTGCCGCAAGTTTGTTGTGCCTTGAATCTTGATAACCTGAAATCAAGAAACAACTAAATCTGGATGGTTACAACGTTGTGTGTTGAGTCGAGGATAGCCCTCTATCCTTAAGACAATATTGCCCCGTATATATGCTTTTACGTTAGCGGGCAATAGTCTCCCAAGATAAAACAACACTTTAATCTCAACACTACAAAGCCAATAGGTTGAGCCTGGCGAAGAAAACAAATATGACTCGACTTGCTGAAGATATGGAATAGGAAGGAAGAGTTTCTCAATACTCTTCTCTTTTGTCTCTGTGTATATAGTGTGTCCCTGTAGTGTATATCTTGTGTATATGTGTGGGTTTGCTCACTGATTTTCGTCACAATTTGCTCACTGTTTTTAGCAGTTTTCGTGACTGTTTTTCAGTCAGTTTTTGTGTGTCTTTTTCGTCTGTTTTCTGGCCACTGAATTGAGCCAAATGAAGCTCAATATATAGCATGCAAGAGGGGTTGTCCAACCCAAGTAATGGCTATTAAGGCCATTGAAAGAGGATGCCCAAATGCCCAAGTAATGGGCTGTTAATGGAGAGTTCTCTGGTCCAAAAAGATAATATTAGACAGCCTGGGGCCCGGGGCCCGGGCGGCGGCGCGCGTGTGGGCTTAGCCTTGAACCCAAGCACATCTAGGTCTTCCCTCCTTTAAACACATGGGATACCCCTTGGGGATCCAAACCCTTTACCAATTAGAGACTTATATAGAGGGCAATTCTTCCTATTCCCACCGATGTGGTAGATTTGTCCCACACCACATTTCCATGTCTCAAACACCTTACTTCGTGGACCAATATCTCTTTCATTTCTCAACGAAATTAGACGATTCTTGGCCCTACGGTCATCTACTCACTTCGTAGATCATGCATGTGTAAAGAGACAAGGTCTCCAACATACGGAACACAAGTGTTTAATTCATCAAAAATGGGTGGACGCATCTCCCCGCCAAAGGCTAATTTCCAACATTATATATAGTTCTTTGTGATAAATTATTTGATCGTCTAGCTAGTAAAAATGATAAGATCACCTGCAATCATCGGTCAAATATTTCTGTTCTTTGTTTATACATCTTAAATCTATTTCTCATTATTACTTGAACCACAAGTAGAGTTAAAAGAAATGAAATGGCCAGACTGTTAGGCAGCACACCGATTTGGAAACGAAACAATTCTCTTTGATAGCGACTCAAATATTTCCAAGTATAAAATATAAATGGGGATAGGAAACTATGTTAAATCACTTTATCTTTAAAGACAAACACGTTTAAACATTTTTCAAATGGAGCGGGATGGTGTTGAGGATTTAATTAATTACACTTACCACTGTTCAATTAACTTTTTGCTGTTGAAGTGTAGTAGTAATTGCTTAATTGTACTTTCAGCATAGACATTGTAAAGATTATGTAGTATTCTGTACTTCTTATAAATTTTTAAAAATAATTAATAACTAAAGTTTAGGTGCATTTGATTTTCCGAACTGCATTTCTGCTTTGGAAAGAAAGAAGTATACAGTATAAGGACAGAGCCTTCCAGCCAAAAACATAAAAATGTCCACAACCTAGCCAGTTGAGATTAAACGAATTTTTACCATTTGATGTTGATGGTGCATTAATTATTAATTCCTCGGCCTAGATGAAGACACTGTATATGTACGTTTTCTTGTTTGGGCATAAGCATATTATCAGGCACTGGAAAATGATATTATCCAACTTCAAGAAACAACGTGTAACATTCAGATTATACAGAACGAAACAAAAGGGACAAGTTGGCAACAATTCTAACTATTACTAACTAGGCATGAAAGTAAAAGATCCAAAGTGTTTGGCCCAGTGGCCAATACATTAGGGTATTCATGCGAGGTTAAGTGTTCAGTCCTACGATCGTGAGAGTGGAGCTGTGTTCACCCAAAAAATCCTCCATGCAGCGTAGGGCCAAGCGGTGTATACTAATCAGTAGGGCCAGGAGGTGGGGTTTTACGGGGTATGGGGCCGTAATGCGGTGGGACCAGTCACTTTAAAAAGTTTACCCTACCTTAGTTTTGTCCGCTTGGGCAGCTCAATTGGTTTCAAGGGGGATATTTGGAATAAGAGACCAAGGATCGAATCCCGTCAGCGGCAGTGTGGGGGTTTCTTCTTGAAATAAAGGAGGGTCCCTTGTGCGCAGCGTGGTACTGGTCTAACCTTTGAAATCAATTGAGTCACCATGATTTACCTCCTTCACAGACCTGTCGAACCGGGGTGTGGGGGCTCCTGGGGTGGGAGATTCCACCTTTTGGAATAAGGCATGAAAGTAAAAGTAAAGGGCCAAAAAAAAAAAGCAGATCTTTTGTACGATCTCTGGTGTTCTCTTGGTGTAACGAAACATCACTCTCAATTCGGTTTAATTGCTTTGGGTCCGTTTGTACATACTTTGAAGTTTGAAGTAAGTAGTTTAAAATCACGATTTAAAATTAAAATTTTATTTGGACATGCAATTGCGATTTCTTATATTATATTTTTTCTCATAAACATAAAATTTCAATAATTTGTTAAAACTATCAAAACTTGTCAACTCTTATACTATTTTACCAGATGAGTAAATCATAATTCATTAACAAGGTATCGGAATCTCCTAAGGCACCGTATTACTAAATTTCATATCTCCATGTAGGTCTTATAAATAAATGCTTGCAATTATACACTATTACAATTTTTTAAATACACATAACTTGACAAAGATTCATTGATCCAAAAAAGCAACAATAGTCGTAACTAGTTATTCTTTAATATAATTTATTCACAAGGTGTGGATAATTTTCTCACGTACAGTATAAGTCTTTGTTGCAAAATTTAAATTGATAGTTTTTTTTAAAAAAAAATTATGGGTCAAGTTTACATTTAAAAAAATTTAAAATTATTATTGGGAATCCCAAATTTTACTTTCTAGAGAATTTGGAATTTGAAATCATGATATGAAGTTAAAGTTGAAATTCTACACCATTCGCATAAATAAACCCTAATTTGAAATCAAAATATGAATCTTATTTTTTATACGTTGAGCCAGAATTTTTCATGATTCTAAAATGCTTTCGTGGTTTAAAGCCATAAAACAATTTAGTTTCCATCAACTCTCTGTGATAGGTATCAAAACATCATCATTTGATCACAGAAAAGGCATTACATACCATTAGAGTGTTTACAAATATTATTTAATTATATTTAGTCTTATATAATTATGATAAATACATGATTATTTGGATTTATCCACTCAAGTTTAAGTCGAAAGTCTTTGCCAGGTTTCTTGAATTTCGAACTTATATTCAAACTCAATTTGAAAAGCCATCAAATCTTTTCAGTGTGATACTGATCGTGAATTTTAATAATTTCACGTTTCACAAATTCTGCAAAAATAATGGCAAGGTTTTTCGATTTTCTTGTCCCCATACCTCCCCAAAATGGAAAGCAAAACGTATCATTCGTACCATCAATAACATATGAAACTTCAGGGATCAAACTGTACATCTGGCAGAGTTCTCTGGTCCAAAAAAATAATACACGACCCGTGAACCCGTGAACCCGTGAACCCGACGGGCGACGACGCGCGTGTGGGCTTAGCCTTGAACCCAAGCACATCTAGGTCTTCCCTCCTTTAAACACATGGGATACCCCTTGGGGATCCAAA
Source organism: Anisodus acutangulus (assembly GCA_029783415.1). Lineage (NCBI taxonomy): Eukaryota > Viridiplantae > Streptophyta > Magnoliopsida > Solanales > Solanaceae > Anisodus > Anisodus acutangulus. Next base: position 2,388,279 of record CM056505.1, on the reverse strand, counting down.
CCCTTTACCACATTAGAGACTTATATAGAGAGCAATTCTTCCTATTCCCACCGATGTGGTAGATTTGTCCCACACCACATTTCCATGTCTCAAACACCTTACTTCGTAGACCAATATCTCTTTCATTTCTCAACGAAATTAGACGATTCTTGGCCATACGGTCATCTACTCACTTCGTAGATCATGCATGTGTAAAGAGACAAAGTCTCCAACATATGGAACACAAATGTTTAATTCATCAAAGATGGGTGGACGCATCTCCCCGCCAAAGGTAATTTCCAACAAATATTATGTGACCAGTGATATAAAATTTTGAATATGTCTCGGCTAGCAGATTAGGTATATGAATTATAATAAAGTAATTTCTTGTTACGAACAATTCGTATACATATATATTGTACTCCACACATGTATTTGTATGTTTTTAACAAATTCTTGATCTAGTAGGTATTTCATTAGATTCAATATTTATATTATTATAAATGTATATAAGAATATATATATATATATATATATATATATATATATATCCATTTGTCGTGCAGTCAAGCATGGAAATTTTGTGGATAATGAAGTAGGAGTGAGAAGTGTATATGAAGTCCCAGGAGCGAAGACAAAATACATGATGTGATTAGTTTCTTTTCATCCCTTTAAGTTTTAGCGGGCAGAGTTACCCGATATATGTACTAACTGATTGGAGCTAGTAGATACTCGATAAAATAGTTGAAGTGCGTGCAAGCTGGCTCGAATACCATCATTAAAAGAAAACATCAGTCATGCATTTTCATGGTAAAATTTTATAAGAGTTTAACTTCTATATAATATTTTCACTATCATATTATTTGAAATATAATGATAGGTAACTAGAACAGTAAATAAAATTAGTAATCTGCAAACAAGATGAGCTAGTAACCTTCTGCAGCATGTTAAAATGCAGTGATAATGTAAAAAATTATTATAGTACTACTTATAAAATAAGACAAGTAATTACCCTCTAAGTAATTGTTATATTAACATTAGAGAAAAGATGATGTAAAATAAAAGCTTTCTAAAGCATATATGTCATGTGCATTTTTCACGTTTACATTTCTATAAAAATCCAGTGAAACACAAGTTCAGTCTTTCAGCAATTCGTTATCACACCACTTTGTTCAAGTAATTACGTGAATAAATCCTTCACAATATCATTCTTTTTAGAAAGTGATGAGCCTCTCCTTAGAGTTTATCTTGGCAAATTTCAAAGAGGCTGAAAATATTCTAGAAAACTCTTTTGAAAGACAGACTTGGAGCAACGATAAAATTATTTTCGTGTGGTCCATAAATTATGAGTTTGAACCGTAGAATCTGATAGAATAATAATTATTAATATCAATATTAATAATTATTATCATTGTAATTAATTAATATAAGTGTGCCTTTTTATGCATAATCCGATGCAGACTGGGGTGGCTGCCCAGACACGAGACGCTCCACCTCTGGTTATGGTATTTTTCTTTGGTGATAACTTGGTCTCTTGGTCCTAAAAAAGACAAGCCACATTATCCAGATCAAGTGCCGAAGCAGAATACAGAGGTGCTACCAATGTTGTGTTTGAATCTTGTTGGCTTCACAATCTTCTTCTCGAGCTTCACTGCCCGATTCCGAAAGCCACTTTGGTGTATTGTGATAACATTAGTGCTATCTACATGTCCGGCAATCCAGTCAATCACCAACACACGAAACATATTGAGATGGATATCCATTTTGTTCGTGAAAAGGTGTCACACGGTCAAGTGCGGGTGCTACATGTCCCCTCGCGCCATCAAATTGCAGATATTTTTACCAAAGGACTTCCGCTGATATTATTTGAAGATTTTTTGAGACATTCTCAGCATCCGTTTGCCTCCCGCTTCAACTGCGGGGGAGTGATAGAATAATAATTATTAATACCAATATTAATAATAATTATTATTGTAATTAATTAATATCTTGTATTTATGGTAGCATGTAAAACATTTATTAGGAAGATTAGCAATCTTATCACTATCATTAAGGAGATATTTAGGCATGATCTTCTCCCTATCATTATGTTGTATATTTGTATATTAACCACATTATTGTGGAGGAATAGGATGAGGAAAATATTTTTCTTACAGAATCAACTATCGATGTTCGTGTCAGAATAAACTGCTTATATTACATCCCACATCCCTTAGAATGCGACCCTTTTTGAACCATGTGTAAATGCTAAATGCATGCTTTATGCATCAGATTGTCTAGTTTTTTTTAGTGAATTCTTGCTTTTCTTTTCTGAAGGAAAACTTTGAAACAATGTTAAAGTTTCTTTATGTGATCTTCATATCACAAGTTTGAGTCGTAAAATAATTTACTAATACTTACGTTAGGAGTTGGTAACATTACATTCTCTTAAAATATACTAACGTTTTTAAATTAATCTTACGTACGTAAACGTGAAATATTTTGTGCATCATACTGCTCTAATTTTTCCTCTTCTAATTGTTGGGCATTAACCCCGAGGTCCGTTTGCCTTAGAGCTAAGTCATCACTTAATTAGAAATTTTAAAAAGTTCCTCTTATTTAATTACATGGTAGAATGTTATCTCTATATCACATGTAGTCTGCAAAAGTTTACTCCACGTTACGTAAGTGTATTAGCTTGATTACTAAATATTGCTATATCAAAAACAGAAACGATCTCAATTTTCTTTTGTCTTGTTGACTTTTGAAAGTAACACAACCTTTCACTAACTTTTCCCCCTAATATAGTCGGGTTCAAATTTGCACAATGTAAAGTTTATTAAAGATGAAAATGTTATCTACCAAATGCTTTTTTATTCTCATGTTTGGCCTAAGATTGGAAGATATTAAAGCAAGAAAATGAAATGTAGACCACCGACCTTAATACAAATGTTAATAAATTACATATGTTCCCTAAATCACGGTAACCTAGTGAATATAGATGAAAGAAATTGAGCTTGCATACATGTTTATAGTTTTTAGCATACAATGAACTGATGAACCACATGTCAGAGACAAATTTAGAAGTGTGGGTATTTATTTATAGTCATAGTTACTAATTTTGCTAATTAGTAACTATTACTAATTTAAGTGGGTGGTTGGATCAAGAAACTTAAACTTATAGTCAAGTTACTAATTTTGCAATGGCGTGGATTTGAATATATTCTGGTTAGAGTAAAGTAAATAGATCTTGGGTCTGACTCAACCCCAAAAACTAATTTGTAGGGTGAGAATTATCCAAGTCCATACAAGGAGTCCATGTTCTCATTCCATATTCGATGTGGAACTCTTAACAGTTTTCGGTAAAAAGTTTTTTGCATTTTTTGATCCTTAAAGTCGGGAGATTTTGAACTAGTGGTTCACCGACCAAGTAAATAAAGAAGCCTGGAAAGAAGAATTAACCTAAAGAACCATCTACTCAACCTCTTATTTATATATATATATATATATATATATATATATATATATATATATATTAAAAATAGTTGACGTATAAAATATACTTATGTATAATATGAGCATAAGCGGATATAATCCGTGCATAATATATATGTATATCAACAAGAAAAAGTCAATAATGAATCTGACTGGGCTATTTATATAATGATTTCAAAGAAAAAAGAGGATCCCGTTCCTCTCCATTTTCTACTGTTCCTATCTGAATAATGAGGAAAAAATCACTTATTTATATTTAAATCAAATAATTTAATCTTAAAAATTATTTTGAGAATATGTGAAAAATAATTGAGTATTCAAATTAAAGTTTTACACTATCATGTCGTGTAATGTAAGATGATAATTACAAACCGCCTATAGATTGTTCTGTAAACGTGTAAATATAAGAAACAATATATTCCCTACCTATAATTAGAATATTTTCATATATTGTGTAAATATAATTATGGTAAGACTAGGATTCCTCTTTTGTATAGGCTTAGGATTCCTATTGTATAAGAGATTAATATTGTACTCTATATATACCTTGATATTAATGAAAGACTCCCCAAGGGAGATTAATATCATCTAACATGGTATCAAGAGCCAAATAAACAAAACCCTAAAAACATTTCTCCTCCACAGCCGCCGGCTGCCTCTCCTACGCTGCGGCCCTCCCAGATTTTTTTCTTGTTTTTCGGGTTTTGTTCTTCCTTTCTTCTCTTCTCTAAATGGCTATCCCTGATTCTTCCACACTTTCTGACGCCTCTACCTCCACAAATCCCACCACAAAGTCATCACCCCTGTTTCATCCCGCCCTTACTATTTCCAACATCAAGAACCATATTCCCATTATTTTTGATCAAGAAAACAACTAGTATTCTCCCTGGGCTGAACTTTTTCACAATCATGCATGTCTCTATAACGTGCTTGACCATATTGATGACACTATTCTGCGCCCTACGGAGGTTGATGATTTTATCTAGCATCGTCTCGACGCCGGCGTCAAACAATGGATATATGGTAGTATCTCTCAGGATTTGCTCCTTACTATCATGAAATCTGACTCCACAGCCCTTGACTTGTGGAATCGTTTTGAGAAAATTTTTCAGGACAACAAGCCCTTGAACAGTTTAACAAAACACGTCTTGAAAACTTCTCCAATGTCTTTGAGTACTGCAAGCAGCTTAAATTTCTAGCGGATCAACTCTCCAACATCGACACGCCTGTCACTGACGATAAAATGGTGCTACAAATGATTTCTGGCCTTACTAAGGGCGAATATGATACTTTGGCCATCATTATTCAACAGGCAGATCCGCTACGAGTTTTAACAAAGCTCGCTCACAATTGTTGCTCGAAGAAACCCGTCGTGCTAAGCAGGATGAGCACGCCCAGCAGGTGTTAGATATCGACACGCAACCCCAAGATCAGATGCCACCAGACAACTCCCAACAGCGGCAGGGCCGCGGCGGCAAGGGTGGAAAAGGCCGTGGCGGTAGAGGAGGTCGTGGTCGTGGGGTGCGGTCGCGTCAACGTAATCCAACAAAGAAGAATAAAGAACAGAGATCGCAGAACAACTAGGCCGCGACTCCTTAGCAGTTCGTCTACAGCGCCGCGGCGCCCCAGTACAGAGCCACGGTGCCCTAGTTCAGAGCCGCGACGCCAAGTCCATTCCAGTACCAGCAGCCATACAATTCGTATTCTTACCCCGATTTATTAGGCCCCGCTCCAGCCCCACAGCAGGCCCACTTCATGCAAGGTCAAATCCCGCAACCCTCCTCCGGCATGACACCCGCTGAGTTGGGTCAGGAGTTCAGCACCCTCTCTATGCAACAGCCTGACAATACTTGGTACACGGACTCAGGCGCCACATCTCACGTCACCCAGTCTGCAGGTACTATTCCTAAACTGTTTCGGTTAAAGCATCCTCAATATGTTATAGTTGGTAGTGGACAACGCATTCCAGTTAAGGGTTATGGTACCTCATACACACAACCTCCTCATCCACCCTTCTCCCTAAAAAACACCCTATATGCCCCACACATGATTAAGTACCTCATATCTGTCCGCCAATTTACTCGTAATAATTCTGTCTCCGTGGATTTTGACCCTTTTGGTTTTACTGTGAAGGATCTTCATACGGGGACACCTCTTACGAGATGCAATAGCATGGGGGAGCTCTATCCATTTACTTCTACCTTTTGATATCATACATGCCGATTTATGGACATCTCCTATCTCTAGTTCTCTCGGTTATAAATACTATCTTGTGTTGCTTGATGATTTTTCACACTACGTTTGGTTATACCCTCTTAAATTTAAATCGGAAGTGTTTGTCAAGTTTCTTGAGTTTCGCAAGTTCATTCAAACACAATTTGGAAAAAGGCATAAAATTATTTCAGTGCGATAATGATCGTGAATTCAATAACTCTATGTTTCACCGCTTTTGTACCAATAATGGCATGGTCTTTCGCTTCTCCTTCCCTCACACCTCACCATAAAATGGTAAAGCTGAAAGAATCATCCGCACCATTAACAATATGATTCGCACCCTATTGATTCATACATCCCTCCCTCCACCCTTCTGGGTCTATGCTGGTAAAATGTCAGAATACACTCTAAATATTCTCCCTACTAGCACTCTTCACAATATGACCCCTACCGAAATCCTCTATCATAGAATCCCCTCTTATGATCATCTACGGATTTTTGGTTGTCTGTGCTATCCCAACCTTAGCTCCACCGCCCCCCCATAAGCTCGCTCCTAGGTCCACTTCATGTGTCTTTCTAGGATTCCCGCCGAACCATAGGGGTTATCTATGCTATGACTTGTCGACTCGTCAGATCCACATATCTCATCACGTCACATTCGACGAGACCACATTCCCGTTTTCGACTCTTTCAAAATTCCAAAAATAGGACTACTCATTTCTTGACGAGTCTGCCATCTCTCCCCTCATAATCAAACAACTCACATCCTCTGTTCCGTCGTCAGAGCCGCAGCCTCGAGGGGAGGCACTGCGGCGCTTGATTTCCAGAGAGCAATCTTTTGAAACAACGTCGACAGCGTCGCGACCCTGTGCTGAGGCGCCGCGGCGCCCAAACTTCAGAGAAGCATGTCAACCTTCTAGCGCCGCAACTCTCGATCCAGGAGCCGCGGCGCCTCCGACGGACCTTCTCCTTATCCGACTTTACCCCACGTCTCAGACACCACTCCGCCACCCACTGTCCCTACCCATCCAATGGAAACTCGTTCAAAGCATGGAATCTTCAAACCCAAAGTCCATTTCAACTTGTCTGCCCAAACCATCTCTCCACTTCCAAAGAACCCAAAATTGGCCAAACAAGACCCTAATTGGAATGCGGCTATGTATGAGGAATTCAACGCTTTAACTAAATAGCACACGTGGGATCTAGTACCTAGACCTGAGGGGGTGAATGTCATTCGTTGTATGTGGCTATTTCATCACAAGTTCAGAGACAATGGGGATCTTGAGAGGTATAAGGCCCGTCTTGTGGCTAATGACACAAATCAGCAGGAGGGCATTGATTGTGGTGGGACCTTCAGCCCGGTTGTCAAACCGGCTACCATCCGCACAGTTTTGAGCATAGCCATGGGCAAACACTGGCCGATCCATCAGCTTGACGTGAAGAATGCATTCTTACATGGGGATCTGCGAGAGACAGTCTACATGCATCAGCCACCAGGGTTCACCCATCCAGCAGTTCCTCACTATGTATGCCATCTCCGTAAGTCACTACATGGCCTGAAGCAGGCCCTCCGTGCGTGGTATGATGCTTTGCCAGGTATATCTTGCAGATTGGGTTTGTATGCAGCAAGAGTGATACATCACTTTTCATTTTTCATCGAGATAGTAGCACTGCTTACTTATTACTTTACGTGGATGATATTGTTCTTACTGCCTTCTCCGACGGATTGAAAAATGAGATTATTGTCTTGCTCAAGTCCGAATTTGCAATGATTGATTTGGGGAAGCTGAGTTACTTTTTGGGGATATCAGTGACCAGGCCTGCCAATCATATGTTCTTGTGTCAGCGTAAGTATGCAGAAGAGATTGTGTACATGGCTAAGATGGCGAACTGCAAAGAGGTACCTACTCCAGTTGATTCCAAATCTAAGCTCAGTGCTATGGATGGTGCTCTAGTCTCTGATCCTACTCTGTATAGGAGCCTTGCAGGTGCACTTCAGTATCTCACATTCACCAGGTCAGACATAGCTTATGATGTTCAGCAGGTGTGCTTATTCATGCATGCCCCCATGGAGTCTCATTTCACTGCTCTTAAGCGTATCATTCAATACATTAAGGGCACTCTTGATTATGGTTTGCACCTATACCCCTCTGCACCAAACAAGTTGCTTTCTTATACAAATGCAGATTGGGCAGGGTGTCCGGACACGCGACGCTCCACCTCCTGCTTTTGTGTTTTCTTAGGGGATAATCTGATTTCTTGGTCTGCCAAGCGACATGCTACCCTATCTCGCTCCAAAGGTCTGAGATCGAGTACAGAGGCGTTGCAAATGTAGTAGCTGAGATTTGTTGGCTCAGAAATTTACTGTTAGAACTTCAGTGTCCTTTGCGTCAGGCATCTATTGTGTATTGTGATAACATCTCTGCCATCTATCTTTCTCATAATCCGGTTCAACATCAGCGAACCAAGCATATTGAGATAGACCTACACTTCGTTCGTGAGAAAGTTGTGTTAGGCCATGTCAGAGTGTTACATGTTCCATCATCCTATCAGTATGCAGACATATTTACCAAAGGACTTCCTAGACAGTTATTTCTTGACTTCAGATCCAGTCTCAGTGTTCGGCCTCCTCCCGCTCCGACTGAGGGGGTGTGTAAACGTGTAAATATAAGAAATAATATATTCCCTACCCATAATTAGAATATTTCAATATATTGTGTAAATATAATTATGGTAAGACTAGGATTCCTCTTTTGTATAGGCTTAGGATTCCTATTGTATAATGGATGAATATTGTACTCTATATATACCTTGATATTAATGAAAAACTCCCCAAGGGAGATTAATATCATCTAACATGTTCAAACTTTCTTTTTCCTTAAATAAAATATTCAAACTTCATTGTCTTACTAATTATTAGTTATTACCAATCCAATATAGTCCAAAGACCTATTAATTATGTAGTTGCTTAAAAATGTATCACTTACATGTCAAATCACTAAAGTTCAATTTTTCTTCTTCTTGAGCAAAGCTAAATAGGGCTTTGGTTTTCACTTTCATCTAAAAGGATAAAACAAGTGTAGTTATATAACATCCATATGGTTGTTAACAGATGTTAAGTTTTTTTGAAGTATTCGATAGAAATTTGGAGTTATTTCAGTTGACTCCATTGACTTACATTATTTATACGATATCTCTCGTCCTTATGTTAATTTTTTATTTATATCTTAAAAAACATAATCTAAAAGGAATCTCTAAGAATATAGAAAGAAAATACGAGAGAAAAGAAAAAGATTTTGTGATGTATAAAAAATATTTCAATCACCTGAAACGAGTATTGATTAAATTGAACATCTTCTTCATACTATCATATGCATAAAGAACAAAGTACATAGATGAGAACATCAAAAGTTTTTTTTGTTAAAGTGTCAAAGTTAGTCCATGAAAGTATAACTTGTTTAATCAATCTAATTTTCTGAGCATGATTGGTTCACGATTAAATTAAATAACACAAGTTGGTACATCTAAAAGTTTTGGCCAACTTGGACAAGCCCTAAATATAACCAACTTGACTTATAATAAAACATATCAAAATATAATTGGCTTGGTCAGATATGCTCGTGATAAATAACTCATTATTTGGTTCAAATTTATAAATCACTCGCATTTGGCAAATAATAAGGTTGGCTTACGCAAATTCTCCTTTTTAGATTATCATTTAGATTTAGTCTCTATTTTAAAAAATTGTGCAAATTATAGCGCTTGAAATTGTCAAATAATATTTTAAACTGTGTCTAATGTTTTCTTCATAAAATTTCAGTTAGGTCAGGATTGATCTTTAGAATGTGATTTAAAAGGTCTACAAATTGCTAGAGATAAACAAGGGTTATTTGCCAAACATTTGTTCTAACAAGAAAAAATTAGTGAAATCTTTTGAATTGTGACTCACTTAGCTACAATCCGTTTTAGCTTACTTAAATTTAGCCCAACTCGCTGATTAACACCTTAAATCTATTTGTTTATCCCGTAAGTTAAGGAATGTTGATATAGTAGTTGATAAATGCTGGTTAAGTCATGACTTGTGTGTCACATCTCACACGGTTTCAAAGAAATTTAAACAACCTTTGCTATATTCTTCTTGCTTTAACTAATAATGATAGCAATAATTTTTGCCGTACAGTAGGGATCTTTGCTAAATGGTCAAGTCAAAATTAAATAAAGAGTCATTATCCTAACAACATTGTTTTCCTCTTTTACACTACCAAACTACTTCTTTCTCAATTATGTGACACATTGAGGTGTCAATTTCAGTCTATATTTAAGAAATTGGTCCATTTAATTCACATTTTAGTGTATTGGATTATTCATATTTCTGTTACGTAAATATGAGATTCAATTCTCTTTTTAACCCATAAAAATATGGGTAGATATGGGTAAAATATAGATACCCATATATGTGACTCACTAAACCCAATAACAACTCATTTTCCTCAAAATAGGAGAAAATGTAAATTTGAGAGAAAATATTTTTCGGATGGATAAAAAACACATCGACGTACCCCCAAACCCCACCCCACTCTCCACCACCCACCCCACTAGTGTGCCGAGAAATTACGGCACATTTGATACCAATTTTGTGAATTATTGTTGTCTTTTATGCATTTATAGTATATGTTTCGTATGTTTTGTTTCGGTTTTCCGTAGGATTTTTGCATTAGGACACCAAAAGTGAAGAAATGTGCTGAAACATGGACAAAAGTGCAGAAAAAAGAAAGAAGTGTTGAGAAGACCACTTCTGTGGACTGCATAATGGTAAGCCAACTTGCAGAAATAGACAGTGAAAAGAATTCATTTTTTTCTTCCTGAGACATATTTGGTCCTTGTTGTGGTCATGCGTTTGATTTTATCATGTCTTGAGCCTGTTATACTTAGGAGTGATGATTTAAGTTCTGTACCAATATAGTGTTAACCATGCTATGCCATAGTTCTATGTGACACCATGTCGGGTATCATTTTGATGTTTGAATTGGCATTTGTGATCTTGCATAGTTGAGATAATGTCTTCAAAAGAGCATTTAACCTTGTTTGATTGCCCTCTTTGCCAGTGTGAACTAGTGATATAATGGTCCTCGTTCACTTTGGTTTTATAAGTGTGAAATACCCTCTAATGACAGGATTATAATATCTCCTAAGACATTCTGTGTCATAACACCATCTGACCTAAAAATGACCATTCTGGCATGAGATATCTTTTAAGCCTTGCTACCTCGTATTCTTATCTAGATCAATAATGTGCATGTTTGGTCTAGTTTGGATAGGTTTTATTCTGTAAAATGGCACGTTGGAATTACTTAACTCCTTGTCTATGTGACTGTCAAGACCATAGATTTGTCTTATTTGTTATGAGGCCCAATAATATATTATTCTTCATGAATTATTTATTTATATTTTCTTATGTATATATTTTTATGTTCTGTCTACTAATCTTTTTCTTTCTTTTGTTTACATGAAATGCATCGGGAGCAACGAAGAGTCTCGTTATGAGACTCATCATGACTATTGTCAAACGAAGACCCACATCCACGTTCATTGCATTTTCCTACCTCGGGACTTCTAAACAAATAGGGCGGGATGACATCGACATCCGCCCTAGTCACTACTTTTAATTCCTCAATCCCGCCATTTTTTTTGCTGTAACTTGATTATTCAATTTTGTGTGATCATTAGAATGCTTCGAATAATTAGACCTTGAATCGATAATTTAAAAGGGTAGTTTAAAATTGGAAATCCGCCGCTAGTTTATTTATTTTAGGCTCGTCGTGCATATTTAAAACTTTCAAAACAATTTGGTCATGTTTTATTCGCATTATTAATCATGCAAATAAGGTTGTGTTTTTATCCGATTTGCAATTTTAAATGACTTTCATAAAAATCACTTCTTTGCATTACAAATAATTTACTTTTCTCCATACTATCAATTGCCAAAATAGATATTTTATGGACAATGCCATACAAATGCATGTTTTTATCCCAAAAATCAATTTTTACATGTATTATATAAACAACGCCATGCATACTCTTTTCGGATTTTATGCCGAGAATTTATTTCTCCGAATCGCAATCACCTTTGCGAGACTCCTCAAAAAGAATAAGTGGTAAAAAATCTTTACGTTGTCAAAATACATTTTTTAATTAATTGCAACATCCTTTCAATTAACCCTATACTTTTAAACATGCATTTTTCCTTAACATAATAATTAACCTAAGTTTGACTGGATAACCGTAGTTAGCGGATCTTAAAGGATGCCTAACCCCTTTCCTTTAGGATAATAAAGAACCCTTACCCAGAATCTCATAGATTAGCAGACCATTAATCGACGTTCATTTTACAGAATTTATGTTAACATTTAGGTGTCCTAATTCACCGTAGAATAACTAGGTGGCGACTCCTTAAACTTTAATTAATTTAGGAATCACCAATACGTCATAACCATGTTGGATCCCTATTCTTCGCGGTGGAGGTTAAAAACGGGTGCGACATGGGTCCTATAAAAGAAACCCGAACCCTCACCATTCGGGGAGTTTGATCTTTGATCCATTGATCATATTGATTGAGTAATATTGCTAAGAAATTCGATGCTTAGGGTTTCAAAGCCTTTGCAGAAATTCTAGACCTTGATAAGTATCTTGTGCATGCAGAACGCGCTGCTAATACCTCGGATATCTGCTATGGATCACCTAAGAGCTTTTATTCTATCTCTCAAAACCCGCAGCACATGCTCAACCTGCACATCAGTCAAGAACGCTGAAAAGATCACAGGAAACGTGTTATTACTGCCCCAAATATGCATACTAAAGATGAGATGGTAACGACTTAAGTTAAAACCCGGTGGCTCTTCAGTGGAGAGTTTCGATTTCTTCAAAGTAACTGGTCTATCAAGATCCTCGAACTCTCTATGTCCTTCCAAACGGCTCCTCAACCTCTTCATCCTCCACTAAATCTCCACCATATACCAATGCTGGGTCCAACAGATCTCTGCTAGCTAGAAAGTTATCTAGCTCTATGGATGACATATCAGGATCTACTACAGTAATCATCTTTAACTTCTCGTAATGTACAGGCAGCTTGGTAGCTTTAAAACATTAAACGTTGCCTCTTACCCATCTACTCTTATCGTCATCTTGCCCTCCCAGACACGAATTATAGCATCAGCTATAGCTAGAAATCCTCTTCCAATAATAATAAGTACCTATTTGTCAACTTCATAATCAAGAATGATGAAATTAACAAGAAGAATGAATGGCCCTACTCTTACGAGCACATCCTCAATTATACAATCCGGGTAGGCCAATAATATGTCAGCAAGCTACAAAGTCATAGTCGTTGGTGTTGGCTCACCCAAACCCAATGTTTAAAACACAGGAGTAGGCATCAAATTGATACTAGCCCCTAAATCACAAAGTACAAGCCCCACATCAAAGTTCCCAATTTTTTATCGAAATAGTGAAACTACCTGGATCTTTCAACTTTGGAGGAATTTTACTCATCACCCTCGAACTGCACTCCTCAGTAAGTGTCGCCGTTTCAAACTCTGTTGGTCTTCTTTTATTCTTGACAACATCCTTGATGTACTTAACATATTCTGGAACTTTTTGTAAAAGATCAACCAAGGGAATATTGATGTGTACCCTTTTCAAGAGTTCAAGAAACTTTCTACAAGATGAGTCTGTTTTTTTGCTCCTGGAAGTTTTGTGGAAATAGTGGGAGTTGTTTTGGTTACCACAACTTCCGAATGCTCTGCTGCTTTTTATCACTCTTCTGTTCTTTTTCGATCCTCCTAGCAAGAATTAACTCATCAGTCACTTTCTTATTATTTGGAGAGAATTCCTATAACTGTCTCCCATTCCTCAATGATACAACCTGACATTGTTCTTTCGAGTTCTTCTCAGTATTGCTCAGAAGACCACCCTGAGGTATGATATTCTGAGTAACCGCTAGTTGCCCGACTTGACGTTCAAACTCATGAATAGATTTCTGCATCTCGCTTACCACTTTCTAATTTTATTACTGAGCCGCCTGCGTTTGAGCCATAAGTTATTTCATCATATCCTCCAATGAATTTCTAGTTGGCTGAGCTTGGGTCTGCTGAAAATTATTATTATTATAGGGCCTCTGATTATTCTGATATTCACCATATGAAAGATTCAGATGATTATGGTGGTTCGTATTGTAGTTGTTACCATACTGATGACCCTGATTACCATACCCATGGTTTTGTTGTCCCACATAGTAGATAGACTTTGGATTCTGCGGACAGTCCACGTAAGCATGCTCAGCACCATAGACCTCACAAGAAACTCGTACCTGCTGCACTTGTTGTACTAGATTAGGAACTAGAGCATTAACCAATATCACTTCTGCATAAAGTATTGACATCTCATCTACTTGAAGTACCCTATCATTTCTCTGAGTGATCCCTAAACATCTTGAATCTGCGTAAGGTTGACTACCTGCAGACATCAAATTCAAGAGTGTTTCGATCTCCTCATATATTTTTGATAAGATCTGTCCTTGAGCAGTAACATCCAATAATGATTTAGATTCTAGTCGAATGCCCTCAATGAAAGTATGTGCAACTAACTCCTTCATAAATCTGTAATGTGGGCAATCTTTCAAGTAGCTCTTGTATCTCTCCCATGCCTGTGGTAAGTCCTCGCCTTCTCTCCGAGTAAAACTAACAATTCTCCCTCTCATTTCCTTTGTCCTCCTGGAAGGGAATAACTTGTCAAGGAAACAGTTGGACAAGATTTCCCAAGAAGTAATGGATCCAGCTGGCTCATTGTGACCATTCCTTTGCCTCTCCAATCAGTGAAAAAGGAAATTATGTCAACTTCACGTATTCGTTGGAAACATTCTGATAGTGAAAGTTTTCGCTCAATTCAATTAATGCCATCAAGTTCTTATGTGGGTCTTCATACAATTTACCCATATACTAGCACGTATTATGAACCAACCACACTATATATTCTTTCAGCTCAAAATTCCCTATGATGTTAGGCTTAACAATAACTTTCGCTGAATTTTCTAGGTTGGGCCTAGCAAAATTCAACATAGGAACTCGTGGTTGTTCCATCTCTCTCACTACAATATATCTGTTTTCAACCAATTCAATAGGGTCCTCGTCAACTAGCTTATTTGCTTTGTTAAAAGTTCTCTCGATTTTGGAATCAAAGTCAACCAACGGTTTCTGACTCCGAGTGTTTGGCATAAAGTACTGCAATTTCCTAAGATGAACAACATGAACCAAAGAGTAAAAACTTGAATAGAGCTCATAGAATTCAAACTCAAAAAATAGTAAATTTTTCTAAATCCCCGGCAACGACGCCAAAATCTTGTTGCTCCCAAACGCACACACAAGTATACGCGGTCGACAAGTAATATAGGATTTTGAAGTCCAGATATTGTACCCACATTGACTTGTACTTTTCTATTGTTTAACTAATTCAAACTCGTTCGTAACTATTCAAGAGAGTAAAAATCAAGGTATTTTGTGAATCTAACTATGACTGAAAGAAATAAGTAAGATTGAGTAATTTTGTGACTGAAACAATTGGGACTAAGACTTTAAGATTTATCAGATGATGATGGAATCCAGGGTCATAGCTTTCGACAATTCAGTTATTCTTTCGATAGTTCTACCTATTTCGATTTCCTGGATTACTATTTGACATATTGATTTTAACTTTATAGTATCTTCCGAGCTGCTCAAAAGCCTGTAGATGCTACTATAATGCCTATATTCCTATGGTCGCCAGAGGTAACAAAAACACATTTACATCTCAGTATTCAACTAAGCAAGGTTAAAGAGTATATTTCTATCCTCAGTAGCGAAATATATAAATACGAACAAGCCCTATTTATTCTTATTACGCATGCAAATTCCCTATCCCTAGTCCAATTCACACGCCACAGATACTTCTTAACTATTTCGTCAAATAATCAACAATTAAGCTCAAGAATAAATAAGCAACACAATAATGGAAATCTAATATGCAAAAACTATCATCAAACCAACATTCATGTCTTTGTCATAACCCTATAAATTAAGGAGATTAACTACTCATGATTCGAGAACAAGAACTAGAATTCATGAAATAACCTAGGGTTTATGGATAGAAAATAAGAAAACTAAAGGTAAATCAATAAGAGTGGCTTACAAGTATCAAAAATATCTCAATGATTAAAGTTGTCTATTTATAGTGTAGGAAAAAAACTAGAATAAGTTGGTCAATCCCAACTTATTTATGAAGCGGACTCCGCTGGGGCGAATTAGCTATTATAGCAATTTCTCATTTCAAATAGTCTTCTTTTCCATTCGTGAGAATTACTCGACTAATGATCTATATTAGTAAAGTCATCGGCGAATGCCGGGAGAAGAGTTATAATAAGAAATCAGGCGAGAAGACCATAACGATCAAACAAGTTGTTACAGGAAAAAACTATAATAAGTTTGCCAAATCCCAAATGGATTGGGAAAACTGGGCCATCTTGTGCCTTGCTTGCGCGATGCCTATCCAAAGCACAAATGTGCTTGCTCTTTGCTTGAGCGATGCATGCCCAAAGCTCAAATGATAGGTTCAGAGTTTTCTTGACCAGAGAGCAGGTTCTTGCGCGATGGCTGCGCGATGCACGTCTAGAGCTTGAGATCTTCCAGTCTTTCATTTTTCTTCTTAAGTGTTGGACTCGTTTCTCGTCAAGTTGCCCAAGTGCAATATGCCTCGAAAATCATTCAAACTTGCTCGATTTCCATTCATTTGCTTTCGTCGTACCTAAACACACAAAAATACCAACATAAGCCCAAATATAATGATTTCACCATAGATAAGATAATTAAAGTACTAAGAACTAGAGACAAAGTGACACGAAATAACGATATTTGTGTCAAATATCAAGCTTCGTTTGAAATGTTTTTGTTAAAAAAAAAAAGAATGCTCCATTTATTTTCAGGCGTTTGGCTAGGCATAATTTGTTTTTCTTTTGGAAAATCAAATAAAGCCCATATAGATGTCCGCTCTAACTTGTGAAGACAACATTGAACAAGAAGAAAATTAAGACAAAGTTGGTTATGTGCTACTCATATGGAGGGCTCACTTACGGCCGACCATTCCAGGTGCCTCTACATAGTTTCGAGAGGAGATTGTGGTCTCAAATATACTATGACATTTATGTAGCTCTAAAATCACGTTATATTATAGTAAAACGAGAAATATAAAGTTGAATTGCTTATAAATGTAAAATATATCTTTTTTTAATCAGATTAAAAGAAAAGAATGTCACATAAAATATGATAGAGAGTAATTCTTTCTGAACATCTCTAAACTCATTTTGCACATCTTTCAAAACCTCAAATTATTCCAAAAACTAGTTTTAAAAGATTTGAAAAGTTGAGTTTGAAAATCTTCAAAATTCCGAAAGCTCAAATTAAATAGATACCTTTTCAAAAGCTCAAAAATAGAAATTACAAACACAATTTTTGCAAACTTGAAAACAAATTAACGCTACCTAAACCTAAAGTATTGAAAGTTCTTGGTCTTTACTTCTCGATGCTCATTCAAATGTACCTTCGATCCAAAAGTCATTATCAAAAGACTTGTCCTAATTAAGTTTCTAACTACTCTATTAACTAACAGCCACTAAACTTTCATGTAGACTTTTGGTCAATATGTAGAAAGAATGAAACTTAATTAATAGATACGTAGTTTCCCTAGCTACTTTTAGATAAAGTCTTGTCGAAATATAGAATCCCATGTGAGATGTTTGACATGTAGATTAAAATCTATTGGTTTCACTAAATTATATTCAATAAGAATTTTCGCTATCTAAACACGAAAGGACGTTGTAATGGGATGGCAAGTAATTGAAGTATTTCAATGTATTTACTGGGTTAGGAATACATTGAAATACTTGCCTACCTAAATAGTGAAGGTTAGGAAAAACTTTATTTGCCTACATAACCAAAATGGTGTATTTATAGGCAACCGTTTAGGGTTCAGGGTTTAAATGAAAGGTTGACTGATGAGTTAATGGACTAACTGACGTCCTTTATGGGAGGATTCGAACCAATTATATATTCAAATCAAAGAGTCTCGCTGCCAAATGAAATTGTCTTTGATATAGAGCATTTCACACCTCAAAATGTAATTTTTTATGCGTATCTGATTAATCAGACTCCAAAGTGCGTATCTAAAGATTTTTGCTATCTAACTTGTATCGTTATAGGTTTGTTGGGAAGAAAATGTGAGTAAACAAAATTTAGGAAGGTGTCTTGGCTTGGATGTTGTTGAGTGATTAAAATGAGTCAATACGATGAAGTTTCTTAAAATATAAAACCTAATTAAAATGATCAATCTAATTAAATGTCCAATAAATTGATCAAAGTTCTTTTTAATGAAAATATCCCATTTTACATCATTACTTTTTCGTAATCAATTAGCCAAGCATGACATATGATATGAAAAAAAGGGAAAGAGAGAATCGTTCTCAAAATTCAGTCCTTACTCGGTTCATGAGCTGTAGGGTTCAACTAACTATTCGTAGACTATTAGTAATTTATTATTTGATCAAACCCTTTAAAAAATTGTAAGATATCAATGTGAAGGGAGTTCAGATTGCCCCGGGGCTTTGGTCTAGTGATAAAAGCGTGATGTGTGGGTTAGGCGCACATCACGAGTTTAAATTTTCTCTAGACAAAATTAAAGTCTGATATTTAAGGAAGAAAGGTAGAGGGTCGTGCCCATTATGCATTGTCAGAGAAAAGGGAACTCGGATGAATTTCGTTAGGCCTTGTGGTTCCGTCCATGCCACCAAGGATTATTGCGGGATTAGTAGGATCCCTTCACCTAGTGGTGCTGTCAAGATTTTTTACTAAAGTGAGTCAAAATATAAAAAAGTCATCACATAAAGGACTCAAGGGGATTCAACATATAATATACACACACATTAAAAAAACTTGCCTACCTAAATAGTGAAAATTACCTATCTAAATAGTGTAATATTTAAGCGAAGGAGTGTCAATTGATACCCTTTTTAGACTACGTGGCTCCGCCACTACCTATATTCTTATTCAGAGGTCTAGATTTAATTTGAGCACTTGGTATAAATGGCAGTCCGGTGCACTAAGCTCCTACTATGTGCGGGGTTCGGGAAAGGGCCGGACCACAAGGGTCTATTGTACGCAGCCTTACCTTGCAGAAGCCTTACCTTGCATTTCTGCAAGTGGATATTTTCACGGCTTGAACCCGTGACCTCCAGGTCACATGTCATCAACTTTACCAGTTACTTCAACGCTCCCAATGACAGCAATTTGAGCACTTGATATGGAGAAGGAAATCTCAGTAAAAAGTGTTCGCCTTTTAATAAACTTTACGCAATACAAATCCAATTAATCAAATTCAAAGTGATTATCGAACATCTTACCAATGGGAAACAAAAAACGTCTTACAATAGTATGCGTTCCGCAAATTAACTTGGATATTCTTTTTTCTCATTTTCTTTGTCATGATAATTTTGACTTCTTGTTCATTTTAAATTTCAACATATCTGAACATGGATTTAACTATTTGAAAAGAAAAAAAAATTGACGTTTTGTTGCGGCGCATGCATGCATGTAAACAGAGAAGAAACGAAAGATGCTACTTATATACAAAAAAAAAAAACTATCTTTTATATATTGATAGTGTAATAATTTTTATAATATTAGTGTACTTTAACTTATTGTATAGTAGGCGGTCTATGTTATTTTAAGGCAGAATCATAATTTATATAAGGGGATTGAAAAAAGTATTAGCATCACACATTAAATTTGAACTTGTGACCTTAAACAAAACTTTGAACACCCAATTTACTATACTGTTTTTTTTACTTATTTCAAGATAGTCATCAGTTTATATATAATTAGTGGGGAAAGTCAAGCTAGCCCAGTGTTCAAAAAGTAGGTAGGTTTTCATCAATGACATGAAATCTTTCAAAAGAGAAAAAGCAAGTACTAATCTTTGTCTAACCATTTGACATTATAATAGGTCAATTTTTAAGACTCGTTTGTTCCCTATTTATACAACTGTGCTTATTGGAAGAATTTAGGGTCAATATGAAGTTTTACCCCTAGCAATTCAACTTTGAAAAGCATGAGTAAAGAATATTTGATTAGACAATTTAAGTTCACATATTTTTGGAAGATATGTTTTTTGAGAGAAAAGTTTGTTCTTCAACGTGTTTAGGTAGGTAAAAGTTTTATTTTCTTTCTTTTTTTTTTTGAAATTTTGTGCATGTTTATGAGGAAAAAGAAGATTTTTGGTTCAAGAAAATGCTTCAGGTCACTTCTTCACCTCCATAATATTTATGGTCTCTCATAAATTATGATTTTGATATTTGTTTAATGACTCAATACATTTAATCTTTAATTAATTAAAATAAGTGTATTTAGTTCCTTTATAAGAAATATGTTATATTTGAATGATTTTTAGAACTATATTATCGTAATAAATGGAGTAACAATACAAGTTTAACATAATACGTGTAATTAAGTGGTGAAAATAATTAATGATCACAGTAAATTTGTTCATATTCACAAATAAGGAGATCAAGTGCATATTTCAATTAGATAAAGATTAAATGTATTTTATCAGATATCACAAAGACTAAAATCAAAATGTTATCAATAATCGAAGGACAAAAAGATTTAGTACATATTAGTGTGAAATATTTATTTAATAGATGTGAGTTTAATTTTTACGATTTCCTCCACCCACCATGCAATAGAAATAATATTTCCAAAGAAACAAAAGTATTCAAGATGACCATGCTGGTTGATTGGACCAACTTAATGCCCAAGAAACCTTCATTAATTGGGGCAAACATTAGTTTTAACATCATCTGAAAACCCAACTTAGGTCCCCTAAGACCCAATTCGATGACCAACTAAAAGAATATAGATGAATAACCTGAATAATCGTTCGTTCAATCACTTAAATTAAAATAGGCTATAAAAGTATAATATAAAATACATATCCATTATATCTTGTATAATAATATATAATTTATGTATACTAATCAAAAGGAGTAAAAGGGGAATCCGGAAATCTATTTATATAAAGATCCAAATGATCATTTAAATATGTAATACTCTATCTTGATTCTTATATTGCACTCTTCGACTTTGTACCAATAATCAACAGTTATGTCTCTTCTTGTTTTATATGCTCGTGTTCGAATCAATATGCGTGCATCTCATTTATGTATTGATAGGTATTATAATATATTATCTCTATATCAGTACAAAAATCGTGATTTATATAAAAAAAAAGGTTATTGGATACAATAATCTTCCGCGCCCATTGATTTTCTTTTTAATTTTCTAGAAGGAGGAAAGCAAAGAAGAAGCAATAACAACAACAACATACCTAGTGAAATTTCACAGCGTGAGATCTGGGGAGAGTAGAGTGTACGTAGATCTTACCTATACCTTGGCAGGTAGATCGGTTGTTTTCGAGAAATCCTCGGCTCAAGACAAAGCACAAGAAGCAATAACTAATGAAAGTAAATAAGACAAACAAAGTACACTAGAGAACACATATCAGCATAAATCAAAGTAGGACTATGCTGGACTACCCACTACCCTAATATGTGTCCTCCATACCCCCATATCTAAGGTCATGTCCTCAGTGAGTTGCACTTGCGCCATATCCCGTCTAATCACCTCTCCCAGATACTTCTTTGGTCTACCTCTACGTCTCCTGAACCCGTCCATATCCAAGCTCTCACACCTTTGCACTGGGGTATTTGTGTTTCTCCTCTGCACATGCCCGAACCATCTTAACCTCGCTTCCCGCATCTTATCCTCCACTGAGGCCACTCTCACCCTGTCTCAGATATCACCTTTTCTAATCCTATCCCTCGTATGCCCACACATCCATCTCAGCATCCTCATCACCGCAACTTTCATCTTGTCGGTCTAACCACCACCCTATAGAACTTGCCTTTAAGAATTGGTGGCACATTTTTATCGTACAAGACTCCAGATGCGAGCCTCCATTTCATCCACCCTGTCTCAATATAATATGTGACATCGTCATTAATCTCTCCATTCCCTTAGGGGCATAAGTTCTTTATAAACTACATTGTTGATGAAGTTTGGACCGTCCCTCAACTGTAAAAGGTTGCATGATGAGTCATTTGCACTTTTGTTCCTATTTTGTGTTAGGTCTTTAATTTTTGGCCTTCAAATGGGTTGGTTTTTAATTTTTGTGCTTTAAAATTAAACTTATGTCTATAGAGGCATAATTTATGCATCATAATATCCACAAGTTAGATAAAAAACTTATGCCCCTATAGGAATAAATTTAATTTTGCAGGACAAAAATTAAAGACCAGTCCATTTGAAGGAAACATCGTGCAATTACTTGTTGCACGTGTGTATTTTTAATTGGCGAAAGGACATATTGATCCCAATGGCCCAAGAATTTCAAAAGATATCTTTAGCCTTTTAAAATAATTTCATTTTCTAGACATTTTTTCAACTAATTCTAGCATATGTATAGAAATTGTATCATTATTGTATAAATATGTATCATTATTGTATATATGCATATAAATTGTATCATTGTTGTATAAATTATATATCACTACTGTAAATATGTATAGAAATGTATCAAAAGTATAGAAAAATATACTAATACTTATAAAAACTATATTATTATTGTATAGTTTATGTATCCTCACAGTATGTATAGAAAATGTATCATACATATAGAAATTGTATCATTGTTGTATAGAATATGAATCCCTACCGTACGTGTATGGAAAATATATCATTATTGTATAATTTATGTATAATATGTATATACACTAATGATACATTAGCATTAGATAGAGTTCCTCGGAGATGATTTTTTTGTTCCGGCCAGACCCTGGCCAAAGCCCGGCAACATGAACAGTCATATCAGTCAAAAAAATAATAATAGAAATAGAAAAACAATCAATATCGATAAAACAGGTCGCCGGAAAAAATGAGTCTCAGATAATGGAAAACCTAAACGAAATGGAGACAAACAGGTCACCGGAAAATGAGTAGAACGCCAGAAAAATGACACAACACCAAAAAACATGAGAAACATCACGGGAAAACAAAAAAATGTTGATATGAGTATTAATTGGTTATTGGTTTGGATCTTTTGAAGTCAAGTGAAATGAACTTTATCGGTCTCTATTGTCTGTGTGTTTAGTGGGAGATAGAAAATAACAATAATATACCCAGTGAAATCTCACAACGTGGGGTCTGACAAAGATAGATTGTACGCAGACCTTACCCTTCCCTTGTTGGTAGAGCGGTTGTTTCCTAGGGGGAGATAGAGTGATCAAGATAAAAATGAGATTGCATTTGTTAAAGCTCCGATAATATGTCTATCACATCTTGTTACATCCTATGATCAGTTGTTAAGATCCAGGAGGCAGTAATATAGCTATTGTGTAAGGCAGTTAAAGTATCACAAAGCTCAATGGAAGTGTTAACGGACTTTGAAATGCTAGGCTGGTCTTACAGGATGGGCCTTAAGAATCCAACCAACAAGTGTGCGCATAGCGGCTTGAACGACCGTTACTCAAGCCGTCGTAATGCCACAACTGAAACTTTTAGATTATTTAATATTTAGTCATCTTATAATCAACTTCAGACATATAATACATATAAGATTGAAGTTGAAAGTCCCAAATTTGAAGTTCGGTATCCGAAAGCCTAACTTCAGTGTTATATATCTGATTTGGAACTTTAGTTCGAAAAGGTTTAACTTCATACAGTTAAATATGAAGTTAGGCTCTACAAAGTTTAACTTTATACTTGTATGTCTAAAGTTCGCATTACCCCAAATCTGATGTTGCCATAGCCATTGAAACATGGATAACTACCCAATATACTACGGACATAAGGAGCAACGATTTGACTAATTGAGAGACAAATTTAAGCAAAAGCAAATAAAATCTTACAATAGACTAAAAAAAACAAGAAATTTCCAAACGTGCATATACGCAAGCACTTCTTGAAATTCCCAAATTTACGTTTTCCTTTTAAGTTTTATTTTCAATCTCAAATTGATATTTACTTTTCATTATTTTTCAAACAGTATAATCGCGCGACATATTTTATATAAATAATTTTTTTTGAACAAAGTGGTTTTGGATGATTCCCTAGGGCCCCTTCTATCATAATGATGACCGCGTTCGACTATTCTCCCTCTGTCTCCAACAATTCCGGCCAAAATCGCACCAACGGTGATGGCAAAAAGGGCCAGAATCGCAATAATGGTAAAAACCGTAGTGGAAACCGAGGTGGCAATAACATGGGTGGCAATAGGCCTCGGAGCAGTGGGCCGCAAGCCAACTGGCCACAGCCCTAGGGCCTATGGCCGTGGAACTGGGCCAGTGGCCCTGGCCCAACAATCCCTACTGCCTGCCGTATGCCCACAACTAGAACTGGGCCCAATTTCCAGCCGCCAACAGGCCCAGTTCTGCCCAGCAACAGTGGTACCCGAGACTATCTTCTGGGGTGGGGCAGCAAACGAGTGTGTTTGGGCCTCGGCCTCCTCAGGCCCACCATGAAGTGGGCCCCACCCCTACCAACATTGAAGCCGCGATGCACACACTTGGATTAAATCCCCCGGACGCAAATTGGTATATGGACACCGGAGCCACTACTCACATGACGTCCGATAAAGGTACTCTCTCGTCTTATTCCAATTTGAGCAACAATCGTGGCATAATTGTTGGTAATGACAATTCAATTCCAATTCGTGGTTACGGTCATAAAACTTTGTCTCCCACCCATCCCCCTCTTGTCTTGAAAAATGTCGTTCATGCCCCTAATTTAATTAAAAATTTGGTGTTTGTCCGTAAATTCACCACTGATAATTGGATTTCTGTTGATTTTTATCCTTTTGGGTTTTCTGTGAAGGATTTCAAGATGGGGATTCCTCTCATGAGATGTGATAGTAGGGGAGATCTTTATCCTATCACGCCCACCTCCGGTCTCTCGAGTCAAGCCTTGCCATCTACTTTTGCCGCTCTAGCTCATTCCTTATGGCATGCACGTTTGGGTCACCCTGGGTAGTCTATTGTTTCTTCCTTACATAAAAATAATTTATTTCTTCTAAGGGTACGCGTAGTACTCCATTTTGTCAATCATGTCCTCTAGAAAAACATGTCAGATTACCATTTGTAGCCTCTACTTCTCGTACTTTAATGTCATTTGATATTATTCATAGCGATTTATAGACATCTCCCGTTTTAAGTTCTATGAGCCATCGTATTATGTTCTGTTTTTGGATGATTATTCTAATTTTTATGGACCTTTCCGTTAGCGAAAAAATCACAAGTTTTTTCCACATTCTTAAAATTTAAAGCATTCATCCGTACCCAATTCGACCGAGAAATTAAAAGCACTCAATGTGATAATGACAAAGAATATGATAATAGATTGTTTCGGGATTTGTGTGATACTAATTGCATCATTTTTCGCTTCTCTTGCCCTCATACTTCCTCACAAAATGGGAAAGCCGAACGAAAAATTCATACCATTAATAATATTGTTCGAACTTTATTGATCCATGCTTCCGTACCTCCTTCATTATGGCATCATGCTCTACAAATGACTACTTATCTTCTTAACATTCTTCCTACCAAAGGATTGACATATTCCTCCCCTCTTAAAATTCTCTATAATAAAGATAATTCGTATTCACATCTTAGGATTTTTAGGTGCTTATGTTATCCACTATTTCCGTCAACTACAATTAACAAACTTCAAGCACATTCTACTCCTTGTGTGTTTTTGGGTTATCCATCGAATCATCGTGGCTACAAGTATTTTGATTTATCGTCTAATAAAATTATCATTAGTCGCCATGTTCTTTTCTATGAAACCCAATTTTCATTTGCCAAAGTAAGTAGTCCCGTGCCTAGTTCATATAATTTTTTGGATGACGATGTCTCCCTGTATATTATCTACCATTTATCGAACTTGTCCCGCATTCAAATTCCTCGCCAAGAAAGCCCATCGCCTACTGGACCTCCAAGATCAAGTACCTCAAAATCTATCCTATAACGGGTCCAAAGAATCGGGCCGCATATCCGGCCCAGTTGTGCCCTGCTGTTGCTCTCGCCACCCGCTTTCGCTTCGATGTTGCACCAAGAAAGCCCACCGTCACGCCGCCAGTGACCCCTCCGATTTTTCCCCAAAATCCACCCAATTCTCCCCCGAGTCATAGACCGGTCACTCGTAGTCAACGGGGTATTTTTAAACCAAAAAGACATTTTAATCTAAATTCTAATGTTCTTAAATCGCCCTACCCCGTAACCCAGTGTCCGCATTAAATGACCTGCATTGGAAATTGGATATGAATGACGAATATGATGCTCTTATTGCAAATAAGACGTGGGAGTTGGTACCCATGCCGCGCCCTATTTCGACCTGCTCGGGTCAAAGCGGAGCGCGGACGTGTCCGGTGATTCCTGGGTAAAAAGGGTTGAGGAGTCGCCACCTAATTATTTTTACGGTGAATTAGGACACGTAAATATTAAACTAAGTGCTGCAATGTAAACTCCAATTTTAGGTCTGCGAAACAAGCGAGATTCTAGGTAAGGGTTCTTTATTATCCTAAAGGGAAGGGGTTAGGCATCCTTTAAGATCCGCTAACTTGCGGTTATCCGGTCAAACTCAGGTTAATTATTGCTAGAAAAATGCATGTTTGATGTATGAAGTTAAAAATGTTTGCAAATAATTAGTAAATGATGCATTTTTTAAAAGAAAGATACATGTAGAGAAAAAATATGCATTTGTATGGTATTTAAAGAGAAATACATGTAGAGTTGGAAAAAATATGCATTTGTCAATTGAGAGTAGAAACAAAATTATTTATAACGCCAAAGAAGCGAATCTTTCGGAAATCATCGAGTTGCAAAAATAATAAAAAGATAAACTTATTCGGTATGATTAATAAAGCAAATAAAAGATGACAAAAGTTGTTTTGAAAATCTTGAATACGCGTGACGAGCCTAAAATAAATAACTAGCGAAGGGTTTCTAAGTTTGAATTTAACCGAGCCTACAAATAAATAAGCTAGCGACGGGTTTCAAATCTTAAACTAACCTATGAATTAATCCTAAGTTTGCCTATTCTAAGCATTTCAATAATTACATAAGTGCGATAAATAATATTACAATACAAAGCGAGATAAAAGCTGAATTAAAGAAAGATATAAAAATAAATAAACTCTGAGGAATATTTGTCTTTATTTGCTTTAATCCCTGCAAGCTCCTTTCTTTCGAATCTTGGACCTATTTCGGACTTGTATCTTGAACAACAAATAAGGCAAATGCTTTAAAATCAAGAACACAACAAATATTTTATGTATATATGGAATAGTCTTCCGAAAAATCCTTTGAAAATCTGTTTTCTCTCCCCGAAAATCTCCCCTCAACATGAAGAACAACATGGGGTATTTATAGGTGGATTTCCCCCCCCCCCCCCAAGAACGAGTTTGAAATTTGAATTAAAGGCAAAAAATTCTGAATTTTGGAAGCGGATTTTAGGGGTATGGGTATGGTGAAGTGATGGGAGGGGTGTGGTGGTGTCAGGGTTTGGTGGCAGGGAGTTGGTGGTGGCAGGGACGAGGTGATGGTCGGGCATGGGGGTATGGGGTGTGCGGCGGGCGGGTAGGGTTTAGGTTTTTGGTTTTTCTTTTTTTTTTTGTTTGGTTTGGGGGATTAAAAGAGGGGGAAGATGAGTTATGGGTCGGGTCGGTCGGGTTGGGCTGGGGCGACGGGTTGGTCGAGTGGGCTGCGGAGTTGGGCTCGCGGTTTTTGGGTTGTGGGAATTGGGTTGTGATTTTGGTTGGGTTAAAATGAGAGAGCCGAATGGGTTAGTGGGTATTGGGCTGGTGGGAATTTAATTGGAGAATAAGAAAGGGCGTTGGGCCGGTCCGGTTGGGCTTTGGGAATTGGGGGGAAATAAAGGGGAAGGGAATAAGGGGAATGAGTTTGGGCTTGTGAATTTTGTTTGGGTAGAATTTGTATTGGGTTGGGAAAATAAAAATGGGTTATGGGTTTAAAAATATAAAAGGGGTTTAATATTAAATAAATAAATATATATTTTTTGTAAAAGATGTGAATTATTTAAAATAACGTAACGATAGTAATAAAAAATATAATATTTGCGAAATGTTTAATGCTTAATAAAAAATGGGAACGCGATGCAATTTTGCGAAAATAAAATAACATAGAATTTTCGGATAAAACTTATGATTATGATAAAAATGTAAATGATATAAAAAATACGAATAATAATAATAATAATAAGAGGATATACACATATATGCCTATATTTTAAAATTATTTTAAAAGTGTCAAAATATTAAAAATTACGAATAAAATCATAAAAGATGGGACAAAATTGGGTGTCAACAGATGCCCCTCTTTGGACGGAGACGATGAAAGAGTTTTCGGCCAAAGAAGTTGACCGAGTAGCCAATTTTGTCCTGATCATCGGGACTGCATGGTAAGAAATAGAATCCCGAGGGGTATAGAAGTTGCAAAAAGATAATGCACATTCAAGAAACAATGCCCCAGTATCGACTTAGGATGACACTGGTCGCAGATGCGAGAAACTAATGGGAAAAGCGGATCGACGTTCGAAGTAGGTCGTTAAAGAATTTACCTCGGTTCATCGTAAGAGATAGTTCCACGCTGTGATGATGTTCCTGCAAATTAAAAACTCCTGCAAACTAAAGCTTAAGATATAATTAGTGTATAACTGCTGAGAAAAATTGTAGAGAAAATAACTTGGAAATACCTGCATTAGGAGGTGGGCGCCTGACTGAAATTAAAATATCCGCATTATAAGGTGGGCGCCTGACTGAAATTAAAATACCCATATTATGAGGCGGAGTGCTTGAAATGACGTCGTTGGATCGACGTGTTGTGTTGAAGACGTCGTTGTAATGTTGTTGACGTCGCTGTTGTATAGACTTTGCTGATGTCGTCGTTGTATAGACGTTCTTCGATGTTGTCGTTGTCGTAAAAATAGTTGTCGTGGTCTTTGTAACGCCGTGGACGTTGTTGTAATCTCGCTGAAGGTAGTTGATGTGTCGCAAAGAACGTCAATGACGTTGTTGTAATGCTGTAAAAGATAGCTGCTGCGTTGAAGACGTCATTGTAATGTTGTTGACGTCGTTGTAATGCTGTAAAAGATAGTTGATGTGCTGCAGTAACGTCAATGACGTTGTTGTAATGCTGTAAAAGATAGTCGCTGCGTTGAAGACGTCATTGTAATGCTGTTGACGTCGTTGAGATGCGGTAAAAGATATTTGTTGTGCTGCAGTAACGTCAATGACGTTGTTGTAATGCCGTAAAAGATAGCTGCTGCGTGGAAGACGTCATTGTAATGATGTTGACGTCATTGAGATGCGGTAAAAGATAGTTGCTGCATTGCCGTAAAAGATAGCTGTTGTTTTGAAGACGTCATTGTAATGCTGTTGACGTCGTTGAAATGCTGTAGAAGATAGTTGTTGTGTTGTCGTAAAGATAGTCGCTGCACAAGAAGACGTCATTGTAATGTTGTTTACGTCGTTGAGATGCGGTAAAAGATAGTTGCTGCATTGCCGTAAAAGATAGCTGCTGCGCTGAAGACGTCATTGTAATGCTGTTGACGTCGTTGAGATGCGGTAAAAGATAGTTGTTGTGTTGCCGTAAAAGATAGCTGCTGCGTTGAAGACGTCATTGTAATGCTGTTGACGTCGTTGAGATGCGGTAAAAGATAGTTGCTGCATTGCCGTAAAAGATAGTTGATGCGTTGTCGTAAAAGATAGCTGCTGAGTTGAAGACGTCATTGTAATGTTGTTGACGCCGTTGAGATGCGATAAAAGATAGTTGCTACGTTGAAGACGTCATTGTAATGTTGTTGACGTCGTTATAAAGTTGTAAAAATGATTGTCGTGCTGCCATAACGTCGATGACGTTATTGTAATGTTGTACTGTTGTAAGAGATGTAAGTGACGTCCTTGCCGTCAGTTTGCTGTAATAGGGTTCCACGTTGTGCTGAATCTTCTGCCGATCCAAACTC
Source organism: Anisodus acutangulus (assembly GCA_029783415.1). Classification (NCBI taxonomy): domain Eukaryota; kingdom Viridiplantae; phylum Streptophyta; class Magnoliopsida; order Solanales; family Solanaceae; genus Anisodus; species Anisodus acutangulus. The sequence goes on along the minus strand of CM056505.1, from coordinate 2,358,448 downwards.
ATGTGAATTGAAATGTCGTCCTGGCACGGGCGAAAATGTGATGCGACGTCTTTGCCGTCGGGTTTGCCTTGTTATCGTTCTTTGTAATTCGAAATAACATCTTTGTGCAGACATAATAGTCAGGACCCTGTAGGTCAAGATGATGTTTTCGTATAAATGCAGAACAAGAACGTAATCCTTGTAGTGAGTTGTGGTGCCGAAATTCTTTGGGGAATTGATCATAACTGATGTGGCTTCCCTGTTTTTTCAACCTGAAGAACCTGTACTCAAAGAAAATTTGTGAGTTTGGGGAGGGGCGGTTGATTCGCGTTGACTTGGTAGCTTTGGCTCTTGATAGCTGCATGTCCTGCTGATTCGGACTTGTAGCCCCTGTCTGGTTCCCAGTCTTGGCTAACCGTTAATGAAAACATTTGTTGAAAATAATTTGTTTATAAGAAAGTATGCTTATCATTAAAAAGTTCTTGTCGAACTCTAATGAAAATATTTGTTGAAAATGATTTACTTATAAGAAAGTATGCATATTAGTAAAAACTCTTGTCAAACTCTAATGAAAATATTTGGTGAAAATAAATTATGTATAAGAAAATATGCATATTAGTAATAAAAATCTTGTCAAACTCTAATGAAAGTATTTGTTGAAAATAAATTGCTTATAAGAAAGTATGCATATATGTAAATGTCTGTCGAGCAGCGACATGCGGTGAAACAAAGCAAACGTCTTATCCAAAATCCTCTTAGGCTGAAGACTTAGTTTGCCGATGCTTTTCCATTACTATCGGCGTCCTCCGGCAGTGATCCCTTAAAAATGCCCCAGTTTCCGATATGTGAGAATGACGATATTTTGAACGGACAACCGAGTCTTGTGTAGATTGCTTGCCTGTCCTATCAGGGTGATCAGATGGGTGCATTTTGTCATATGTGATATAAAGGAGAAAATATTTCCTAATGGTGGGACCGAAGCCGATTTAGGCCGCCTACGTATCCCCATGAGGGAATCAGGTCATGACGTAGTTCATTACAAGCGAATGAGATTTGTAAGGGTTTTTCTAAAGATGGGACCGAAGCCGAAGTGGTCGCCTACGTATCCCGCCGAGGGAATCAGGTCATAACGTAGTTCAGGTTTACAAGTAAAAAGGAACTTGGGGAAATTTGTGATCTAAGAAACGGAACCCTACGTGGGTTCTATGCGTATCCCGACGAAGGAGCGCAACTTTTACAACATAGAAAAAGTATTACATAGAGAATAACTAATCTTAGATATGGTATCTCTTCACTGCATCTGCATTGATGGTTTTTGGCCATTCTATTCTGATAAGGTTGCCGGGACAAGCTGCGTCCATCCGCTTTTCATCAACCAGTCTCTTAGTAAATGATTTTGTATCCACTTGGCCGCGAAAGAAATAACATTGCCCCAAAGAGAAGTCCCGATCGTAGTGTGGTAGCCCAAGAGTACAAATGGCAAACGTCCGTGCAAATGCTTGTAACTATCAACCATCTTGATGTTTCATCCAAATCTGGCTTTGACTTATTCCAAAAATGCCTCAATTCTTCCGCTTGTGAGTCTTCCTTATATTCTTCGAAGCCTTGCTTGTTTGGGACCTTGTTTGCTTGTTTCATTATATGTCACATCTGCGACAAATTAGTTTGCATGATGAAAAAAGAAAAGAGAATTATTGAACAAAACATATTTTAAAATAGCAAAAGCAATGCAGATTTGTCATTTTAAGCCTTCAAAAGGTAGAGGCAAAACACATTAAATGCATATATGTGATTCAGGCCTCAATCTGAATCGCATTGTTTCATTAAATATTAATGCAGTTAACTAGTTTCTGGGAGAAACAAGGCCAGGGCACATGTCTAATTTTCCCAAAACATCTCCTTGCTCTGCATCCCAACTGATTGAGTCTCTAGCGTAATCACCGAGAATCATATTGCTTTTTGCTTCTTTTTCAGCAATGAAAAATCTTTTGAATCCCTTCACGAGGTTGGCTGCATTGTCCTCCTTTGATTCCTGAGTGGCGCATGCTTTGACGAATGACTGACCCAGAAGTGGAACAGGCTTTGGTAAAGAAGCGTCTCCCTTCCTTCGGAGATTGGTTGATAAGACTTTTTCAAGAAAAGATGATGCCATGACCCGCGACTTTGGAGGAAACACTTCTACTCCAAACGGTGCCCTCACTTGGACTGTAATCATAGGGGTGATAAAGGTCGATGATTCAACCTTTTCCTCTCTCTGGACTGACACAATGGTTCCTTCCAAGTTGTGTTCTTCATCAACAGTAATCATGTTCACATTGGTATTGTCATGATCTGGCAAAGGGTTATCATTTACATTAGAGGAAGGTCCTTCTTTGATCAATGCCTCGATTTTGTCTCTGAGGGCATAGCAATTCTCAGTGTCGTGCCTAGGAATCCCCGAGTGGTACGCACAATGCTTAGTCTCATCGTGCCATTTTGGAACAGGATTGGGGACATTTCCTTGGATAGGCTGGAGTATTCCTGCGGTTCTCAGTCGTTCATACAACTGGGCTCGAGGTTCGGCTAAAGGTGTATAGGTTTTAGCTGGCTTTCTTTCGTGTTTTGCGCTGGGTCTGGGTGCGTTTGGTGTATGGACTTGTGGATGAGGTAAGTATGCGGGCTGACATTGTGGGGGATTCGGATAGACAGGCGCTCGAGGCAGGCTATATATTGGATGGGTATGGTAGACAGGGTAGGGACCAGGTGGGTATTGATAGTAAGGTTGAGGGCTTTGGGCGTATGGGTAATAATAGGAAGGCTGAGGACTTTGGTTGTTTTGATCGTAGTAGGGAGGCTGGGGTGATGGCATTTGGTAGGTTGACATTTGTTTTGGCCTATGTTTCTGAACTGTCACCACAGAGGACACTCCGTCTCTCTTCCTCTTTACTGCTCCCTCAAATGAGTCCGACTAGATTGTCTCACTCGTTGCTTGCAATGCTACAAAGTTTGTAATTCTTCCTGTTCTGATTCCCTCTTCTATGAAATCTCCCATCCTTATAACTTCAGAGAAACTTCGTCCTATGACGCTTATCATTCTCTCATAGTATGTTGCATCTTTCAAAGATTGTACAAAGAGAGTGGTCATCTCACTTTCTTCTATCGGGGGTTGAACTTTCGCTGCTTCTGCCCTCCACTTCATGGCGTATTCTCTGAAGGTCTCTGTGGACTTCTTTTCCAACTTTATCAGATAAAATCTGTCCAAGACTGTGTCAGTGTTGAATTTAAATCTGTCCACGAAATCTTGTGCCATCGTGCCCCAATTACGCCATTTTTGCGGGTTTCGGCTCGTGTACCAGTCGAGTGCTTCTCCTGTTAAACTCCTTACGAACAATTTTATTATGATGGCCTGGTCTTTACCTACCCCAATCAGTTTGTCACAGTATGATCTTAAATGAGCGTGAGGATTTCCTTTCCCATCAAACAAACCAAATTTTGGCACCTTATATCCTACAGACAATTCAATGTCGGGATGCATACACAGATCTTCGTACTCAAGTCCTTCATGTCCCTTGCTAGTTTGGATATTCTTGAATGCCTCTTTTAGGCTGTAAATCTCTCTCGCCACACTTTCATCGGTTCTGATCCTTACCCGCCTGTCCATTTCCTCACACTGGCCAATTTTCTGAAGAGTCATGTTTGGTGTTGCGGTAGTAAAAGGTTGGGCTTCCGTTACATATATTGGCGGCACATATTGCTTGTTGTGATCAGCGGTGTGTGCCATCAATATGTGTTGGTCTGCCGGGTGATTTTGCGTGGAAGGGGTGTTTTGGATGAGTGGGGTAATTTGGGTATGTGGAGTTGTGAATGAGGCCGGATCATTTTGTAGCGGGCTTTGCTGTGGACTTGCTTGCGGGTTAGTGTGTTGTGGATTGGTTTTGCATAGTGGCGAATTATCGGGGAGGTTTTGGGGAAATGGCGATTCAGGAGATGAAAAAGTTTGCGGTGCAGTTGCATTCGTCCCTTGTTCAGGGAGTGGGGTATTGACGCTAATGGACAGGTTTGTGAGATTTTGGAGTCGCTCTATCTCAGTCTGCATGGCTGCCATCTGTTGTAACAGTTGGGCGATGTATTTTTCTTGGACGGTAGCATTTCTATTTTCCGAAGCCTCTGGTTCATCTCTGGAAAGAGTGATAAGTTCCAGGCCAGTCTATTCGGATGCATCTGAATCAGTCATTTGGCTGAAGGATTGTGTCTTTGACCTCGTGAAGTAGGGATGATCCGCCAGTTTTAGTCAACGCAAATCAACCTTTGGGAAAATAATCTAGACAAAATAAATCTTCTAAAAAAATGAAGAAAACCAAGTTAGTATAAGGCGAGTAATTATTGCTTTAAATAATATGCACATAGTGAAAAAGCAGGAGAAAACAACAAAATGATTGTAAGGCAATTAAATGCGCATCATAATATGCATGGGGCCTCCCTTATGTCGGAGGTGGGCCTAAACGCCAGATATGCGGGATTACGACAGATTTGATCCAAGCTGCTAAACTGCAATGCTTTGTCGGAAATGAGACAAAATGAATGTACATTTTCCAATTTCAGCATGTCATGATTAGTCTTGGATTAGTCTATCCTTATCACGCTACACATAATATGATGATTGGTCGTTGGGTTGTGATACCCGTAGACATCTTTGGCGGATTTCTTAATTGTGGAGTCGATACCAAGGATCGACCCACCTAAGGTGTATGCATGCATGGCTTAAAATAAAGGGTGGTATAGCTCTATCTTAAATTTTCTAAGATTTGGCTGACTAGACACAAGGTTCCCGAGCGGACTACTCGAGTGAGAAGGCTCTGTGACCCTTAGGATGGTCCGGTCACTCCGTGCATACGCCAACTCTCCTAAAATTTGGTAGATTGAAAGAAATTTGCGGGTGCGCAAAACACACCTCGCGTGTAGTGTGTGATAGTGTCAATTTTCCAGAGTGGAAGAAATATGAGCGAAATGCCAATTTAAGGAAAGCAGTAAGAGAATATAATAATTAAAGCAGTTTATGCAAAATCTCATAAATGAAACATATCAAAGCATTAAATCAAATAAGGAACAAAAAGTAAAACAAAAATTAATCCGAACTTGTTATGGTTAAGAACCTGAAGTCCCCAGTGGAGTCGCCATGCTGTCGAGCCCTATTTCGACCTGCTCGGGTCAAAGCGGAGCGCGGACGTGTCCGGTGATTCCTGGGTAAAAAGGGTTGAGGAGTCGCCACCTAATTATTTTTACGGTGAATTAGGATACGTAAATATTAAACTAAGTGCTGCAATGTAAACTACAATTTTAGGTCTGCGAAACTAGCGAGATTCTAGGTAAGGGTTCTTAATTATCCTAAAGGGAAGGGGTTAGGCATCCTTTAAGATCCGCTAACTTGCGGTTATCCGGTCAAACTCAGGTTAATTATTGCTAGAAAAATGCATGTTTGATGTATGAAGTTAAAGATGTTTGCAAATAATTAGTAAATGATGCATTTTTTAAAAGAAAGATACATGTAGAGAAAAAATATGCATTTGTATGGTATTTAAAGAGAAATACATGTAGAGTTGGAAAAAATATGCATTTGTCAATTGAGAGTAGAAACAAAATTATTTATAACGCCAAAGAAGCGAATCTTTCGGAAATCATCGAGTTGCAAAAATAATAATAAAAAGATAAACTTATTCGGTATGATTAATAAAGCAAATAAAAGATGACAAAAGTTGTTTTGAAAATCTTGAATACGCGTGACGAGCCTAAAATAAATAACTAGCGAAGGGTTTCTAAGTTTGAATTTAACCGAGCCTACAAATAAATAAGCTAGCGACGGGTTTCAAATCTTAAACTAACCTATGAATTAATCCTAAGTTTGCCTATTCTAAGCATTTCAATAATTACATAAGTGCGATAAATAATATTACAATACAAAGCGAGATAAAAGCTGAATTAAAGAAAGATATAAAAATAATTAAACTCCGAGGAATATTTGTCTTTATTTGCTTTAATCCCTGCAAGCTCCTTTCTTTCGAATCTTGGACCTATTTCGGACTTGTATCTTGAACAACAAATAAGGCAAATGCTTTAAAATCAAGAACACAACAAATATTTTATGTATATATGGAATAGTCTTCCGAAAAATCCTTTGAAAATCTATTTTCTCTCCCCGAAAATCTCCCCTCAACATGAAGAACAACATGAGGTATTTATAGGTGGATTTCCCCCCCAAGAACGAGTTTGAAATTTGAATTAAAGGCAAAAAATTCTGAATTTTGGAAGCGGATTTTAGGGGTATGGATATGGTGAAGTGATGGGAGGGGTGTGGTGGTGTCAGGGTTTGGTGGCAGGGAGTTGGTGGTGGCAGGGACGAGGTGACCGGTCGGGCATGAGGGGTATGGGGTGTGCGGCGAGCGGGTAGGGTTTAGGTTTTTTGGTTTTTCTTTTCTTTTTTTGTTTGGTTTGGGGATTAAAAGAGGGGAAGATGAGTTATGGGTCGGGTCGGTCGGGTTGGGTCAGGCGACGGGTTGGTCGAGTGGGTCGCGGAGTTGGGCTCGCGGTTTTTGGGTTGTGGGAATTGGGTTGTGATTTTGGTTGGGTTAAAATGAGATAGCCGAATGGGTTAGTGGGTATTGGGCTGGTGGGAATTTAATTGGAGAATAAGAAAGGCGTTGGGCGGTCGGTTGGGCTTTGGGAATTGGGGGGAAATAAAGGGGAAGGGAATAAGGGGAATGGGTTTGGGCTTGTGAATTTTGTTTGGGTAGAATTTGTATTGGGTTGGGAAAATAAAAATGGGTTATGGGTTTAAAAATATAAAAGGGATTTAATATTAAATAAATATATATATATATTTTTTGTAAAAGATGTGAATTATTTAAAATAACGTAACGATAGTAATAAAAAATATAATATTTGCGAAATGTTTAATGCTTAAAAAAAAAATGGGAACGCGATGCAATTTTGCGAAAATAAAATAACATAGAATTTTCGGATAAAACTTATGATTATGATAAAAATGTAAATGATATAAAAAATGCGAATAATAATAATAAGAGGATATACACATATATGCCTATATTTTAAAATTATTTTAAAAGTGTCAAAATATTAAAAATTACGAATAAAATCATAAAAGATGGGACAAAATTGGGTGTCAACACCCCACCCTTCTGGTGTTAATATTATTCGGTCTTTGTAAGTTTTTACTCATAAGGATAATTCTGACGGTTCTTTTGCAAGACATAATGCTCGTCTTGTAGGTGATGGTAAGACTCAGCAGGTTGGCGTGGATTGTGGTGAAACGTTTAGTCCAGTGGTCAAACCGACTACCATTCACATTGTTCTCAGTCTGGCTCTTTCGAAATCTTGGCCCATTCATCAGTTAGATGTGAAGAATACTTTCTTACACAGTGATCTTAAGGAGACCGTTTACTTGCATCAGCCCTTGGGTTTTCGAGACCCCCAATATCCTCATCATGTTTGTTTATTGAAGAAGTTCTTGTATGAGCTTAAGCAGGCCCCACGGGCTTGGTATAAGAGATTTGCAGACTATGTTTCATCTATTGGGTTTTCACACAGCATGTCTGATAATTCATTGTTCATATATCGTCGTGGTACTTTCCTGACTTATATTCTATTATATGTGGATAATATTATCTTGACTGTCTTTTCTGATGCTTTGTGAAAGTCTATCATGACGATGCTCAGTTATGAGTTTGCTATGAAATACTTGGGGCCCTTAAGTTACTTTTTGGGGATTACTGTCACTCGTCATGCATGTGGGTTATTCTTATCACAATGGAAGTATGGAGTTAAGATCATTGAGCGAGCTGGTATGTCCTCATGCAAGTCTACTTCCACTCCAGTTGATACTAAACCCAAGATGGGTGCTGCGGCTGGCTCACCATACGAGAATCCGACCCACTATCGCAGTCTTGCAGGGGCTCTTCAGTATCTAACTTTCAGGAGACCAGATATTTTGTATGTCGTACATCATGTGTTTTTGTTTATGCATGATCCCAGGGTTGAGCACATGAATGCGCTCAAACGCATTATTCGATACATCCAGGGAACACTTGACTATGGCTTACATTTATATCCTTTATCGATGTCTACACTTGTCTCGTATACAGATGTCGATTGGGCTGGCTATCCAGATACCAGACGTTCGATGTCCGGCTATTGTATGTTTCTTGGTAATAACTTGGTCTCATGGTCTGCGAAGCGTCGGTCTACATTATCACGCTCTAGTGCAGAGACCGAGTATCGAGGGGTAGCCAATGTGGTCTCTGAATCATGTTGGTTACATAATCTTTTTTTAGAACTTCATTGTCCTATTCAGAAAGCTACCTTGGTTTATTATGATAATATTAGTGCCGTCTACCTTTCTGTTAATCCGGTTCAACACCAACGCACTAAACACATCGAGATGGATATTCACTTTGTTCGCGAAAAGGTAGCTCGTGGACAAGTACGCGTCTGCCACGTCCCGTCCAGGTATCAAATTGCAGACATCTTTATAAGTGTCACGCCCCGACTTTTCTCAAGTCTTTCTTTAGGACGTGATGGCACCTGGACAACTATCCCTTTCCAGGCGAACCACTTACTTCATTTTCTTCCTAAATTAGACAAGTATTTGCGGAAATAATATATATAATAATCAATTTGAAGTTTACGAAGAACAATCTCATGTGGGGCATTCCCCGAGCTAATAAAACCTAATTCTTTAACCAAACTTAGTCTAGTAACTTTCACCAAATCCGAAATAATGGATTGGTGGTACGATGAGGTCATGGACGATCGCTAGCCCTCTTGCAGAGCTTTTTCCTCTATCGCGCCTTCCCGAAATATGTTAAATAAAAGAGTCACCCTACCATCTGAGTGAGGAATCTCACCTTACAGGTCCAAAGTAACCTCACAATATTTTTAATTACAATCACATTATAAGAAAATAATAAGCATGTTGAAATAAACATATTACAACCCTTTTATCAAATAAATCAATAAATATTCACATGTAAAATTTTCTCCCCACTCGTCTTAGAAAAAAAACAACTTAGTTTAATCAGTACTCCTGCTTTTTCCCATATAACATATTATACATTTGTTGCGGTACGTGTAACCCGATCCAGTGCATTTATATATTTGTTGCGGTACGTGCAACCCGATCCAGTGCATTTATATATTTGTTGCGGTACGTGCAACCCGATCCAGTGCATTTATATAATTGTTGCGGTACGTGCAACCCGATCCAGTGCATTTATATATTTGTTGCGGTACGTGCAACCCGATCCAGTGCATTTATATTTTTGTTGCGGTACGTGCAACCCGATCCAATGCATTTATATATATTTGTTGCGGTCCGTGCAACCCGATCCAATGCATTTATGTATTTGTTGCGGTCCGTGCAACCCGATCCAATGCACTTATTTGTTGCGGTACGTGCAACCCGATCCAATGCACTTATTTGTTGCGTGCACGCAACCCGATCCAATGCACTTATTTGTTGCGGTACGTGCACCCGATCCAATGCACTTATTTTGTTGCGGTACGTGCAACCCGATCCAATGCACTTATTTGTTGCGGTACGTGCAACCCGATCCAATGCACTTATTTGTTGTTTAAATATGTCATATGTTCAAAAGGCTCAAAATAATATTTCCTTCCTTTAATATTTCGCCCTTTCCACTTGTAAGGGTTACAACTCTCAAACCGTAAGTCGGATTTATCCCCGTAAAGTCTCAAACTGTCAAGGACACAATAATCTATAACTTTTATTCAGCACAAACTTTCATATTCATTACCGATTTATACAGTTTTACGTTATATATTCTGCCCTTCCAGACTTCGGTTGATCCGAGGCAGAATGTTCAAACAGAGATAACTCTCAAACCGTAAGTCGTATTTATCCCGTAAAGTCTCAAACTGTCAAGGACACAATAATCTATAACTTTTATTCAGCACAAACTTTCATATTCATTACCGATTTATACAGTTTTTACGTTATATATTCTGCCCTTCCAGACTTCGGTTGATCCGAGGCAGAATGTTCAAACAGAGATAACTCTCAAACCGTAAGTCGTATTTATCCCCGTAAAGTCTCAAACTGTCAAGGACACAATAATCTATAACTTTTATTCAGCACAAACTTTCATATTCATTACCGATTTGTACAGTTTTTACGTTATACATTCTGCCCTTCCAGACTTCGGTTGATCCGAGGCAGAATGTTCAAACAGCGATAACTCTCAAACCGTAAGTCGGATTTATCCCTGTAAAGTCTCAAACTGTAAAGGACACAATAATATATAACTTTTATTCAGCACAAACTTTAATATTCATTACCTATTTGTACAGTTTTTACGTTATACATTCTGCCCTTTCAGACTTCGGTTGATCCGAGGCAGAATGTTCAAACAGCGATAACTCTCAAACCGTAAGTCGGATTTATCCCCGTAAAGTCTCAAACTGACCGTAACATAAAGATGTACAACTATGTAAAATTTCATCCAATTCTAACAAGTACAGCCCAGTATAACAGATTACAATTGCACAATCCAAACTAGTCGTTAAACAATCATAAATTTCATGCTCATTCTTTCAATAACCGGATTATATTCTAACATGTATTGCAACTTAAAAATAAAGGATTTTACTAAGAACTTTGAGTGAGAAAACTCACCTTTGCTGCTTCGTAATTGCGAACAAAACCTCAACTTCAATCAAACCTTTTTGGAACTTCTTAATTGCTCTCTTTAATCTTTTTTTTCTCTTCTCTTTGTTTTGTTTCTGATTTGCTGTTTTCTCCCTTTTTGTTGTATTGTATATTTGATGTGTTGTATCATGTGTGTGTGTGTGTTGTATTTGTAACCAAGTGCAGAAAGTGCCCATGATAAATGGGATGTGAGGGAGTTGTGGGAAAGTGCAGAAAATGCCCATGATAAATGGGATGTGAGGAAAATCTGTTTTTTTTTTTTTTTAATTTTACAGGACTTTACATTCTCCCCTCCTTAAACAACATTCGTCCTCGAATGTGAGTAAGGTCGTAACCCATGCACATAGACATGCAAACTGCACAGACATGAAACACAACTTCCAAGACTTTACATTCTCCCCTCCTTAAACAACATTCGGCCTCGAATGTGAATAAGGTCGTAACACATGCACATAGACACACAAACTGCACACACATGAAACACAACTAAACACATTTTATTACCTTACTCAAACAGGAAAGGATATTTGATTTTCATCGCGTCTTCGGCTTCCCGGGTTGCTTCTTTTGTGGAGTGATTTCTCCATAGGACCTTCACGGATACAATATCTTTATTCCTAAGACGTTTAATCTGTCTATCCAGTATTTCTACCGGCATTTCTTCATATTGAAGTTCTTCATGTTCTTCAACACTCTTGCTGTAAATTAGGATATCATCTATGAATATAATCACGAACAAATCTAAGAATGGTTTGAAGATTACATTCATGAGATCCATAAAGGCTTTGGAGCATTGGTTAACCCGAAAGACATGACCAAGAACTCATAATGACCATATCGGGTTCTAAACGCTGTTTTGGATATATCATCCGGATTTATTTTCACCGGTGATATCTGAACGAAGATCAATCTTGGAAAAATAATCGCTCCTTGAAGTTGGTCAAAAGATCATCGATTCTTGGTAATGGATATCGGTTCTTGATCGTGACCTTATTGAGTTGTCGATAATCAATGCACATTCTGAGCGATCCATCTTTCTTCTTCACAAAAGGATGGTGCACCCTGTGGGGAAACACTAGGCCTTATAAAACCTTTATCCGTAAGATCCTTCAACTGTTCTTTTAACTCTCTCAATTCAAATTGGGGCCATTCGATATGGAGGAATAGAAATAGGTCTTGTACCGGAATTAACTCTATAGCGAACTCCACTTCTCTAACCGGAGGAAGGCCTGGAAGATCTTCAGGAAAAACCTCCGGGAAATTTTGAACAATAGGGACATCTTGCAATCACTGGGATTCTTTTTGGGTATCTACTATATTAGCCGGATATCGTACTCCACTTTGTGACTTCTTAATAACTTTTGAGCCCTAAGATAGGAAATAAGTCGACGTGAGGATATTCCAATCTTACCCTTTATAACAACCACGGTTCCCAGGAAAGATAGTTTCACTATCTTTCGTCGGCAATCTAACATGGCATAACATGCTGACAACCAATCCATACCCAAAATGATGTCAAAATCTACCATATCAAGTAGTACTAGATTTACTATTGTTCCTCTGCCATTCACTTCTAATGAGAAATTTTTAACTACTCGAGAGGCCCAAACTGAGGCCCCTACGGGTGTCATAACCTCAAAAGGTTCACTTAAACAGGAAGGTTTTACATGTAAATTCTTAGCAAAACCCATTGACACATATGAAAATGTAGAGCCAGGATCGTATAATACAAATGCAGGAATACTCGAGACCAGCAAAATACCTGTGACCACCGCATTAGATGCCTCCGCTTCATTCCTCTGGGCAAAGCGTAGAGCCGATTAGAATTGTTGGACTGTTGACCTCCCTGACCCTGTCGGGACTGGTTTCCCTGATTTCCCTTGTAGGTGGTTGTGGTTGCTTCTGACCTCTCATGAGAAAATTGAGTTTGGACTCTCCTCTTGCAAATCCCTGGCATGGTGGCCTGGTTCTCCACAGTTGTAACATCCTTTTGGTGAGAACCAACACTCTCCAATATGTTTCTCCTGACAAACTTTACAAACCGGGTTGTCACCTCTTGTGTTAGGGCCGGTGGCATGGACATTGCTACCTTGGTGAATGAACCATTTGTGCCATTGGGGCCTGAAATGAGACTGGCCTACTGACTGGTTCGATTTTGACGAACCCCTACTGCTTTCTTGCCTCTGGTTTTGATTTTGATTAAAGGATCCCGACGATTGAAACCTCTTCTGCGAATACTCTTTTTTTTTGCTTTAGCAAAACCTTCTACCCTTATTGCCATATCGACGATCTGAAGGTAAGTCCGATCATGGGCTAATGCCACTACCTTCCCTGTCAAGTTCGAGTATAAACTCTTAACAAATATTTTGACATTCTCAATTTCCGTAGGAATACTGTGTGCGTTGTATGCCGACAATCGCATGAATCGGGTATCGTATTCTTGCACATCGCATTCTCCTTGTTTCAACTATTCAAACTCACACCTGAGCGCATCTTTTCGGTGTTAGGAATGTACTTTTCAATGAATGCGACTCAACTCCCCCACGTCATCGATGGTGACATCGGGAACGATTTCTTCTACAGCTTTACCGTTGCACAATCCCCTTCCATAATCTTTTGAAGGAGGTAGTACGAGAACCAAGTCTTTGAAAAGACTCAAGATAAGCACGAGAAGAGTATGAAAGAAGGAAAGCTGTTTAGGATGTTATTAGTTCACTTATTACTAAGGTGGCGCGCACACCGTCGCAATAAGTAATCGTTCAAACACCCCACTCAAAGAAAGTTCCTAAGATCTCTTAACCTGGTTTAGCTTTGATACCAACTTGTCACGCCCCGACTTTTCTCAAGTCTTTCTTTAGGACGTGATGGCACCTGGACAACTATCCCTTTCCAGGCGAACCACTTACTTCATTTTCTTCCTAAATTAGACAAGTATTTGCGGAAATAATATATATAATAATCAATTTGAAGTTTACGAAGAACAATCTCATGTGGGGCATTCCCCGAGCTAATAAAACCTAATTCTTTAACCAAACTTAGTCTAGTAACTTTCACCAAATCCGAAATAATGGATTGGTGGTACGATGAGGCTGCGGGACGATCGCTAGCCCTCTTGCAGAGCTTTTTCCTCTATCGCGCCTTCCTGAAATATGTTAAATAAAAGAGTCAGCCCTACCATCTGGGGCTGAGTGGGAATCTCACCTTACAGTCCAAAGTAACCTCACAATATTTTTAATTACAATCACATTATAAGAAAATAATAAGCATGTTGAAATAAACATATTACAACCCTTTTATCAAATAAATCAATAAATATTCACATGTAAAATTTTCTCCCCACTCGTCTTAGAAAAAAAATAACTTAGTTTAATCAGTACTCCTGCTTTTTCCCATATAACATATTATACATTTGTTGCGGTACGTGTAACCCGATCCAGTGCATTTATATATTTGTTGCGGTACGTGCAACCCGATCCAGTGCATTTATATATTTGTTGCGGTACGTGCAACCCGATCCAGTGCATTTATATATTTGTTGCGGTACGTGCAACCCGATCCAGTGCATTTATATAATTGTTGCGGTACGTGCAACCCGATCCAGTGCATTTATATATTTGGTGCGGTACGTGCAACCCTATCCAGTGCATTTATATTTTTGTTGCGGTACGTGCAACCCGATCCAATGCATTTATATATATTTGTTGCGGTCCGTGCAACCCGATCCAATGCATTTATGTATTTGTTGCGGTCCGTGCAACCCGATCCAATGCACTTATTTGTTGCGGTACGTGCAACCCGATCCAATGCACTTATTTGTTGCGGTACGTGCAACCCGATCCAATGCACTTATTTGTTGCGGTACGTGCAACCCGATCCAATGCACTTATTTTGTTGCGGTACGTGCAACCCGATCCAATGCACTTATTTGTTGCGGTACGTGCAACCCGATCCAATGCACTTATTTGTTGTTTAAATATGTCATATGTTCAAAAGGCTCAAAATAATATTTCCTTCCTTTAATATTTCGCCCTTTCCACTTGTAAGGGTTACAACTCTCAAACCGTAAGTCGGATTTATCCCCGTAAAGTCTCAAACTGTCAAGGACACAATAATCTATAACTTTTATTCAGCACAAACTTTCATATTCATTACCGATTTATACACGTTTTACGTTATATATTCTGCCCTTCCAGACTTCGGTTGATCCGAGGCAGAATGTTCAAACAGAGATAACTCTCAAACCGTAAGTCGTATTTATCCCCGTAAAGTCTCAAACTGTCAAGGACACAATAATCTATAACTTTTATTCAGCACAAACTTTCATATTCATTACCGATTTATACAGTTTTTACGTTATATATTCTGCCCTTCCAGACTTCGGTTGATCCGAGGCAGAATGTTCAAACAGAGATAACTCTCAAACCGTAAGTCGTATTTATCCCCGTAAAGTCTCAAACTGTCAAGGACACAATAATCTATAACTTTTATTCAGCACAAACTTTCATATTCATTACCAATTTGTACAGTTTTTACGTTATACATTCTGCCCTTCCAGACTTCGGTTGATCCGAGGCAGAATGTTCAAACAGCGATAACTCTCAAACCGTAAGTCAGATTTATCCCTGTAAAGTCTCAAACTGTAAAGGACACAATAATCTATAACTTTTATTCAGCACAAACTTTAATATTCATTACCGATTTGTACAGTTTTTACGTTATACATTCTGGCCTTTCAGACTTCGGTTGATCCGAGGCAGAATGTTCAAACAGCGATAACTCTCAAACCGTAAGTCGGATTTATCCCCGTAAAGTCTCAAACTGACCGTAACATAAAGATGTACAACTATGTAAAATTTCATCCAATTCTAACAAGTACAGCCCAGTATAACAGATTACAATTGCACAATCCAAACTAGTCGTTAAACAATCATAAATTTCATGCTCATTCTTTCAATAACCGGATTATATTCTAACATGTATTGCAACTTAAAAATAAAGGATTTTACTAAGAACTTTGAGTGAGAAAACTCACCTTTGCTGCTTCGTAATTGCGAACAAAACCTCAACTTCAATCAAACCTTTTTGGAACTTCTTAATTGCTCTCTTTAATCTTTTTTTTCTCTTCTCTTTGTTTTGTTTCTGATTTGCTGTTTTCTCCCTTTTTGTTGTATTGTATATTTGATGTGTTGTATCATGTGTGTGTGTGTGTTGTATTTGTAACCAAGTGCAGAAAGTGCCCATGATAAATGGGATGTGAGGGAGTTGTGGGAAAGTGCAGAAAATGCCCATGATAAATGGGATGTGAGGAAAATCTGTTTTTTTTTTTTTAAATTTTACAGGACTTTACAATAAGGGTCTTCTCTCAGTCCTTTTTGAAGATTTTAGGGACAATCTCAGCGTACGAAGACCGTCCACTATGACTGCGGGGGTGTGATAAACACCTGTGATATACACGGTATATTGGCTATGTGTATCACGGGCTGACTTAGCAAAGATGGACTGTTAAACCCGTGATATACACGGTGTATACATACTGTGTATATCACGATTTAGTGGCATATTTTAGGTGATGTTTTGTTGTAATTAGAATTATACACTTACCATAATTGTATAGTTATTGTACAAGTAGAATAAGGTTTTAGGAGTAAAATATGAATATGATTTTCTTATTATGAAAAATTATAAATTGTATATAGACTCTTTAATTAATGAAAATAATCAAGGAATTATATTCTTTCAAGAACTCATTAAAACTTATATACAGACATGCACATATAAAAAAAAGGACAGCTATATGCATATATAAAAAAATAAATATAGATAGACATATATATTTTAAAACTCGTTCTAGCTCCCAATTCAGAACTTACAATATCCAAATTCTAAATTTGCAACTAAATAAAGTTTGAGTATATGTAGTTTTGAAGATGATATTGGTATATAAAGAGAGTGCAGAATTAAGAAGATTAATAAAAAATGGTGGTGTTGTTGTCACTTGAAAGGAAAAGAAATTGTGACGTGTTGAGTTTTTGAGCTTGCATGAGAAGAGGCTCTCACTTGGTTGACACTTACCTTTCATGCCTGCTAGAGACCGACTGAAGGAGAGCTCGATACCTTTTATAATTATTTAGTGTTCGATATTTACTGAGTTAACTAATTTGAATTTGTATTGCCTAACGTTTATAAAGGGGAACTGTGTTACGATTCAAGTTCATGGTATATATTGTTAAAGCTAGTTAATGAATAAAACTAGCCAAGTTGGTGTGAATGAGAAATGGAAGGCAACCTTTCCGAACAGTCACCAATCTATTCCGAAGAGGCACCTTCAAGGCTATATAAACTAAGGCAATGCCTCATTTTAAAGATACCAAAAACCAAAAATTTCTGCATCTGAAATTCTGCATTCTTTTTTCACAAATCAAACTATCGAGTCTTACTGTGTTTCGTTGCCAACTTTGAGTTCGTCGAAGTCGAAGGCGTTTGACGTACCGCTACTCCTGCGACAGGTATATCCGTTTTATCCTGGGAGGAAGTAATCCATAACCTCGGGTACAGTGAGGGGATTAAATTCTTTAAGGACACACAGTGAATTCTGTGGTCTCGTTACTTCTGTATTATTTTTCCAGTTTCTGTTTTTCCTGGTTTTTGTCTTTCCGTTTGGTTTCTGTTTTTCCTGATTTTTGAACACAGGCACAACAACATATATGTACGGTCCAATTTGGCTCAACATAATTTACAATTGTTTTCTTAGGCTATGTCATTATTGAGCTTAAAAGCTTGATTTCTGATGATATGTGTCATTTAATGTACTTTGTTTAGCTTATTTATCTGCGTTAGTTACTGTTTACTTTTTCGGAATGCGCTATTATATTTTATTCGCTTGTTGTACCAGCATTTTCATACTGTTTTAAATTTTTTCAGACCGGTTCTCTTGCTTGCTTTATTATTGCTTTGTTTTTACTTTGCTTGTGCTTATACTTTGTCTTGAGCCGAAGTCTCTCGGAAACATTCGCTCTACCTATCAAAGTGAAGGTAAGATCTGCGTACACTCTACCCTCTCTAGATCCCACAATGTGAAATTTCACTGAATATGTTATATATATATGATGGATCCAACAATGAGTTTGCGATTTCCAGTTATTGATTTGGCAGAACTCAGACTTCACATCAAAATTTTGTGTCGATAATGATTCCAACAATGAGTTAGCAAATTTCACTATTACTGATTTGGCAGAACTCAAACTTCACATCAAATTTCTAACCGTCGATGATGGATTCAACAATGAGTTCACGAATTTCCCTATCATTGATTTGGTAAAACTCAGACTTTACATCAAAATTCTTGGAGTCGATGATGGCTCCAACAATGAGTTCGCGAAGTTAACCCCTTATAAAATGACAATAACATGGCAGCAATGTAGTCTTGAGAAGGATTCTTTTTTAGAAGAAAGTTAAAGTCAAAGTTTGATAGTCAAAGTTATGGATAAGTTATATTTTTTCTTTATATTTGCCATCAAAGAAAGTAAACAAGACATGGCAACCGCACGTGTGGTTAGAATATTCATTCCATGAAAAATGTTTTAGTACATAAAAAAGAATTGAATGTTAGACAAGTTGGCCTTAATTATAAGGTTTAATTATACAATAACAGTAATGATTGCGAAGGTGGCAACAACGTTGGAAGCTTCTTAGCTTAATAGAATTTAAATTATATATCTTTACAGCCTAAGTGTTTTATATAAGTTATTCAATTATAACTTGTTATCATTGTATGTACATAAGTTCAAGTTTGATATAAGACCTCATGTTGTTCTCTATCAATTTATTTGATTGTATAAGAAAATTATATTATTAATGCACAAAACATAAACTTTTATTAAGCGATGCAAAATGGAGGCTTACTACTTTATGATCGTAGCTTTGCTGATAAGTGAGGCTTCATACAATGAGACACAAAGTGAACTTAAAGAAAATTTATCGTTTATTTGAATCTCAAAAGTAGATTTGAATTAGTAATTGTTGCTTATTTGAATCTCAAGTTTGAGAAAGTTAACTTAATATTGATATTATTGTGTATATACGTATTAGATGTTGAAATTTGCTGAAACAAATCTGAATTCTCAACACAAATATATATAATCACTGATAACCAAATTACAATACAACACTCAAACTATCGAATTACAATGTAAAATAATGAAATTAAGTAATTAAGGATAGAGATAAGAATAAGGATGAGAAGTTAGACTTTGAGAAAGGAGTTGAGGGGAACAGACAATTTTCCTCAGAATAGGTCCAGCCCAGGGGACAAATCAATAGGAAATTCTATTTGCTTCGTAAGAATAAGAATTCACTTCTATGAAATTAAAGAGTTTCATGGGAATATAGAGATATGACGGTAGAGATCATACTGAGAAACAGAAGAATTCTGTACGGATACAACTATTATTTGAACGAAGTGAAAAAATGCGATCTTTGTTGTATAATAGAACAAACACTAATACCAACATTGAATCGGTCAAGATCAAATCTGTTTATCTGAGCCTTCCGAATGAGAAAGAAGAAAGGTGCTTACGTAGTCCTTTTAAACCAATTGCTAATTGGGCTTGGATCCCAAACAAACCTTCGTGAAGGCCTTCTGGTCCTATTGCTTCTTCTCGGCCCAATAGGCTCATTCATAACAATACTCCCGCCCTAATAAGAACCCTGTCCTCAAGATTCAAGTCACGAAATATCACAAACAAAGTTATAGATAAACTAGTTGTAGCTATATCGACTTCCACGGGGGCAAAGGCCACTGGTTGGCATGTTCATTTGCATATTAAAAAGAAACCAGCAGTCCAATATTTGCTAGCAACAACAGTGTCTGTAATGATGTTCACTGTAGCTACCTCAATTATTCTTAAAAACATAGTCCTATACTGTATACGAATTTCAAACATAGAATTCAAAGTAGCGTTCAGCCTGAGAATCGTTGGAATTCCAATTGGGTAGGTTTACTCGTTCATAACATTTGCTAGTTTAATTAAAAAATAATTATTATAATACTAAATTATCGTAATTTTAATTTCTCATAAATTATGCGCTTTGCTTTTGCTTTTACTTTTGCTTTTTCACTTCAACTTTCATGACCTTATATCTTCCTCGTTTTTAAGAACACTTCATATTAACTCCAAAATATATGCATTCGAGAAAATCCAAATGTTAAGGAAATTTTTTTTTTCATTACATAGTAAGAAAATGGAATGTTACGATTTGAACTTTCCACCTTAATTGTGAGGGCACGACGCTCATCAAGTAAGTTGACCCTCAAATCCGAAAAAAGATACTTCGATCCTAAGTTCTTTTTTACTAGGAGAGTAACAATAATAACATATCTAGTGAAATTCCACAACGTGGGTACTAGAAGAGTAAATGAAACAATAAAAATTGAAATCAAACCTATTATGCGAAAATGTACAAATTTTAAAAAATTCTCAAATTCCACACATTCTTTTACCACTGCATGTTCAAATATACAGTTGAGCAACTTTCTTCGTACTCTTCGTCGATGCATTTTCTGACGATGAAGAAGAAGAAGAACTTTCTGGCGACATTGACGATCTCTTCGAACCAACTCGAACCGGTTCAGGTTCACCCGAATTAACTCTCAACGGAAAATTCAACAATGCACGTGAACCCCGAATTCGATACGCCGCCTTATCATAAGCCAACGCTGCGTCCTCCGCCGTCTCATATGTCCCTAGCCAAACCCTCGCCCCATTCTTCGCCGGATCCCTAATCTCCGCCGCGAATTTTCCCCATGGCCTTTGTCTTACTCCCCTGTAATGCATCGATTTTGACTCCCATGTTTTCTCTCCACGAGCTCTCCCCGGCTTCTTGATTGCAGATGACGAAGACTCATTAATGGCATTGTTGTAAATAAATGTGTTCTTTGTGTCATTTGTATTAGAGAAGAAATTTGGGAACATTTGGGTCTCAATGCTATTGCTAACACTAACTTCAGGCTCGATTTTGATAGCAGATGCCAAAGGCTCATTAATGGCATTGTTGTAAATAAACGTGTTTCCTGTGTCATTTTCATTCATTGGGAGATTTTCCCAATTATTAGAAAAGATATTAGGGAATATTTGGGTCTCAATGTTATTGCTTTGGCAATAAAGAGAAGTAGAATTATTTTCAGAAATTGTTGTTGTAATAGGGGATTCCCAATCTTCAAGTAAATGTTGTCTTAGTGATTCAAGAAGTTCAAAATCATTCATAAATTCACTGTTTTCAAACATCATTTTGCTGAAAGAATTGAAAAACCGAATTAAATTTTGGAAATTGGAGTAGTTGAGAGTAAATTATGAGCTTTTTGATGAAAAGGGTTAATGGGATTATATATGAAAAATTGAAATATTGAAATGTGATTTGAATATTTGAGAGTGAATTTTGGAGAAAATAGAAAGAGAATGAAGTATTGAGTTTTTTTGGATGAGAATGATATATATATATAATGACAAGAGATTCATGCACGTAGTTGATAATTTTGATGAAGAATAATTAATTAAACATTTTTTGGAAACTTTGTGGAGGTTCTCTGAAGTTTCTATATGGAGGAAAGTTGAAAAAGAGTTTGGTAAATGAAGCCTGCAATCAATCACGTGCATTATTTAAGTTAAATAGAATCGAAAAAATCGAACCGAATCGAAATTTAATTTGGTTTTTTCTCGTTTTTTTTTAAAACTGATTTTTTTTAAAAATCGAATCGAATCAGGATTTAGTGATTCGGTTCAGTTTTTTAATTTTGGATACGAACCGAACCGAAAAACCGAATTAAATATATATATATATTTTATTTTTTATTTTAGGCTACTACTATCTCTTGAATCATAGCCATTGAAGCTAATCTATAAATCTTTTATGGAAGTCGCATGCGGCATGAACTTGATTAACATATCACGGAAGCATTGACATAAAATGTAGGGAGAAAAAGTAATTGTAAATTGATAAAACTTTAAATGATCATAACTCTGCGCTCGGATGTCCGTTTTACCCGATTTTTTTTTGATTTTGCATATTTTTTTGAGACGGGGCCGGTCAAACTGCCTTTGGCACAGACAATTTTTAGAAAAAACGTCGGTTTTCCCAATCAATTTGTGTTTTTCCCCAAACCGATTTCTAATTTTCCTTTTTCTTTAGTAAACATCTCACGATACACAATAGATTTCAACGTCGAAATTTCATGATAGTGTAGGTGTGAATGTCAATTTCAGTTTTGGAAATTTTATTTTTTAAAAAAATTAAAAAATTCCCCTACCCGACCCGACCCGACCCACTAGAAAAAACTGATATAATCCGATACTTTCGGCATATAAATCGAACATATCGTTTTTTAAAAAAAAAAGTTGTATTCGGTTCATATTTTTCGGATACAAAATCGAACCGAACCGAACCGATATACGCCCACCCCTACTATTTGATTGTTAATATAGTGTAGAATTTAAATACTGAAAGTAATTGACATTAGATATTTTTATATTGGTTCGGATTACATGTGAATCATAATTCAGTCCCCTTGAGTTGCAAGCGTGTTCTCTGCAGCTCTTTTAAAGATTTGGTTTCATACAATGATAGTTTGAATGAAGCTCCTACGTCTACACTCAAACACTCGTAATCTTTTGATACAATGCCTCACCAACAACACTATATCTCTTCTCATTTTTTTTGTATACACTATAAATCACTCAGAGTTACAATATTTGCTAAAAGTTAAGTAGAGAGCTTTGAGAAGTTGAGACGAAAGTATGAGTTGGTTCGTCTCTTTGAGCCGTCATTTATAGTCCATGGACTTGTAGTTGTTTTCGACTTCCTTTTGCAGAGAAAAGAGATTTGATCCATGCAAAATAGGAATATTGAGGATCCTAGTTTTCAAGAATAAAACAAGAGTATCCGTGTTGATTGATCTTCGATATCTTCTTTCCTTGAAAGGTACATCATTGGTACATGGTGAAATCTTCTGATGGGATTGTTTCCTTAAAGAAATTCGTTGATAAAGATCTTTCTTGATTAATGTGGGTGTTTAGCACATGCTTCTTAATTACAGAGATCTCTTATTGATCTGTAATTAATGATTTGTGCTGAGTGTATTTTTTCTTTACTGACTCGTCTTCATGTAGACTTGACTTCAATGGGTTTGGGTTGATTCTTTATTGGCTCGTCTTCATGTGGGCTTGACTTCAACTGGTTTGGGTTGGCTGATGTAGTCGACTATTGGGTTTGCAAAGCGGCCTTACTTTTTTTGAGTATTTCCTGCAAAGTAACACATAGTCATCATTAAAAACTTGACACTAACAGTGAAGTCTATGTAAATACCAAAGATATTAAATAATCACACCAAATTGTTAATACGTCCTTTTTTGTTTCTTACCTGTTGTCGGGTACCCGTTGTGGGTTCCAATAATTTAAATTCGCGCCTAAAATTTTTACTTTAGGTGAAAAGTGCCCCTTATCAAAAGACAACTTTATATCTAGGGCTCGAATTCAAGACATTTGATTAAGAAGAAGAAGGAATACTTACTACGTACTTATTTAATTGGTTTGAGCATTTAAAATTAATTGATTCAGAAAATTTTCAATTATCATTTTACTTCTCGAATATCCAAGAATAATGATATCAAAGGAAGCATATCTAGTGATCAGTGAAGTGAACAGAGTTAAGAGTCAATATTTTTTTATTTATGGGTTTTGAATAACAAATACTATTTTTTTAGTTATCGTATGTCTCATCTCCTAGCTATTATTATTATTATTATTATTATTACGATAATCTCAAAAGCTTTTACTTATTTAAAAATGATTATAAAAATAATAATAAATTCGCACATGAAATGTAGTAAAGGTAAACGAAATTAGAATTTTATCCAAAGAGAGAAGTTTTTGCTCCATTGATTACATAATTATGATGTTAATCATTAGTCATTAGTCATCAATTATTTTAATACAACATGGCAAGAACTCAAAGAAATGGTATTTCCATCAGATTCATTGAATGAAGACAATTGTGTTCATAGTTTGGCATTTGTTTTTCTCAATCTACAACATACATACAATATTAATTGTACACAAAATTTTAAAGCATCAGTATACTCATATATTATACTATTAGGAGTAGTTAATGAACGTATTCAATGAATAGTGGAAAAGTACGTAAGTTTAAACACATAAAATTATATAAAAATATAAACTCTAAATTTGAATTGGAAATTTGAAAATTATAAAAGTGGTACAAAATTAAGAGCGAGATAGTGTCAAATATTTTTGAAACGTCTTAAAATAAAAATACTTAGAATAAAATGAAATTCGTAATTACCTAGTTGTTCTATTTGGCCGGCGTGCATGCATGTCCCACGTTTATATTCGTAATTACCTTTTAAAAAGTAGTACTGCAATTTCTCTTAAGCAGTTTGCTTTAATTAGTAAATTTA
Source organism: Anisodus acutangulus (assembly GCA_029783415.1). NCBI lineage: Eukaryota > Viridiplantae > Streptophyta > Magnoliopsida > Solanales > Solanaceae > Anisodus > Anisodus acutangulus. Next base: position 2,334,283 of record CM056505.1, on the reverse strand, counting down.
TGTCGTGCTATATCACTTTTTTTACGATGTCAATTTCCTAGACTAGAAATGGGATAATTGGATGTAGAATTCTCGGATAAAACAATATAAATAGTTCTTTAATATTTGGGTAGGTTCAAGCTTTTTCAATTAAAATTGATGTGAACTCTGAAAAAATGATTTAAATAGAAATATCATGAAAGTTGTATCAAATATTAATTAAAAACTGCAATACAAGGAACTGCATTAAATTAAAAATAATAGTAGAAATTACACTTTTAAATGTGAATTTCCGCTAAATTCTCTTTTTCATATTATTTGTCAAATCTAATAATTATTGTGTATTAAATATTTGACGAAGATGAAAAGTGAACACCTTTGATAAATATAAATGACTAAAATTAGTCAAAATATATTATAACATGCATGTTTACAAAGTAAAACTTTTGACTCGAACAAAATCTACTCATTTTAAGTAGGTACTAATTTGATACATGGATCAATTAAAGGACAAGCACGTAATAAATAATATTTTCCTCTCTTGACATAGAGTTTTCTTTGTTCAGTATTTTCACTCTTCTATTTATGTGGATTATCTATAAAAAGATTTAATTTTTGCCTCTTGATATAAATCCTAAAATATAGGTTGAAGGTTCTACATTTCTAGGAGGCTTCTCTAAATATTGTATACATAACAAAAACCTCTCTAATTAATTGAAAGAAATAATCCCCTTGACTATTTTCATTAATTGAAAGGCTATATATACAAGTTACATATTTTCATAATAGGAGAATCATATTCCTATTCTATTTCTAAAACCTTATTCTACCATAATTCTAACTATACAATTATGGTAAGTGTACAAGACTAACTAAGGTAACCTTTACACTACAATATATCAACAATATACATTCCATATATACACCACTGCCTTCAAGAACCACTGCCCGTGATGGGCTTCCGAATTGGGCCTACTGGCCACTGCTGTTGGTCCACTGCTTTTGTATACCTGTGATATATACGTCTGTATATTTAGTGTATATCACATGTATATTGCTCTTGTTTAACACACCCCCGCAGTCATAGCGGGCGGTCTTCGAACGCTGAGACTGTTCCTAAAATCTTCAAAAAGTACCGCGGGTAGACCATTTGTAAAACTGTCTGCAATTTGATAACGAGACGGGACATGGCATACGCGAACTTGACCTTTAGCAACCTTTTCACGGACAAAGTGAATGTCCATTTCGATATGCTTGGTGCGTTGGTGTTGAACCGGGTTACCTGAAAGGTAGATGGCACTAATGTTATCGCAATATACTAAGGTTGTCTTCTGAATGGGACAATGAAGCTCCAAAAGCAAATTACGTAGCCAACATGATTCGGAGACCACATTCGCTACCCCTCGATATTCTGCCTCTGCACTTGAGCGTGATAGAGTTGCTTGACGCTTTGCCGACCAGGAGACCAAGTTGTTGCAAAGGAACATACTGATGGCAGTCGGCCGATGCGGTGTCGGGACAACCACCCCAATCAGCATCCGTGTAGGAGACAAGTGTGGATGTAAATGCAGGATACAAGTGCAAACCATAATCCAGTGTCCCCTGAATATACCGAATGATGCGTTTGATTGCATTCATGTGCTCAACTCTGGGATCATGCATGAATAAACACACCTGCTGAACCGCATACGTAATATCCGGTCTGGTAAAAGTAAGTTACTGGAGGGCCCCTGTAAGACTGCGATAGCGGGTCGGGTCCTCGTATGGTGCACCTGCTGCGGCACTCAGCTTGGGGTTTGCATCAACTGGCGTGGAAGTGGACTTACATGATGACATCCCAGCCCTCTCTATGATCTCAGCAACATACTTTCGTTGAGACAAAAACAAGCCACCTGAATGACGCTTGACTGCAATCTCCAAAAAATAACTCAAAGGCCCTAAGTCTTTCATAGCAAACTCAGAACTGAGCATGGTCATGATAGACTGGCACAAGGCATCTAAAGAGGCAATCAAGATGATATCATCCACATACAACAGAATGTAGGCCAAGGACGAACCACGGTGGTAGATGAACAAGGAATTATCTGACCTGCTGTGATTGAACCCAATAGTTGAAACAAAGTCAGCAAACCTCGTGTACCAGGCCCTTGGAGACTGCTTAAGCCCATATAAAGACTTTTTCAACAAACATACATGATGTGGACGGTTTGGATCCCTGAAACCCAACGGCTGATTCATTTACATTGTTTCCTTGAGATCACCATGTAGGAAGGTATTCTTGACATCCAACTGATGAATAGGCCAAGTCTTTGAAAGAGCCAAGCTAAGCACCATGTGAATAGTAGCCAACTTGACCACCGGACTAAACGTCTCACCACAATCTATCCCAACCTGCTGAGTCTTACCATCACCAACCAGTCGCGTCTTATGTCGAGCAAATGACCCATCTGAATTCTCCTTATGAGCAAAAATCCACATATACCTGATAAAATTAATACCATATGGACAGGGCACCAACTCCCACATCTTATTATCAATAAGAGCATTATATTCATCAGTCATAGCAATTTTTCAATTAGGGTCATTTAATACAGATACATGATTGTGGGGCAAGGGGAATTTAGAGACATCAGAATGCAAATTAAAATATCTTTTAGGTGTAAAAATACCCCGCTGACTACGAGTGACCGGTCTATGACTTGAGGAAGAATTGATGGAATTTTGGAAATTTTCTGGACTCGGGGACGGGTAGCGGCGAGCGATGGGCTCTTGGCCCAAATCGATAGCGGATCAATATCTGGACCAGTTCGAATTGGCTGGGTAGCCCAATCTTTGGAAGGCTGTTCGGGCTGGCAACGCAGGCTGTGGGGCCAGCAGGCGATGGGCCATTGGAGAATTTTGGGTGCGGGAGATGTCCAAAAATTTCTGAATAATATACGGGGATATTTGGTCATCCAAAAAATTATACGACTTAGGCTCGAGAGTATGAATTTTCGCAAAAGGAAATTGAGTTTCATCAAAAATGACATGGCGATTAATTATGATTTTCTTGGAAGATAAGTCAAAACATTTATAACCACGATAATTCGACAGATAACCCAAAAATACACACGGGGTAGACCGAGCCTGAAGTTTGTTAATTGTGGTGGATGGGAATAATGGATAACACAAGCACCCAAAAATCTGAAGATGAGAATAAGAAGGGTTCTTATTATATAGGATTTTGAGGGGGGAATAATATGTCAGACCTTTAGAAGGAATTATGTTAAGAAGATATGTGGTCATTTGTAGAGCATGATGCCAAAAATATGGAGGTATGGAGGCATGAATTAAGAGAGTTCGGACAATGTTATTGATGAAACGAATTTTGCGTTCGGTCTTTCCATTTTGTGGAGATGTATGAGGACACGAAAACCTAAAATTGATCCCATTAGTAGCACAGAATTCCCGAAACTCCCTATTGTCATACTCTTTCCCATTATCACATTGAATATTTTTATGTCTCTTTCGAATTGAGTACGAATGAACGCTCTAAATTTGATGAAGACGGAAAATACTTGTGATTTATTTGCAATTGGAAACGTCCACAAAAATTTAGAATAATCATCTAAAAAGAGAACATAATATCGATGACCCACTGAACTAAGAACAAGAGACGTCCATAAGTCGCTATGAATAATGTCAAATGACATAGAAGTATGAGAATTGAAGTCTACAAATGGCAACTTAACAATTTTTTCTAATGAACAAGACTGACAAATTGGAGTACGACTCGTACCCTTACAAGAAATAAAGCTATTTTTATCTAAAACTGATAAAATAGAAGATCCCGGATGACCCAGGCGAGCATGCCACATGGAAGGAGAGATGGTCGCAAAGGCGACGGCAAGGTGGACTCGATGGATGAAATCGGGCATGATAGGATACAGATCCCCTACTATCACACCTCATGAGATGACTCCGCCTTGAAATCCTTCACAAAGAAACCGAAAGGATCAAATTCAATGTAAAGCAATTGTCATTTGTGAACTTTCGAGCAGACACTAAATTTTTAATCAATTTAGGAGCATGTAAAGTATTTTTCAAGAGGAGTGGTGGATTGGGGAGACAACGTTCGACCATACCCTAGAATTGGAATAGAACTGCCATTACCAACAATTATCCCCCGAGGGGTGCTCAAATTGGAATAAGATGAGAGAGTACCTGATTCGGAAGTCATGTGAGTAGTGGCACCGGTGTCCATATACCAATTTGGGTTCGGTTGAGTTAACCCCAGTGTGTGCATCGCGACCTCGATATCGGTTTGAGTGGGGCCTGCTGCATGATGGGCTTGCGAAGGTCGAGGCCCAAAAATTCCTATTCGTGATGAAGCTGGGCCGTAGCTGCTGTTGCCGCTGCTACTGGGCCACTGGCCAGTGGGCCGCCACTGTTGGGTATTGGGCCTGAACTGTTGGCCAACCCACTGGCCGCTGGAATTAGCTGCTGGATGTTGAGGACTTCTTGCCCACGGCCCACTGCCCCAGGCCCACTGCCATGGGCCCTACTACTGGGCCCATGGGGGTGGTGGGTTACTATTCCCTGGATGGGACCCACCGCCTGCTTGCTGACCACCGGAACCGCCACCAGAACCTCTTCGTTTGCCCCCACGATTTTTTTTATTATTCTTACGATTATTCTTGCCGCCACCATGGTTATTGTTTTGGCCCGAATTATTAACAAAACCCGAAGAACTAGGAGAGGACGCCACCATGACGACGGGGTTTGCTCCGGTAGCCGCCTTTTTAGCCAAACCGGCTTCTTCCAACGTAAGCATGGAGCGGGCTTGATAGAAGTCAGGAAGAGGGTTGCTTTGGCGAAGGAGAGTTCCACCACCATTATAGGCCTCCGAAAGACCGGCAACTAACTGTAGAACTAGACGATCATTTGTTATCGGTGCGCCAACATTACGGAGTTGATCTGCCAACTCCTTGAGTTTCTTGCAATATGCAGAAACGTTTGGAAATTCGTCCATTCGAACTAGAGAGAATTCCTGCTCGAGTGTAACGACACGTGAATGTTGGTTGTCTTGGAATATGTCACGCAATCTATTCCATGCAGCCATAGCCGTGGTATCCGGCTCAATAATCGTCTGTAGAAGGTCCACTGAAATAGTGGCATAGATCCACCGGAGAACGGTAGCATCAAGAGTAATCCATAACTCATGATCCTCCGCAGGAAGAGGTCTAGCGGGAGGAATGATGTGATGAAGAACTTGATAGAAAATAGCGTGAATTTTAAACAACTCCGTCCACGTCGCATATTGAACGTTTTCCATCTCAAGGACAATAGGGATACAGTTCTTGATGTTGGAAACCATGAGGGCAGGATGATAATTGTTCTTAGACATATTGAAAAAACAAAGAAGGAAGGGAAATTTAAGAGAGGTGTTTTTGAGAGCGGAAGACGAATTTTGGAAGAGAAATCCGAGGGGGGGTGGGGTGTCTTGGCCGAAACCAAAGAGAGGACAAAAGTTGAGAGAAAAACTTTTGTTTAGACCTAGTCTCTTGATACCATGAAAGAAATAATCCCTTGATTATTTTCATTAATTGAAATGCTATATATACAAGTTACATATTTCCATAATAGGAGAATCCTATTCCTATTCTATTTCTAAAACCTTATTCTACCATAATTCTAACTATACAATTATGGTAAGTGTACAAGACTAATTAAGATAACATTTACACTACAATATATCAACAATATACATTCCATATATACACCACTGCCTTCAAGAACCACTGCTCGTGATGGGCTTAGAATTGGGCCCTCTTGGCCCTTCTTTGTTAGCCACCTTGCCCTCGCTTTGTTGGAGTCCTTTGCTTTTGTATACCTGTGATATATACTTATGTATATTTAGTGTATATCACAGATATATTTCTCTTGTTTAACATTAATAAATAATCACAGGAATCTTTTATCAACCAAAAGTACCACAAAGAAAATATTTTTAGGTGATGGAAATAAATTGACAATACATGTCCCTTAGACAGTGCTGTCTTTTCTCCTCCTATTTTCTTTTACTTTAAAAAGTTCACATAAAATAAAAAATACTCTAACAAAAAATTTCAAAGTTTGACTGATTTAATTGGCTTATAATTATTCTTTTTTTAAAAAAGAAAGCTGTTGGATTCTTTTTATGATCAACGAATATATTTGAAAAAATTCAAACTTGGTACATGCTGGTATTTTGACTTTGACTCTGAGATGTCGAATACGTTTTTCGGTTTTCTCTACTTTCAGAGCAATCACTACGTGCCAAAACTGTTACACTTGCATCTTTTTTTATTTTTGTTACAATACTACAATGAAAATTTTAAATAAGAATCGATTTGGAAATTTTGAAGATAAATATTACTAGCAGACACGAATTCAGAATTTAAAATTTACGGATTTATGGAGTGATCTCAAGTTAACGGATTTACAAATTTCGGAAACAACCGTTCTACCTATCAAGATAGAGATAAGGTATGCGTACACTATACCCTCTTCAGATCTCACGTTGTAGGATTTCACTGGATATGTTGTTGTTGTATGGAGTGATCTCAAGTTAACATACTATTTGCAGTTGCCAAATAAATTAGTAACTGAATTTGTAGTCTAATATTTTATTTAACGAATTTCTTAATACATATATTGGACAAATGCTATTAGATTGTGCAAATGAATAGATTATACTGCAGATCCGCCTATGAATGTTGCTTTGTCAAAAGTAAAATTAAAAGAAAATCACTTAAACATCGGTTGACTTTATTGATTTTTTTGTTGCAAATTCATTACTCATGAATTTTCGAGGATCTATCGGGAACAACCTCTCTACCTCACGATCACGAAGCATGGATAAAATCTGCGTACACTTTACACTCTCCAGATCTTAGTTGTGGGATTACACTGGATATATGTAGTTGTTGTTGTTGTACGTAAGTTTTCAAAGAATTTAACTGCAAATTTCTTTTGAAAAAAAACCTCGGATTCACCGTTAATAATTTTCCCTTGTCAATTAGAACAAAGTTCAGAAATTTTAAAACTAAACAAGAAAAAATAGTTAGAACTTAGAACAAAGTTCAGAAAATTAAGCTAGAAAATAAAACACACACACTCACAAAAAAGGGAAGCCAAACATAATCAAATAGGAAGCTGCAGCTAAACGTCTTAGCTTTGTTTTGTACTAGAGAATTTGTACAAGAAATTATAATAATAGCAAGAAAAAGAAGAACTGTCGCTGAATTGAATTGCAAGTGGATAATATATTTATTGAATATAGATTCTTGTACTGATTAGAAAATTAATATGGATGCAAGTGGTCAAATAAGTTGGACACATTAACCATTATAAACCCCTGAATTAAAATATTGTTGCTTATTTTAGATACATCATGATAATATAAAACTCATTCATCCTTAATCAAAGGCCTCAAATTTGAGCTTTAGAGGGTAAAAAATATGGGTTACAACAATTGCAAAAAACGAAAAGTAAAAAGGAAAATAAGTAAATATTACAAATTGCTAGAAAGGATAAACTAAAGATTACAACAAACTGGAATCAAGAACGTTACAAACTCCTTGTGATTTGCTGAGTCGAGTGATGACACTTTGTCATTAAGACAAGATTGCCCCGTATATATCATTTTACGTTGTCGGACAATAGTCTCCCAAGATACAACAACAACTTAACGTAACAAATGAGCAAAGGAAACTCAAGTGTTACTCTTGAAGAACTTTGAGTATAGTGAACTTGCTAGAGAGTAAGAAGAAGATTTCAGAAAATTCTGTAAGTGTTTCTAAGTGTTGAACAATTGAGCCAACTGCCTCAATTTATACTGTAAGGAGATGACCCCTCAACTAGCCAACTAATGGCCTTCAATAGCCATGTAATGACACTTATTGAGGAGTTACATTCAGTCAAATAATGCCTAAATTCATGTGCCAAATAATGGAGATTCAATGCTCCAAAATCAGCCCAAAAGTCAGAACTTTCCATCTTCGCGTCGCAGCATTTTGCCTCCAAAGCGCCGCAGCTCTGTGAATTAGCGCTGTGGCGCCGCGACTCTGTGAATTAGCGATGTGGCATCGTGGCTCCAGTGACTGAACACCCAATTAGCGCCGCAGCGATTTTTGACTCATTTCATCTTACACTTCTTCCTTCGTTTACCAACGTGGAATAGTTGTCATTTGGCCAATAACCGTCCATCATTCTGTGTCTCAAACGTATTACATATGTACCAATATCTCTTTCACTAATGAAATTTATGATACTTGGCACTACGTGTACACGTGTGTGGAAACGACGTTTCCGACGTGCGGGGCCCCAATTGTTCGAGTCATAAATAATGGGATAAACTTAATTCCACATTAGTAAATTTCCAACAAAAAACTCCCGCTAAAGAGTTATTTCCCAATTTAATGATCTTACTTTAAAAAGTTCACATAAAATAAAAAATACTCTAACAAAAAAATTTCAAAGTTTGACTGATTTAATTCGCTTATAATTATTCTTTTTTTTTTAAAGAAAGCTGTTGGATTCTTTTTATGATCAACGAATATATTTGAAAAAATTCAAACTTGGTACATGTTTGGTATTTTGACTTTGACTCTGAGTTGTGGAATACGTTTTTCGGTTTTCTCTACTTTCAGAGCAATCACTACGTGCCAAAACTGTTACACTTGCATCTTTTTTTTTTTTTTTGTTACAATACTAGAATGAAAATTTTAAATAAGAATCGATTTGGAAATTTTGAAGAATTCAGAATTTAAAATTTACGGATTTATGGAGTGATCTCAAGTTAACGGATTTACAGATTTCGGAAACAACCGTTTTACCTAATAAGATAGAGATAAGGTGCGTACAATCTACGCTCTCCAGATCTCACATTGTAGGATTTCAATGGTTATGTTGTTGTATGAAGTGATCTCAAGTTAACATACTATGTTTGCAGTTGCCAAATAAATTAGTAACTGAATTTGTAGTCAAATATTTTATTTAACGAATTTCTTAATACATATATTGGACAAATGCTATTAGATTTGTGCAAATGAATAGATTATGCTGCAGTTCCGCCTATGAATGTTGCTTTGTCAAAAGTAAAATTAAAAGAAAATCACTTAAACATCGGTTGACTTTATTGATTATTTATTTTTGCAGATTCATTACTCATGAATTTCCGAGGATCTATTGGAAACAACCTCTCTACCTCACGATCACGAAGCATGGATAAAATCTGCGTACACTTTACACTCTCCAGACCTTAGTTGTCTAGGACTAAATTACTTTTAAAATAATCAGAGGATTATTTCTTTTATGATATTCGAAGTCTAGGACTAAATTATTTTCGCTCATCTCCTAAACTTTTCTCGATTTCCGACGTCCCTTCTCGGTCGAGACTGCCTCAGAATCTGATACCCCTTCTCAAATTTCGTGCTAATTTTACCTCCTCTCTTCCCAAATTTTCTTCCCAATTCCTTTGGTCTTTCGTTATGTCGACGTCAAAGAACTTGTATCATCCCGCCCTTACTGTTTCTAACATCAAGAATAACATCCCTATTGTTCTTGAAATGGAAAACATCAAATATGCGACGTGTGCGAAATTGTTTAAAATTCACGCAATCTCACATTAAGTCCTTTATCACATAATTTCTCCCGCTATCCCTCCTCCTACGAAGGATCCTCAGTTATAGATCACTCTTGATGCTACCGTCCTTCAGTGGAATAGATTGTGTGATATATTCCAGGATAACCAACATTCCCGCGTTGTCTCCCTTGAGCAGGAATTTTTCCAAGTCCGCATGGAAGATTTCCAGAATATCTCGGTCTATTGTAAACGTCTCAAGAAATTGGCGGACCAACTCCGTAACGTTGGCGCCCCTGTTATCAATAATCGTCTTGTTCTACAAATGGTTGCAGGCCTATCTGAGGCATATAATGGCGTTGGGACTCTCCTTCGTCAAAGTAATCTGCTTCCCCCTTTTTATCAAGCCCGTTTGATGCTCACGTTAGAAGAAGATGGCTTAGCAAAAAAGGCGGCTACCGGCGCCAATTTCGGGCCAAAACCGCAATAACGGTGGTGGCAAGAAGGATCAAAACTGTAAAAACAATGGCAAAAATCATGGCGGCAACATAGGTGGCGGCTGGAACAGTGGCCCCACCGGCGGGAACAATAATCACAGCGGGGGTGGGTCTTGGAACAGTGGCAGTGGGCCGCAGGCCGCCTGTTCCCAGCTTTGGGCTCCTTGGCCGTGGAACTGGCCAGTGGCCCTTGCCCCAACAGCCCCTATTTTCCATCATCGGCTTTCCCTGGACAGCAAGGTGGTCTGCTTGGGCCTCAACCCCCGCAGGCTTTCCATGCTACGGGCCCTAATTCAATTCCGACACCTACAGATATTGAGGCCGTCATGCATACACTTGAATTGACCCCTCCGGACACGAATTGGCACATGGACATCGGCGCCACTTCTCACATGACATCCGACCAAGGTACTCTATAATCTTATTCCAATTTGAGCAAAAATCATGGCATAATTATTGGTAATGGCAACTCAATTCCAATTCGTAGTTACAGTCATACAACTTTTTCTCCCCCCATCCACCTCTTGTCTTGAACAATGCCCTTCATGCCCCTAACTTAATTTAAAATTTGGTGTTTGTCCGTAAATTCACCACTGATAATTGAGTTTCTGTTAATTTTGATCCTTTTGAGTTTTCTGTGAAGGATTTCAGGACGGGGATACCTCTCATGAGATGTAATAGTAGGGGAGATCTTTATCCAATCACGCCCGCATCCAGTCTCTCGAGTCAAGCATTGCCATCTACTTTTGCAGCTCTTGCTCCTTCCTTATGGCATGCACGTTTTGGTCACCCAGGGTCGTCTGTTGTTTCTTCATTACATAAAAATAATTTTATTTCTTGTAAGGGTACGCGTAGTACTCCAATTTGTCATTCCTGTCCCTTAGGAAAACAAGTTAGATTGCCATTTGTAGCCTCTACTTCTCATACTTTAATTCTATTTGATATTATTCATAGTGATTTATGGACTTCTCCAATTTTAAGTTCCGTGGGCCATCGTTATTATGTTCTATTTTTGGATGATTATTCTAATTTTTTATGGACCTTTCCATTAGAGAACAAATCTCAAGTTTTTTCCACATTCTAAAATTTTTGAGCATTCATCCGTACCAAATTCAAACGGAAAATAAAAAATATTCAATGTGATAATGGCAAAGAATATGATAATGGATTGTTTCTGGAATTTTGTGAAAATAATGGCATAGTTTTTCATTTCTCTTGTCCTCATACGTCCTCACAAAATGGAAAATCGAACGAAAAATTCGTATCATTAATAATATTGTTCGAACTATATTGGTCCATGCTTCCGTACCCCACTTCCTTTTAACATCATGCTCTACAAATGACTACCTATCTTCTTAACATACTTCCTACCAAAGAGTTGACAAATGCGTCTCCTCTTAAAGACCTCTATAATAAAAATCATTCGTATTCCCATCTTAGTGTCTTTGGGTGTTTATGTTATCCACTTTTTCCGTCAACAACTATTAACAAACTTCAAGCCCGTTCTACCGCTTGTGTATTTTTGGGTTATCCATCTAATCATCGTGGTTACAAATGTTTTGATTTGTCATCTAATAAAATTATCATTAGTCGCCATGTTATTTTTGATAAACTCAATTTCTATTTGCTAAAGTGAGTAGTCCCATGCCTAATTCGTATAATTTTTTGGATGACGACGTCTCCCCGTACATCGTGCACCACTTAATGGGCCGCTCTAGTGACCTGCCACAACCTACATTTTCTGCCCCAATTTCGGCTATTGGGTCGGTTGCCCAGCCCAATACCAAAACGCCGCTTCTAGTGGGTCAGCTCGCCCGCTACACGTCCCACCTACCCCTAATCTCGTCCCAATCCAGTTGTTATTTCCCGAGTTGGGCCAGCAGGCCCACCACCTGCTGGCCAGTCCGTCACTGTTCCAGATTTTATCCCCGATCCACTCGTTTCCACCTCGAGTCAAGGGCATATTACTCGTAGTCAAATAAGTATTTTTAAATCGAAGAGACAATTTAATCTTAATTCTAATATTCTTCAATCCCCACTACCCCGTAACCTAGTGTCTGCTTTAAATGACCCGAATTGGAAATTGCCTATGAACGACGAATATAATGCTCTTATTGAAAATAAGACGTGGGAGTTGGTGCCCCGTCCTTCTGGTGTTAATATTATCCGGTCTATGTGGATTTTTATTCATACAGATAATTCTGACGGATCTTTTGTGAGGCATAAGGCTCGTCTTGTAGGTGATAGTAAAACTCAACAGGTTGGCGTGGATTGTGGTGAGACATTTAGTCTGGTGGTCAAACCGGCTACCATTCACACTGTTCTCAGTCTGGCTCTTTCTAAGGCATGGTCCATTCATCAATTAGATGTGAAGAATGCTTTCTTACATGATGATCTTAAGGAAACCGTTTACATGCATCAACCCTTGGGTTTTCGAGACCCCAAATATTCTCATCATGTCTGTTTATTGAAGAAGTCCTTGTATGGGCTTAAGTAGGTCCCACGGGCTTGGTATAAGAGATTTGCAGACTATGTTTCGTCTATTGGGTTTTCTCACAGCAGGTCTGATAATTCATTATTCATATATCGTCGTGGTACTTCCTTGGCTTATATTCTATTATATGTGGATGATATTATCTTGACTGCCTCGTCTGATTTTTTGCACAAGTCTATCATGACACTGCTCAGTTCTGAGTTTGCTATGAAAAACTTGGGGCCCTTGAGTTACTTCTTGGGGATTACTTTCACTCGTCATGGAGGTAGGTTATTTTTATCACAACGGAAGTATGCCGCTGAGATAATTGAGAGGACTGGTATGTCCTCATGTAAGTCTACTTCCACTCCTAGTTGATACGAAGCCCAAGCTAGGTGCTGCGGCTGGCTACCCTTACGAGGATCCTATCTATTATCGCAATCTTGCAGGGGCTCTTCAGTATCTTACTTTCACGAGATCGGATATTACGTATGCTGTTCAGCGGGTGTGTTTGTTTATGCATGATCCTAGGGTTGAGCACATGAATGCACTCAAACACATTATCCGATATATCCAGGGAACACTTGATTATGACTTGCACCTATATCCGTCGTCGACCTCTAGACTTATTTCGTATACAAATGCTGATTAGGGTGGTTGTCCACACACCAGATGATCTACGTCTGGTTATTGCATGTTTCTTCGTGATAACTTGGTCTCATGGTCTGTAAAGCGACAGTCTACATTATCACGCTCTAGTGTAGAGGCCGAATATCGAGGGGTAGCCAATGTGGTGTCTGAATCATGTTGGTTACGTAATATTCTCGTAGAACTTCATTGTCCCATTTGGAAAGCTACCTTAGTCTATTGTGATAATACTAATGTAGTCTATCTTTCTGGTAATCTGGTTCAACATCAGCGCACTAAACACATCGAGATGGATATCCACTTTGTTCGCGAAAAGGTAGCTCGTGGACAAGTGCGCATCTGCCATGTTCCTTCCAGGTATCAAATTGCAGACATCTTTACTAAGGGTCTTCCCTCGGTTCTGTTTGAAGATTTTAGGGACAATCTAGGTATATACACGGTATACCCGTGATATACATAGTATATACACCCCATGTATATACCATGTATATCACGGAATCCCAAGCCAAGTAGGAACATGATATACACGGTATACCAGTCGTGTATACCCATTTCTTTTGTAATAGGTTAGTTGTATTTAATTATGCATTGTACACATACCATAATTGTAGTATCATTGTACAAATAGAATAGAGATTTAGGAGTAGAATAGGAATAAAATTTTCTATATTATGGAAATTATAAATTGTACATATACTCATTCATTAATGAAAATAATCAAGAAATTATTTTTTTCACTAACTTTTGATAAGGCGGTGATGAAGACAAAAGAAAGCTTCACCAAGAGAAGGGGGCATCTGGTCCGGAAGATGTCTTAATAGAGGAGTCCAACTACAATCATTATTGATATGATAGCAATACGATAAAGAGTTTTTACCGTTAGGTTAAATTTACATGTTATAGTAGCCTTACTTTCAACATTATAAAATCTCAGTTTTTATGATGAATTATTATAGATATCTTTTGAATAATCAGATAGTGTAAGACTTCTTTTAACCGTATATGTATATTAGTTAAACTCTTTACAAAAACTTGGATAATACAAATTAATCAATCTGCTCAATTCGAGGAACTTGTTTTTATTTTAATATGTTCAATGAAATTGAAAAAAAAAAAAGGACAACAATAACATATCCAGTTTTATCTCACAAGTGGAGTTTGGGAAGGGTGGTGCGTACGTAGCCTTACTACCTTCTGAAGATAGAGAGACTGTTTCTGTTCGACCCTCAGCTCAAGTAAAGCATATTTAAAAATTAATAATTAAGTATAAATCAAATACAATAGCAAAGAATCCATATTGAAAACAATGAAGATGAGAACAATAGAAATAACAAATAGTACGATAACCGAAGCAAAACAAATAACAGGTAATACTAAAATCGAAGAATAAAATAGTAGGAAACTAATCATAATAAAAAATAATAAAATAATGAGGGTTTTAATTATTTGATGTGCTAGGTCTAAGACAAGAAGATGATTACATGGAAAAGGATAAAAAATACCCTTCTATTTTAAGAAAAGGGTTAAAAATATTATTTGTTACGAATTTCGGTAAAAAATATTCTTTTACTTTGGGAAAAGGGCTAAAAATACCCATGTCTTAACGAAATTTCCAAATCACCCAAAATAATCCGATTTCAATTTTTAAACCTAGGAAAATACTTTTTTAAAAACCTGTTATTTTAAAATAAAATCTGAAAAAATATTTTTTATTCTAAAATCTGGAAAAAAATTCTTAAATCAGGAAAAAATATATATTTTTAAATGTGGACAAAAAAGTTCCACATTTTTGAATAAATAACACTTTTTCAGATTTAATTTTTAAAAAATTGGGTTAAATTTTGTTTTTCTTCATATTTTGAAGTGTGTTTAAAAAATAAAATCAAGTTATCTGGATGATTCGGGAATTTTCGTTAAGAGATGGGTATCTTTTACTCTTTTCCAAAGTAGATGTATATTTTTAACTCTTTCCCAAAATAAAGAGATATTTTTTTATCCAAATTCATAATAAAAATATTTTTAACCCTTTGATGAAGTAGCGGAATATTTTTGACCATTTTCCCTTAATATATCAGTCAAGTGTTTCGTCAAAGTGTCTAGGTTCTTCCCATTAGATAGGATTGTTTTTGTTCTTCTTGTTTTTAAATCATAGGACGAACATTTATAATAGTACCAGATAATATTTTCAATATACTCTTTTCTAGAATTTATTCAAGAATGGTGGGTTGACCATCTATTAAATTATTATTCCTTTATCAATTCTTGCATTAATTGAACTATTGAGCATCATAACTAGAGTTTTTCTAGAAACAAACCCCATTATTAAGTTAACTTGAGAACATTTTTGGAATTTTGATATTTTAAAATTATATATCTTTTTTTTTTGCCTGACAACTTTTGCAAGATCTTCTAGAAAAGTAAAGTATTTCTCTAAAAATCATTTGCAAAAGATACGTCCAAATGGATAAATCCCCTGCGTAGGGATCACTTGGAAATTAGAATGTAATCGAGTCGCAATGATAATTTGGCAGTACAAAGTGACAAATTTATAATTTAAATTTTATATGTTCGAGTTAAGAATACTCTGACAACTCAAGTAATTTATTTGGTTTGAAATTATTATTTTTCCTCATTTTAATCAAAGCTAAAATTCAAAGGTAAAGTTCACATGAATACATAACTTAAAGGAATATGTTTTTATTGATTGTATTCATCAGTAAAGTACAATTTATATAGTAGTAATATTTAAATTAGATAATTAATCAACTTAATTATAATAGAAAATATAATTCTATCTAAAATAGGAGACCTAATTACAATAGGAATACAACTCTACCTAAAATAAGTGATATACAATTAATGAAAGAATATTCTATTACACCCCCGTAGTCGAGGCGGGAGATTCACGAACACTAAGACTGACTCGAAAACCATCAAATAGTATGCGCGAAAGTCCTTTGGTGAAGATGTCGGCAATCTGATATCTGGAAGGAACATGAAGGACACGAACTTGACCCCAAACCATTTTTTCTCGAACGAAATGAATGTCCATCTCAATGTGTTTAGTGCACTGATGTTGGACGGAATTGCCAGAAAGATATATCACACAAATATTATCGTAGTAGACCAGTGTTGCCTTTTGAATCGGGCAGTGAAGCTCAAGTAGAAGGTTATGGATCCAACAAGACTCAGAGACAACGTTAGCGACACATATGTACTCTGCTTCGGCACTGAATCGGGATAATGTAGGTTGCCTTTTGGAAGACTAAGACAATAGGAAAACGCAGTAACCAGACGTGGAGCGTCGGGTGTCAGGACATCCACCCCAGTCAGCATCAGAATAAACAGTGAGACTAGTGAGCGAGGACATGTATAGATGTAATCCGAAGTGAAGTGTACCTTGGACGTATCGTAAAATACGTTTGAGGGCATGCATGCGTGCTTTCGTCGGATTGTGCATGTGTGCTTTCGTCGGATTGTGCATGTGTGCTTTCGTCGGATTGTGCATGTGTAGGCAGATTTGTTGCGCGGCATAGGATATGTCAGGTCTCGTGAATGTGAGGTACTGCATTGCCCCAGCCAGGCTACGATAGTGAGTCGGGTCTGAATATGGGGGGCCAAAATTAGCGCTGAGCTTGAAATTGGTGTCTACTGGCGTGTGAGATGGTTTGCAAGATGTCATGCCTGCATGGTCAATGATCTCTTCGGCGTACTTCTTCTGACACAGAAATAGGGCGCCAGAATGTGGAGTGACAAAGATGCCCAAGAAATAACTCAGGAGGCTCAGATCCTTCATAGCAAACTCAGAGGAAATGAGAGACATAATGGACCGGCGGAGAGCATCAGATAATGTGGTGAGGATGATATCATCAACAAAAAGAATTTATAACTTTTTTAACAAAAATTGCGGGCGAGGGGGTTGTAGGGAGGATGGGTCAGGGGGTGGGTGCTCGCAGTGAAAAGTGGAGTGGTGTAGAAAATAAAAAAAAATATTATTTTTTGGAGGGGGGGTTGGGGGTTGGGGGTGGAGGGTTCACAATAGGAGTGGGGGAAGTGTAGAAAACCAAAAATTATTAAAAAAAATTAATTTTTTTTGTGGGAGTGGGGGGTGGGTTGCGGGGTGCATAGAGTAGTCGGGTTATTGGGCGATGAGTTGGATGGTAATGAAATAGTTGGTTAAATGTTACTTGGAGATTTGTTTTCTCTATTATTTATTAGAAAAGTCATTTTTCTCAAAAAAATGAGGAACTTATTTTCCTAAAAAAATATTTTTTAATTTTTTGACCAAACAAACATGAAAAAATTAAAAAATAATTTTCGAAAAATATTTTCCTTCATACAGAACACACCCCAAGTATTAATGAATATTGTAGCTTGAATTTTAAATGACCGAAGCACTAAAAATATGTACATTATATTGTTCAGCAGCAACACTTTTGTTTCGACACCGTCACTGAGAGCTCTCTTCCATCCGAATTTTTGATTGATGTGGAAACTTCTATGGATTGTAACAACAACACTTCCATTCACACATATGAAAGGCTAAGCAATCTCATCAATTTTGGGATTCTAGAAGCTTCGCCGAGGAAAGAGATGCTGAAAGATTTCAAGCAAATGTTGATGAAGACTTTCCAACCATTGAAGCTAAGGCTGTGGAAATGGATGCAACAAAGAATGAAGAAGTGGAACATGTTGCGACAATAGGTGATTCACAGGGTACATTTCTTGACAAGAAAGATGAAGTAATGAGCGTTACGCAAAAGACTGCTAATGCAAATACTGAGAGAGTATGCGACTGAGAAGCCAGAACCAGTACTTGGAAAGCCAAATCTACATGATAAGGCTTCTACTGTTTGTGATTCAACCAACACTATCCTTGAGGTTACTGTAGAATTTTTGTCGCCAATAAAGCGGATTAATGTTGATGGAGATACGGTTGGGAGTTTGTCTTTGGTGGGGAGGTGCCTCCACCCATATTTAATGAATTAAACACTAGAGTTCCGCATGTTGGAGGCTTTGTCTCTTCACACGTGCATAATCTACTAAATGAGTAGATGACCGTAGGGCCAAAAATCGTCAAATTTCGTTGAGAAATGAAAAAGATATTGGTCCACAAAGTAAGGTGTTTGAGGAATGGAAATATGGTGTGGGACAAATCTACCACATCGGTGGAAAAAAGAAGAATTGTTCTCTTTATAAGTCTCAATATTGGCTAAGGGTTTTGGACCCAAGGGGTAACCATGTGTTTAAAGGAGGGAGGACCTAGATGTACTTGGGTTCAAGGCTAAGCCCACTTGTGGGTCGTGGGACTTGGGACTTGGGCTTCTTCTGATATTATCTCTTTGGACCCCAAATTGACCCCAAATTGCTTAATGTTTACAGTTTGGTCCCTAGAGTTTCTGGAAAGATGAAATTGGGAACGACAGAAGACAGAAAGTTTCTGTCTACCGTTGGAGTTGATTTTTTGGGGCGTTATTGTGCATTAACCAACCATTACTTGGCTGATTAACTCCTTCATAAACAACCTTCCTTCAATGGCCATAAACAACCATTACTTGGTTGTTTAATTCCCTCCTTCAATGGCCATTAACAGCCATGTCTTGGCAGTTGAGAAGCCTCCCTTATGCTATATATTGATACCTTTTGGCTCAATTGTGTGATACAAAAAGACATAGAAAAACGAGACAACATATATACACAGAGACAAAACATAAGAGAAACAGAAAGTCCAAAACGTGAGCAGAAATGTTGGGACAAAAACAGAAAGCTTCTTCCTTCCTTTTCTATTCTTCAGCAAGTCGTTTTGTGTTTGTTTTCTTCGTCAGAATCAACCTATTTGTTTTGTAGCGTTGATTAGTTGTTGTTTTATCTTGAGAGACTATTACCCGTTAACTTAAAAGCATATATATGGGGCAATCTTGTCTTAAAGACAGAGAGTCATCTCTCGACTCAGCCACAGTTGTAACAATCTAGATTTTAGTGTTTCTTGATTTCAGGTTATCAAGATTCAAGACTCAACAAGCTTGCGGCAGTTCTGAATTGCCTATTTGTTTATCATTTCGAACACTTGTAATATTTATTTACTTCTCGTATTGCTTTACATATCAACAGATACACCTCCTGTATTGAAGCCAAGTGATCAGTTTCCTCTTAGAAGCATTCTAAATGAAACTAAGATTTATATGTGCTGCGACACCTATTTTAATGTTCAGGAGGCCGAGAAGAGGGACACTGAAGAGAGTAGCAGCCCCTTGATCGAGGAAATGGTTGTTGTGGTAAACAAAAATGATAGCAGAGTCATTCATGTTCCTGCAACTGCCATGACCGTTGCGAGCGCTGAAAAGAATCATTATGCCATGAGAGATCCTATCACTACCTTGAAGAAGTATATGTTTGAGAACAACACGGGCAGCGAAGTGGAGTTAATCGCCATAGATAAGAAGAACGACGAGTTGATAGAAAAGGTTGTTGAGTTTGCGGATGGAAGTCCTGTTTTAGCTCCTAGCCAACTGCTAAAGAATGTAATTGCTGATCCTAGGAGCTTCGAAATTGATCCTGATCGAAGACACAATGACACTGAATGTTCTCTTATGATAAATGGTATAATACATAAAACTGGACCAACTTTCAAGTCTGTCGAGGTAAATCCTTTTGCTGAGTAGGAACACTGGTTCTTTCTAACTAGCACCATGATAACCCTTACACTTGATGAAATGCTGAGAAAAGAAAAGTACATTTTCTGTGGTTTTGAATATCTCATTCACAAGTGATCCTAAGATAACTGATGTTAATGATATAGACAAATCCACGGTATTTTGTTTTAAAAACAAATGCAAAGAATTTAGTGGGGAGAAAGATTCATAGTTTTGTGTGTTTCTATGTCTAAAATCTGAGTCAATGCCTCTGAATTTATAGACAATGAAAGGGTGAGATGAAGAGGTGCAATCCAAAATGTGCCTCTTCCATTTCTCATTCACATCTTTTAATAAAAACTCAACAATTTCTCACATGAATGGAGAATGATCATATGTTTAAAAACATGTATGAAAAAAATGTGTGATTTGTAAGTAAGGATTAATCGCATCTGGATAAGTAGGTTTTCCTTTGAACTTTTCGCAGTGAACATATATCGGATATACTCGGTCAATTGGTAGATTTGATATCTTTGAACCGTCAAGCTTTGATGTATACCTAGACAACCACATGTCACATAATTAGCCCTTTAACCGTCTTTGGTTCTCATTATTGTGTCTGTTTCAGCCACAAACATTTTCTGGTCTCGTAAGTGCCTAGAGAATTGGCCTTATAGAATTCTCCTTGAAGCGGCTTACACTTCACACTTACATAAGCGATTCCTAAATGTGTAATCATATAGAAACACTATTTGATATGCCCTGTATCAAACTTAAAAACTATTAAAAAGTCTTAATGCTTTATCCTTGTTACTGAACATTGTCTTCATTATGAGAATTGACCAAAAATTTTATTTGACAATGTTGAACCGTCAATCATAACTTTGTTTGATCTCTTTGAACCTAGATCTTGGGATCTCCAGTCTTCTAGGTAGAGTTACCGCCATATTGACTTGTCCTCGGCCATAGTCCCACTCCCTTAGATGATTTCTCAACCGCCTCTCTAACTAGGCCTTTTGTAAGTGGATCCGACAAATTATCATTTGACCTTACATAGTCAATTGTGATAATTTCACTAGAGAGTATATTGTATTATGTCTTCGACATTTGTGAAGAGATTTCCCATTATACTAATGCTCCCAGCTTTTTAATTATCTTTTTCCTATCGCAATGTATGTATACAAGTGCCAACGGTAAATGGTTTGAGCCAAGATGGAATATCTTTCAAAAAAATCCGGAGCCATTCAACTTCTTCACCTTCTTGTCTAAAGCTATGAACTTTTCATTGTGGAGTTGGTGATACATGTCTGTTTGGACAATTTCAAGATAGTGCTCCTCCACCTATGGTAAAAGCGTATCCATTTGTGGATTTAATTTCGATTGACCCGGTGATTCAATTTGCATCATTATACCGCGAGATATTTATTGTAATGCAAAGTAAAACTTTAAAATAGGATATATAGTAGACTGATGACTAAACTTAAAGTGATCATTATACCAATACTCGTTGATGGTTGACAACCGTTGTGGCCACAACCTTTTAACAATATATATATTTTTCAACCATTCTACTTCTTGTAAGTCACTTCTTCAAATATCTAACTAATAGCTTATTCACCGATGTGAAAAGTCAAGCTATTTTGGTTATTATTATCTTCAATTGGTTCTTAGATTTATAGAACAGTGAACTTATACGTTCAATGAACCATCTTGTCCTTTTAAAGAGTTATCTTTCAACAAACACATTCTATCATGAAGTCACAATTCTTCAAGTGACATCTGATCATGAAAGAACATAAAATTGTATTTCAGGTAACACTCCTTCGCGAAATTAAAGAGCACAATCTCTAATGAAAAGACATATGATCAACCATCAAATAAGTAGTTCGATCAACTAGTCCTTACTGAGACAGAACGAGTTATGTGTACTTTTCACTAACTACCATTTCAACATCCATCAAGGACATATATCAAGGGGTTGACATAATAAAATAATGTCAATAAATTAACATTGTCTGATACTACCAGAAATCGATACTCTTTACTATTGGTGTCATATTCTATGAAAACACAATCAACGACTTTTGGTCCTATTTTTACCTTTTTGAATTTAGGAACTTACACTTTAGACAAACACCCCAAACTTTGTAGTAATTCAAATTAAGCTTTCTTCCTTTCCATATTTCATATGGAATAAATTGTGTTTCCTACGGGACAATCAATTGAGTATTCGGCTAGCCGTAAAAATTGCTCCCCACAAGTTCTGGGATAAACCATAACTTATTAACAAGACATTCATCATCTTCTTCGTCAAAGGACATCAAAATGATAAAATATATTTATCATGATCTCAATAACAAATTTTAAGTGTCAATGCAAGCCTAGTTCATTTCCTATTATCTTAAAAATATTTTTTCACATATTTCATAGAAGATTTTTCGAGTGTCAAGTTTGCACTTGTGCATGCCCAACCAACACATACCAACTAGTAGTAGTTTTTATGACAACTCTTAAGGAAAAATAAAATAATTTCTCCTATCACGAAACCATCTAAAAAGAGCAGTCCGGTGCACTAAGCTCCCGCTATACGCGGGGTACAGAAAGGGCCGGACCACAAAGTTCTGTTGTAACTAATTGCATAATAGTACTTCGCCAACTCAAATGATTATTTTACACAAACAGTGGCTTGAAACGTCTTCCTTAACAATACATTCTCGTCCACTTGACTACAAAAGAATCAAATCCATAGTGTACTGAAAGTTTTAAGCCACAATATTTCCATTGATAAATTGTCTTCACTTTGGACAAAGACTTAAATCCTTTTAAATAAAAGGCAAAACATCACAAAAGGTATAAGATTCCACTGCTACGTTTAACCAGTGGAAGAGATTTTGGACATCAAATATCCAAACAATAATATCTTTCCAAATTTCACCAAAGGTACCCCTTATTCTCCTTATGATTCTGCCAATTAGAATACAACTTTTCTCTTTTATGAACTATGCCTTGACATAAGCATGTACAAGGTGCCTCACGTTGGATTCTCTTTCCATGCTTCAAAACATTATTAGTTCATGGTTTTTTTCCCATTGAAGATGGAAAAAGAAACACTATTGAAGATGAAGAAAACAAAATAATTCTATCTTTGTTAAGATAATCTTGAAGATATCACTGCAGAGATTGGTACAAGTCCACCCTTTATATATAACATAATGAATTTTGAAGATAAATTGGTCAACATCAGGCTCAATCCTTTCATGATCGTTTCTTCGTATACCAACTGTTTTCCACTGTTATCTCATTTGCAAGCAGATTGTAGTAATTAATACTGAAAATGAAACGGTCCCTTGCTGATGATGTCCAACAGCACAACCAGGGAACCATATAAAGACATGCTTCAATATTCAGTGGCCAAACGACACCTTTTAAAAATTGAATCTGAGTTTACATCGTACCATGAAAATAATGACACAAATAAATTTAAACAAATCGATGAAGCTTTTAGTCTTCAAATCGAGTAAAATTACAAAAAATCGGAGAAGTTTTTATAACTTCAAAATCGAGTTGACAGTAGGAGAAATTAGTGAAGTTTTTATATCTTCAAACTAAATAATTTCTGACACAAGGAGATTTAATAAATCGGTAAAGTTTTTATCTTTAAACCGAATACGAAACAAACAAATTTATCCGGTGAAGTTTTTAATCTTCAAACCGAATAAATAACCAGCGAAGATTTTATATATTCAAACCAACGAACGTTACTAAATCGATAAAGTTTTTTTATATTCTTTAAACCGAGTAATAACTTGGAGTAGAAAATCACAAAGATTTCTAAGTGTTTTGTGTAGTGTGTTTCAATTGAGCCAAAGGCCTCAATTTATAGTGTTAGTAGAAGACCCCTCAACTAGCCAACTAATGGCCTTCAATAGCTATGTAATTGCACTTGATTGAGGGGTTACATTCAGCCAAATAATGGATGAATTCATGTAGCAAGTAATGGAGAATCAATGCTCCAAAATCAGCCCAAACGTCAGATTTTTCCAACTTCCCGTCGCAGTATTTTGCCTCCTCAGTGTTGCGTCGCTGTAAATCAGCGTCGCGGCTCTAGTAGCTAACCATCCATTTTGCACCGCGGCGCAGCCTGGAGGCGCCGTGGCGCTCCAGCGCCGCGGTTCCGACGGTGTGGCGCCGCGGCCCTTCACGGCTGCTTGGCAATTTTCGATTCGTTTCATTTTACACTTTGTACACTTCTTCCTTCATTTACCAACGTGGAATACTCTGTCATTTGGCCAATAACCGTCCATAATTCTATGTCTCAAAGGTATTACATACGTACCAATATTTCGTTCACTAATGAAATTTGCGATACTTGGCACTACGTGTGCACGTGTGTGGAAACGACGTTTCCGACGTGCGGACCCAATTGTTCGAGTCATAAATTAATGGGATATACTTATTTCCACATTTAGTCAATTTCCAACACTATGATCAGGCAGAGAAATTTCTCGCGTCTTCATGGAGTGCAGTTTATTATTCAGTCAGTTGCAAGAGATCCCAAATACCTTGACTCACAAGTGGAGTTACTTCTAAAGATGTTAGAGAACAAACTTTATGAGATGACACTTAATTTTGTGACTTTTGTTTGTGTCTTCACAGCTTGTACCACGTATGGAGCTGCTAAGATTTATGTGCTTAGCTATGAAATTATGAAGGAAAGGTATTCCATTGAAATGTGAAAGATTGCAGTTAAAAGCTTGTTTCAAAGTATTCTGAAAACTATACCACTCATTTAAATGTGTATGCAATTGCCATGAGCTGGGAAGAGGTGTATCTTATGAAGAAATATTGTATTAACACGCTTGAGGACAAGGCTGATTTTAAGGAGGGAGATCTAATACGATATGCATTTTTACATAGTTTTATCCTTTGCAGTTTAGTCTTAATCTTTTGTTCTATTTTATGGGCACCCCAATTTAGTTTAGTAGAGGATAATATTGTCATTTCCATAGAAATAGAGTTCTTGTTTTACAGTGTATAAATACCTTATTTTGTACTCATTTGAAGGCTATCAATAAAAATCCATCTTTTAGCTCTTTTAGTATAGTTTTAGCTAGATTTCTTCCCCAAATTCTAACTTGTATCAATTTATGAATTTCGAGAAAAAGGAGATCAAATGCTTCGAATTTGAACCAGAACCTCAAGTAATCATCGACCTTACATCACCTAAACATCCTCAAAACGCAAGCTCTAAATTGAGTAATTTAAACGAACGCAAGACATCATTGAAGATTAATTTGCCTCCAATGAAGAAATTAGAGTGGATTTGTCCCCCGGGCATAGCTGGATGGCAAAGGAGGGAACTTAAAATTCAGCTGAAGGCCTACCGCGTGGGTTCGAACCTGGTGGGAGCAATTTGCTCTCTTCTGGGATAGGACCTTGTAGGTAATATCAATTGCTTTGTTCTCAAACCCTAGTCATTCAGACACATCCCGTGATTTAACGATAGTAGTGCTGAGGGACCGGTACTACTATCTCCAGGAATAGTCTGGCGTAAGCCGATAATCTGGATATCAAAAAAAAAATTAGAGTGGATTTGGTGTGCACGCGCCATAACGCTAGTGATGAGAAGGCGATTTTGAATTTCTATTTTGGAGTGTGTATATTTCCAATACCCCTATTGAGTTAATTTCTCAATTACTCAAGTTGACATATATTTACCTATTTCGTGTACTTCTTCCCCCTTTAAAAAAATTGTATTATTTTTATTTTTATTAGTTCATTTAGGAAGATTAACATATTTTTAAATTCCAAAATACTTTAATTTAAACATCCCTTTTTATCCTTAATAGCAAGCTTTTATAACTATAAAAAAATGTTATGACATAGTGGGATATCAAGGTAGGCTTAAAACCAAGTTTGGTTCTCAAAACTTGTCCAATCCGAACAACACAAGATTCAAGTGATTAAAACAGAAGCGGGCTGGCCTCGTATTATATTGGGCCTTTAGAAACCCATTCTCTTTCACATAAGGCTGATTAGCACAATGTTCCTTTTTAGGCTATCATTAAGATTTCGTCAATATTTTTAAAACTAGTGTGAATATATCCATGGAACAGACAATTAAATTATCATGTACTCCTAATTTTTACAAATTTTTAGATCGCGATTTAATATTTTCTCAAAATGAATCTTTAGACTGTGATCTAAAAGGTCCATAAACTACAAGAAAAATTAAAAATGATCAGTTACTAAAAAATTTGTCCCAATGGCGGCTAACGAAAATTTATTTTCTGGCCAAAATTTGAAAGATTGTGAAATCTAAAATCTGCCTCTGCTAAAAGGTTTTAAGGACTGGTTACTTAATCTCGTTGTTATTAACTTTTTGCGGGGAGCCTATAACGACGATCAACGATCATTTTTTGTTGCTATTGACTTTTAAGGACCGAAATTTGACTTTTAAAATCATGTTCTTCGTCGCTAAAAGCTATTTTTCTTGTAATGAAAGTTTTTCATGTTTCATGTAAGTGAAACTTATTTGAGATGTTACCCCAAATTGTAGAAGGAATATTCTGTGTATGAATTTTTGCTTTTGGAATGTTGCAATGGAAATTCTTGGAACATGTATAGAACATTTTCAAATTTTAGAGTACGAGAAAGTCAAGTATTTTTTATGATTATAGAAGTACAAGTATGTACTTCGTATGTATCCATACATATTCGTACTTGTGTGTATTTAGGGACGATAAGTGGTGAGGGGCAGTGTAGTTGCAGGACAAACCCACTTAAAGCAACTCACATTTTTAATCAAAAGATTCGGATTCGAGTTTTAAGTATGAAATTGTCTTTTATAGAGAGTGCTTTACTTTTAAAAGTTAAACTTTTTAGTATTGATAAGTTATGCTATTTCGTGGTTTTGATGATTTGCCAAACATTCGAAGAACTAGATAGGGACCAAGTCCTCTGGGCGTCATGCGACAGTTTTAAAGCTGCGACACTGTTCCGACTGGCAGAATCGCACTAGCACAACTGCAGTTTTGCTAGAGGCCAAACCAAAAGATGAATTGTCCCTATCCATGGTTACATGCACCTCACATGCTCCTCACATGTTCCCCAATATCAACAATATTTACGTTATTAATTATATCATTTTCCTGACAAAGTATCTATCACGTCTGATATAGGCCGTAGTACTAACGACCATGATTATTTAACTGTAACATGTCATTGGATAGATTATAAATGGTCTATGCAAAAACATATTTTAGCATATAGATATATTGATGATAGGCACACCAAAAATTTTATTGTAGAAAATATTCATCAAATTTGCGATTATTATGGTCTAACTGACAAAATAATGACTGTTACATTAGATAATGTTCCTTCTAATAATTATGCTATTAGACTTTTAAAAGATCTTTTAACTCTATCTTTTCCTAATCATTTTCATATAAAATGTACGTGTCATATTTATAACTTAGTTGTAAAGGATAGTCTATCATTTTTTGAAGACATTCTTAATAAAGTACAATTTGCTATAAACTTTATTTTTAGAAGTAATAGAATACAAAGAAAAAAAGAATATAAAAAAACTTGTCACGATTTTGGAATACCTTATAGAAAAATTTTCAAAGAAGTAGCGACTAGGTAGAATTATTTATATGAACATCTACTTGTTGCTTATGATTATAGAAGACCTATAACTTTATTTTTTAACGCCTATCATCGAAATCCAACTGATATGGTTGTAGATAACGATTGAGAAAAAAATTCAGAACTTATTGTATTTTTTGAGAATTTTTTTCAAGCAACTAAAGAATTTTCTGGTATATATTATCATACTATTTCAACTATGTTATTTTATATAGCTCTAATATTTTTGTTAATTAGTGAATATATGGAAAATCATCTTATAAGGCACCTATTAAAAAAATATTTATCAAATTAAAAAATATTTTTTCCTATCCCACTATTTATATTATTGGTGTTGTATTAAATCCGACTATTAAAATAGATGATTGTAAAACACTTATTGAAACTATTTATGATTGTATAGCAATACTCCATCTCCAACTCCAACTCCAAAAAATCCAAATGAACAACTACCTAAGGAACCAACTAAAGAAGAAGTTTTGTCTACCATACACGATGAATACAAAAAAATATATACACATTACCAACAAGAAAGTGCTAGCAACCAACCGGCTTCCATACCATCTTCTTCTTCTTCTTCTTCTTCAATACAACCTCAAAAAAGACATGTTGTTTTGCGGCTAGTATTGAAAGCCTTAGACATAGAATGTTTAGTGGTACCACTACTAATCAAGTTAGCGAGTTTGATCTTTCTGTTTTGCAGGATGTTGTACCGTACCAAGCAGTTCTCAATGAAGAAGGACATGAAGACTTGCTGAAATACTGGAGGGAGAATGAGAAGAAATTTCCGACACTATCAAAGATGGCCCGAGATGTATTGAACATTCAAGCGTCATCAACAGCATCTGAAAGCTCTTTTTCTGCCGGAAGATTTCAAATAGGAGAGCACAAACACTCATTAACGGGGGAAAATTTGAAGATTGCAGTTTTATTCAGAGATTGGATACAAGCGGAGCGTAGAAGGTACGGTCAACTGGAGATCTACGAAGAAGACGATGAAAACTACAACGAAATCTTATCTGACGGAGGTGGAAGCGACGTCGAGCAATTTGACCAACAAATTCCAATTCCAACCGAAGAACCACACGACATTGTGAAGAAACTAGAAAATGTGTTTTAGTTGCAATTTTACTATGTTATTTGCAACTTTTAACACCACAAAGTCACAATTTTGAAATTGTATTACAAAAAAATCATATTTCTATTAAATAATGTAAGAGGCACAAAAACAGCCTTGAGATATTTTTATTACATTATCTTGTTCAATTATAGAAGTGTTTATATATGTTTTTTTTTTAAATTAAGTGCAAAAAAAAAAAAATCGAAAAACCCGATCCCGACCAGTCCCCTTTTCCGACGGGAACGGGACAGGACATCGGCGGATCCCGCCGGAGGACCGATCCCATCCTCCCAGTCCCATCCCGCCGGGACCCGCCCGCCCCGAATCCGGCCCACTGTCCACCCCTACTGTTTATTCATACTTATTATATCTTGAACATTTATTGGCGGAATTCTTAGCTGCCTAGCTAATGTCGTTTTTTTAGTAAATAACATGTGGGTTATTCAATCTGAGAATGTTCTGTTCTCCTTGAATAAATTGACCCTTTTAATAATTTTAATTAAAAAGATTCTCTATTAGGTAATTTAAAGCACATTTTTTTCCTTTTCTCGCCCAGCAAAAACAAATTATAAAGTTAGTGCGATATATCTTTCTAGATAATCAATAATGTTTTCACTTTTTTTTCATGTAACTAAGACTTCTAACTTATTGATTGACTTAGAAAGTACACTACCATTAGAACAGATCTCACTCGTCTAATATCGTTTATATTTTATTAAGTGAATGTGAACACTTTTACCTAATTAACATTAGTTACAAGATACATAGCGGTAAGATTCTTCGACAGAAAAACAAAACTTGGCTTAGGTCCTTATATGAAATGGGGGCAAGTGCTCAAATAATCGCTTGTAGAATTGTTATTAAGAAAATGGAGCAAATTTGCAAAGTATTTAAACTTTAGCCTTTTGAAGTTAGGCTCTGGCTTAGACCTAAAGGTCTGAAATTTTGGTTTTCATAGTTTAAACTTCAGAGTTTTGAATTTGAAGTTAGGATATGACAATTTAAAATTTTGAGAACTTTAAATTCAAAGAAGAATAAAAAAGAGGAAGAGTAAAATGAACGATCTGGAATATGTTAAATCTAATTAAACTTTAAATAATATTTTAAAACTTAGTAAAATTTAAATAGCACTCAGATTTGTCCCACTATAGTGGAAATAGAATCACGTGCACTAGACAAAAAAATTGTCCTAATCAAAATCCAACTTGACGTGTTCCCACGTGGATTTCACTATAACCTACGTTATTGTTTTTTCCCATGCATTTAATTTAGTTTCATATATATGTGAAAAGAAAAAAAATCTCAATTTTGTTTTCCAATAATTGAAGAGAGAATAATAATACAGCCTTATCCTTCTTATCCAATTAGGATTTTCTTCTTTCATTCTTTTTCAGTTGTTGATGCTCTCTTATTTTTCTTTTACGAAATCTGTAATTTTTTGGATACAGGTTATCAATTGCTAATCACAATGATAATTGAGTTCTCTGATTTTTTTTTACATAGGGAGTAGGGGAAAGAAATTTGGGGGAGGGAATTACAAAATGAAGGATTAAACCGTTATCAATAAGGTAAAAATTTAGATAAACTCTTAACTGAGCTACTAAAATCTCTATATTCTTTGAATTGAATGTTCTTGGAGATTTTTTTTTGGTACGTATGAAAAAGAAGAATTAACATCTGATTTCACATTAAAAATTAGAAACATTATGTGTTGAGAATCTATTTTCATATCAAAATTTGTGGTGGGTCAGTAAGTATCTTTTATCATTAATAAGAGGTCTTGAATATAATTCTTGAAAACTGAATTATTTTTCGTAGATAACGCCTTATTCACAAAATGCGATTTTTAAATGCAATTTAAAATTAATCGAGCTTCAAAGTGAATATCAATGGCAGAATAAGTAGAGACTTGGTATATCAAATCATTATACTCTTGTTCTTGTTAAGAGATATATATTCTTTAATTGTGTGTCCCATTTGTTAAAGGATAAGATAATAGTTCTAACAACTAAATAATTCATGAATAAGATAAGCAAAAATAGCAGGAAGCATGACCTACCAACCTTTTTATTTTTGGAAGTAATGAATGATGGCAGTGCGCATTGTACCTGAAAGAATTATTTTTTCTTTGTCTCCAGACTGCTAGGGCCTCGGCCAGATAGACAATTTAGTTTTATTTTACTTTTTGAGTGTGTTTGTTATGGAAGATTTTTTTTCTTTTTATGTTTGATGATATTTCTCAAAAATCCGAAAAATGATTTCTATAACAAAAAGTAGGAAAAATAAGTTTCGTAAAAATAACATTTCATGCTGATTGTTTCTCCTCACACCTTATCCCCCTTACACCCGTCCAACATCCCCACACCCGGCCGCTATGCATTATTAACGATTGTCATATTACAAGATCGTTGATATGTAGAATGATTAATAATGTATTTGTTTGTTTGGTATAACAAATATCATTTTCATCATAAATATTTTTCTTGATTAAGTCGTATATTGAATCGTTTTTGCAAATCTATCAACTGCTAGTTGAAATATTGATTCGTCTATAACTCAATTATTTTATGAGAATTTGCTACTTTCCATCAGTATACATTGAATAAATATATCCTTCAAAAGCTAGATAGATCGAAAGAAATCACCTTTCATTCTTTATTGAGATTAGTGTTTGAATTTTCTATAAATTTTTATTCGCTTTATTAGAAGTAAAAATTAGGTCATACATATAAGTTCGATCTTTAAATGGAGAAAAAGGCTAAAAAATAACAATGGTATAGGAGAAAAAACTATATTCTAAAACCATATGATAATTTTTTTCCTGATGAGTCGGATCTGGTTCGTTTAAAAAATGGGTACAACTTATTTTTTTAAAGCTACAAAGATAATTTTTTAAACAAAACAGACATGATCCATCAGAAAAATAAATTACAATGTGACTTTAGAAAAATATTTCTATTAAAAAGAATGGGTAGACTTTTTTTTAAAGTTCCATGACATTTTTTTTAATTCACAAATAAAATAAATAATTTTTAGAAAAAAATTCGTTAACAAAAAAGATATATTTGGATCATTTTATAATGACGCAAGTATATTTACACTACTTTGTAACGACAAAAATATATATTCACTATTTTTTAAACTAATGATATATCCATTCTAAGAAAGTTGAAGATATATTTGCAACTTTGCCTTTTAAAAAGGTACTCCCTGTCCTCTGCTTCTTCACTTTGAGCTTCCTTTTCACACCTATTCTTTCATTTTCTACACTCCAGTTAATGCAATTAACTTAATAAAGATCTTCCCTACTTTGATTTTCCATCATATTTGTCATTTTCATTATTTCATAGAAGGTTCATTTTCAACCACATGCCATCAAACTAGAACCTTTGCTTTTAACTTTATGCCAATATTTTCCATAACATAATATATTTCCTTTTAATCACATGTTTTTTTCTATAACATAATATAATACTAACAAGATATTTTCTTGGATATTTTCACCCCTCTGAGAAAACTAAAATCTTAGCAAGCCCAGTGAAGATATTAAATATATTACTGTCATTAAGAGTATGAAAATATTATGTTATGGAAAATATATTATGGTTTTCATTGGACTTTGGTATTAGTTTAAATGGAGCTGAAGTTTGTTGATTATAAGGCAATATCCATGTGTAAATTAGTTAGTATGGAGAAGGTGATGAAGTTTTCTAGCTCATATGTTGACTCAAAGCTCATGTTTGGTGTTAATGTGGCTCCAAAGTTCTGTTATTGTAGAGGTAATTTTCTGCTCTTTGTTTAGGTTTGTGTACCCTTTTGATTTTTTTTTATTTAATCAGAAGGTTGTTTTGCCTGTCCATTGATTCTGTATGGGTAACTCCCTTAGTTTTATTTTATGTGAACGTGTCTGACTGGGTATAATGTTTAAGAAAGAAAAAGAGAGACTTAACTTTTGGAAACTGTAGTCTTAAACATGTCATGCCATGATGTTTATGTGGCTATAAAATCACTGTCATTAAGAGTAAAACGAAAATTTTGAAGTTAAATTATTTCTAAATATAGAAATACTTCATTTTTCTTGAAACATACGAAAAAAGGAAAAAGCGTGTCTAGATTATCACGAATTGGACCAAAGAGAGTACTATTTTCTTCATAGAAAAGTTGTTTTCTGATAGTTGAAGCGCAGAGGAGGGTATGGTTCTGAACGAACAAACCAATAGTTGTGTATGGATAAATGCATTTCATGTTTGCCTTTCAATTGTTTGTAATGTTTGTCAGGCATGGGTGGAGAAGTTTCTTACTATAATTTCATTCCACTTCTCATGTACTTAGAGAATTGTGTTTCTTGTTGAATCATGTGACCAGTTGTTAAACTTTGTGATCACACAATGCAACATGGCACGAGAGTTCAAGTCTTACTACTACCCCATTAACAAAATATTTCTGTGTGTTTAGCAAAGAAATAAAATCATGCCTGCAGTTGAAGCGTACCATTGGCATAAAAGTGTTATCTCATAACATTTCAAATTATCATTTTATTCCATTTTAGACGATCTTAAGTTTATGTACTCTAAGTAAGTCGGCACTTGTTAAAACTTGCTCGTTTGAGGCGTTATTGTTATTTGTCACCTTTTGATCTCTAACGGGGGAAACATGAACGTGATTGGTGAGAATATAATATTAAAAATGTGTTCTATCTAACAACTTAAGCTTTTAGATCAGATGATCACACACTTCAATATGGTATCAGAGAGCAGGTCAAAGGTCCTGGGATCGAACCTCACCGCCACCCATTCTCAAAAAGAATTTCTACGTGTTTGGACCATGAAAAAAATCAGACCAGCACGTGAGGGGGCGTGTTGAGAATTCATGTTTCGAATGCAGTCATTGAGAAGAATATTATCTATGCTGCTAAATGAGAAATGTTGCTGTTTGTATCTGACATGAAATTTTAATTTTGTTGTAATTTTCTGTTTTACATTTCAGGGCTTTTAATGAAGGCTTCTTATGATGCTACAAGCTCAGTCACCAAAAAGAATTTCTTAGTGGACACTTTCTCTTATCAGATAAATGGTACAAACCATACAAGTTTGTATTTTAGAGATAAATGGGTACTTGATGCCTCTGATGATGAATATGGAGGAGTACTTATCAATCCAGAAAGACTACCATCCAATCCAGACGAATTTACCTTTGTGCTTCGTGCTTCTCTCTCTCATTGGAAAGTTAAGGTACTTCATTTCCAGCAACTACAACATTAGACTAGTCTCAAATTTCTTTTCTGGGGTTAACGTTGATTACTACACAGCTAAAGCCACTGTGTTTCATTTTTTTCCTTTTATTTTGTTGTTCATTCTTGCGATTGGAAAACACACGTGAATCTTCCTCCAAAAGACTCTCATTTTTGTCGGATTGTATTAGGTAGACCTAAAATCACATGGAAGGAAGTTGTCTCAAAAGTTCTAGAATCTCTAGAGATCAATGCAAACCTTAGTAAAAGATAGAGTACATTGAAAGAGAAAAGATTTATGTAAGCGATACCAATTAGTTGGAAATACGTGTTAGTCATGTTATTACATTTGCTTTAGGTTCTACGCTTTTAGCCCTATTTGAGATTCTTATGCTAGTAGGAAATATAGAGAAACTTCTAGTACTATCATTTTTATTTTCATTTTTTATAATGTTTGCCTAAGATGAACTTAAACGGGGAAGATGGTCAATGAGGGCTATATATTCTATTTGGAACTAAGGCGTAGTTATTATTGTTATATTAGTAATTACAACTTATAGAATAATTGCTAATTAATGGCTCCCATGCAGGGGAGGAAGGGAGTTTGGCTTAAGCTACCACTGGAAAAATGTGATCTAGTTCCTATTGCAGTAAAGGTATTTCCTTTGTCTGATGAATTGCAATTAAGGTATTCCGTTTGTTGATGAATTGAGATAGGACAATAAAACCGAGACACCGGAAGTTATTCTCCTCCAAGCTAAATTTTGTTTATAAAATCTTTTAAGGTTTGCTGTTAGTTCTTTTGATTGTTGAATGCTGGCAAACGCCTAACATAGTGGTCGAACTTTAAACTATGTATAGGAAGGATTTCAGTACCATCATGCAGAAAAAGGATATGTGATGCTGACTTATTGGATACCAGATGAACCCTGTATGCTTCCTTCTAATGCATCTCATCAAGTTGGAGTTGGTGGTTTTGTGATCAATGACAAAAATGAGGTGCATATTTTTCTGTTTGCAAGGCCCTAAGTAACGCACTTTTCTTTTTAGTTTGTGTTCCGAAGGGAATGATACTTTTCTACATTTTGAAATAATTTAACTTTGAATTTACTCTTTTGCCTTTAATGAGATGATTTCTATAGTTTGGTTTAGACCACACGTTTCAAAAGTCTTTATTTCTTAAATTTCATACTCAGTTAAACATCTTCACATAAATTGGGACGGAGGGATTAGTAATATTTATAAGCTTACTGCTTTAGGTGCTCGTCGTGCAAGAGAAACATTCTGCACCAACTCTTTCAGGCTTATGGAAAATACCAACTGGTTTCATTGTTGAGGTATATGTTCGTGTATTACAATTCAACCTTAGTAACTTTTGACTGAAGCATGAAATCTGCATACTTAACTCTTTATTGTTCTTGTGTTTAAATCAGTCAGAGGAGATCTTTACAGGAGTTGTTAGAGAAGTGAAGGAGGAAACTGGGGTATGAAATCCACACTTAACATATTTGATACCTACGAGCAATCGTTATCTAAACGATGGTTTTTTCTTATTATTTTTTCCAGATAGATACCGAATTTGTGGAGGTTATGGCTTTCAGGTAACACAATTCTTCCTCTTCAAAGAACGATAAGTTTATGCCTGATTATCGACAGGAAGAGCTATTTTTATAAAACGTGAAATGCCGAGACGATAAGTACCCGAGCAAACTTTGCTAAGACAGAGAATTTGAGAGTACTACACCTTCCGTCCCAATTTATGTGTCACTTTTCGTTATTCAAGATTCAATTTGACTAATATTAGAAACTAGATTGAAGAGATCAACTCAATATTTCAAAATTAACATTTAGATATTACGGAAAAAGGCCAAATTACCCTTGAACTATTCGAAATAACTCACATTTGCATTCGTTTATTTTTTGTACCAAAATTATCCTTGGCGTCTATGTTATGGACCACAAATTCCCTTAACATGTTAGTCTTGCCACATGGCAGTCCAATTAAGTTAAATTTGCTGACACGACCGTCCAATTAGTCAGTCCAACATGACAAAAATATTATGCTTTGTTTTTCCTTGTTGAATCTAATCACAAAAAAGAAATCAGAAAATTAAAAGAACACCAAATAGTTATTGATTGGGTTTCATCTAAATCTTACTGGGGTTTATGATTGGATTTAAAAACTTCATTGTTCTTTCTTGTGAATTTATGATTGGTTTGATTCAAATTTTTAGCTTCTTAACACTCGAGCTTCACAATATCAACCCCAATAAGATTTAGATCAAACAAATCATAAATTCACAAATCCATTTTTAGATTTTCAAGCTTTTAAGAATTCTTCCATGGAGTTTTTTTTTTTTTTTAGCTCAAATCTTCAAATCAAGAAATCAGTTGTTAAAGTTCAATTTTCAACTTCAATCGCAATACCCAAGCAATTTACAGTAACTTACAGTTAAATCTGTTCAAATATGACACAAAAATTTTGCACTTCAAAACACAACAACAACTAAAAGAATTTCACCAACAAGCTGCAAATCCGCAGCTATTTTCGAATTTCGACACACAAAGAATAGCGATACAAGTTTTCCAACAACAACTAACCATTTGAATTAAATTTCAGCATGAGATTAGTTGATCCAAAAACCCAAACAATGAACTCGATCCTTCAACACACATTTCCTCATATCAATCATTTCATAACACCCGGAATCATTTCCCTCTGGCTTGCACAATATCAATCTTACCTCTTTCCGGGTCTCATCGAACCACACTTCGAAATTGGAGTTTCAAAGTCCGGACAACAACTCAAACAAGAACAATGGAAGAACTATTTTTTGATATATTTTACTTTTCTGATTTCTTTTTTGTGATTAGGGTTCAACAAGGAAGAACAAAGTATAAGGGGGGGGGGGGGGGTTTTCCATGTTGGAATGCCTAATTGGACGGTCATGTCAGCAAATTTAACCTAGTTGGACTGTCATGTGGCAAGACTAACGTTTTAAGGGCATTTGTGGTCCATAACATAAACAGCAAGGGTTATTTTGATACCAAAAACAAACGGAGAAGTAAATGTGAGATATTTCGAATAGTTCAAGGGCGATTTTGGCCCTTTTCCGTAGATATTATAAAGATATACTAAAAATCCTATAAGTTGCAATTCTTCTCATGTCAATATGATGGAAAATATATTTTAAAATGTTAGTCAAAAGTTCACATAGTTTAAATCTTGAAAAGCGATAAGTGCCGCTTAAAATTGGGACAAAAGGAGTACTTGCTGACTTCATTGTTTAGGATATTTCTTGCTTTCTGATGTAACAAATTGATCAAAAGGGATTGATCATCTGATGTAGAAATATAAGATTCTTTTTCTTCTAACAACAATGAAAACTGTTCATCTTCAAGCTTAATTGAGCTTCTTGGTCTCACTCATGCTATTCTAAGGGAAATTACACTCTAAACCTTAGTTAAAGTGTCCAGTGAAATGGTGGTTAAATTTTGGACTCTAATTGTTAATTTTACAGTCTCCTCATTTGAATTAGCATTTATCATTGTCCTCTTTCAGGCATGCACATAACGTGGCCTTTGAAAAGTCAGATTTGTTCTTCGTCTGCCTATTAAGACCCCTGTCAAAACAGATCATGGTTGATGATCTTGAAATTCAGGCTGCTAAGGTAAGCATATCACATATAAAAATAGTCGGTGAAAATAAAATTTGATGTCTGTATTTCTTTCACTCAGTGGTATTTTCAGTTCAATGCATCCCATCTCAGTGATGATATCATCTGCATTATATTTTTTATCTTATCCATTACCTGTATCTTCTGGAGGAAAACATTGATTAACCTCAAGAAAATTGAGAAACTACGTATTCTGTCATTTCAAATTTGCGCTATTAAAATATGTCAACCTTTGCTCTATGCGGTTGTGAGCATTCTTGTTGAGGGACTAACGGAGGTTTTTTTCTTGCAAAATATTAGTCACACATAAGCAAAGAGTTGAAGTTGACAACAAACTTGGAATGTTAGATAAACTTAGAGGCAGTGACAAAAGGACTTAATCAGTGTCATGTCCAAAAGAGAGTGACCTATTATACCATAAAATGAGACTCTTTTCCCATGGCATTTCATTCTTGTTAAATGTCGCACATTGGCTGGGGAAATGGGTTATTTTCTTATATTGTCTTGGTCAACTCTCACTTGATGAGCTAGTTGTTGAGGTTGAGCTATGCCCAATATCCATTTCTTAATATGCTAGCAGTGTCGGACCTGTCCCTATTCTTACATTTGCAATGTTGGTCCCCCATATTATCTTGTCAACACATTGTATGTTCAATCTTGGGCGTGCTGGGGTGTTTAGTATCCCATACTGGTCGGGAAAATGTGTTGTTGTTTCCTTATATAGTTTTTGAAAATCCTCACCTCATGAACTAGTTTTTGGAATTGAGTTAGATCACAAGTCCATTTTTCTTAACAATTCTGACTAAGAGTGTAGTTTTATGGTACTTTGTATTTACTTGAGCTGCCTTTTCTTTTCGCAATGCAGTGGATGCCTCTAGTTGAGTTTGTGGAGCAGCCACTAATCCAAGGAGACGACATGTTCAAGAAAATAATCGACATTTTCATTGCTCGATTAGGGAAGCGTTACTGCGGATTATCTGTCCATCAACTGGTTTCCAAATTTGATGACAAACTTTCCACATTGTACTTTAACACAGTTGATGATCCAGATTTGAATTGTCAAACTAGTTAGCATCACAATAAGTCTTGTCGTGTGTATATGTCATCAACTGTAACCTATAGGGTATGGGCTTTGTAAATATGTGAAATACATTTTATCAAGTGATTTAATTTCCACAAGTTTTTCTTCCCTCAATGGCATTTTAGCTCATAGTTATATTATACTTGTTCATATGAACTTGTCATAGGGAGGTTATTGTCATATGAAAATTTTCTTATGGTGCAGAAGGTTGGATCCTAATCCCTTCTTTAGCTTGCTTGCTTTTCTTTCTTTATAATCTATATCAGATTCTCGGTACCGGGTGTTTACATCAATTCAATGAATGCAAGACAGTTGGTAATCCATATTTGAACTGTCAAGCCAGTTAGCATGACAATCAGCATTTGATATTATACTTCCACTCTAACAATGACTCATAAAGTTAAATGATTTTCCTATGTTCCTTCAAAACAAAAGAGCAGAAACATGTCCTGTTTATTGTAATCTGCTGTGACCTGCAGCTGCAGGGTATGGACTCTGATCTGTAAATATATATTTTTACAAGTGATTTAGTTACCAAAATGTTTTTCTTCCCTGAATGGCACTTTAGCTCATAATTATAAACAAGCAAAGATAACAACAACAACAACAAACCCATTGTGGTCCCACAAGGTGGGGTCTGGGGAGGGTAGGATGTACGCCGACCTTATTGTTAGGATTTACGTCACAAATCCTACCTAATAAGAAAACAGTAAATTAAACGAAGAACAAATAACACAGATTTATAGTGGTTCACCCTCAATGCGAGAGCTAGTCCACTTTGCCGCTGCAGATTTTACTATAATGGAGTTTTTTGAGTTTACAATTCTCTATTTCTCTCTTTGTCGACTACACCGTCGGCTACGCTCAAAGAACTCACTAGGACAACATAGAGAAAACTAGGGCGAACATAATACTAGCCTAAAATTCTCAAATTACCCTCCACTAATAACATTACACCGACTAACGCCAACCCCCCACGATCGGCTGATACCAACCCTCTATGTAGGGTCTTCATAGTGTCGGTAAATGAATTAGGCTCCACAACTCAACACTTATCTCTACCTTTGTGAGGTAGAGAGATTGTTTCCGGTAGACTCTATGAACAAGAAAAGATATGTGCTACATTTTGAATGTACAATTTGTAAATGTTCTAAAATATTTAAACAAAGAAGCAATACCAGTTTACTACAAATTAACGAGATGATCACACAACACAACCGAAGTAAGAAATTACATTGTACAGTCAAGCAATCAAAATATCAGAACCAGAAAGAAAAATTAGTACAAACAAGGAACAGTTATTAGCAGGAAAAAAACTTAAGACATCTAACAGGAAATTCATCAAAGTAACTCCACCGATTAACTTTAACTCGAAACTCTGTGTCTCTCTGGTGCAGGAAGTTCCTTCCTCTTCTCTTTTAGTCCACTCCTGAATGAGGCAACAACGAGTCAAGCTCCACATGATAAAAATTTCAACAATAAATCACTTCTACAGAGGAAAGTTGAATTTGGATCTAGAAGTCGAATTCGTCATCCCCTAATAGGAGTATGGATATTGGTGTAAAGATACAACTAATAAATGTATATTATGACATATATAAGTATATTTTTAGACCATTAATTATACTGAAGTTATTCAATTATAGCAAATATGATTAAATTCTTTCTAAACACTTATACTTCCTCTGTACCAATTTATATGACACACTAATATTTTTAGTCAGTCCAAAAAAGAATAACATATTTCTTTATTTAGCTACAATTTAATTTTAAACTTTATCTTTTACGTTTACCGAGAAGTGAGCTTTTGCAGAGATGAGAGCTCATCAAGAACCGGGTCAGTTATCAAGTTATGTAGCATATTTATCATTTCAATGCTAGACAATTTGTCCATTCCTTGCGGCAGACAACGTAATCTTGTATAAGCACAATCAAGCACTTGCAAATTGCAAAGATCACCAATAGGTGGTAACTCTTTCAACCACCTGCAACCTTGCAGTATTAGAGCACGTAGTTGATATAAACTATTGATGGAAGAAGGCAATTCTCTAATACCAGTTTCACAAAGATTCAGAACTCTTAGGGCTGGAAATTCCAAAAAGAATTCATGGGGAATCTTCTCAAGGGGATAGTTATCTTGCAAAAGTAATGTTGTTGTCTCTGGACATTCCTTGAAGCAATCAGGCAGACTTTCAATGTTGTTGCTTATGAAAGATATTCTCTGACAGACGCTGATACTTTAATATGCGATATCTCAACCAACTCAATTCCAACTTTAATAAGAGAATTGTGTTTATCCCCAAAGGAATTATCTATCCATATAGCAACATCACGAACCAAAGAGTTGCCAAGATACATCCTCATCCAATGTAGAAACATTCATTTCGGTGTCTGTTTTTATTTTCCTACAAACTTCCAAAGAACGAGAAGTTATAACTACCTTGCTTCTTGCGGGAGCTTCAGGTTGGGGCACACCTACATCATTCAAATCTATAGCTTCCCAAACATCATCCAGTATAAGAAGGAAACTCCTTTCTTGCTTGAGCCTTTCACAGATTTTGCTGGCACTGCTTACTGCACTTTCCTCGTTATCTACTTCTAGTTTCAATCTTTTGGCAATTCGTGCTTGAACCTTTCTTATGTCTATTGGCGATTTGGGAACTTCAACCCATACCACAACACCTAAAGACAGTTTGGAGCTTGACGCAGCAGTCTTTAGGAGCTCATTGTTTAGATTCTTCACCAAAGTCGATTTGCCGACTCCTCCCGCACCCCACACACCAATGATGAATACCTGAAATGATTCAGATATCCCAAAAAGAATTACCGAAAGAATATAATCTCCTGATTATTTCATTAATGAAAGTGTATATATATATACAAATTACAATTTCCATAATAGAAAATTTTTATTCTTATTCTACTCTTAAAACCTTATTCTAGTTGTACAATAATTATACAATTATGGTAAGTGTACAATTCTAATTTAATTACAGCACAACCTTACCTAAACAAGACCCCTAAACCATGATATACATGGTATGTATACACAGTGTATATCACGGCTGGAATCTACCGATTTGGACCATTTTGCCCGTGATATACACGGTGTATATTCCGTGTATATCACGGGTATTTATCACACCACCGCAGTCATAGCGAGTGGTCTTCGCACGCTGAGACTGTCCCTAAAATCTTCAAACATGACCGAGGGAAGACCCTTAGTAAAAATGTCTGCAATTTGTGTTGGATATGTAAAGCACGTACGAGAATAGTAAATAACTATTATAGTGATCGAAAGGATAAACAACAAATATTACAACAACAAGTTGTCAATGTCTTGATCTTGAAGTGGAACTTCAAATATGGATCTTGTATTCAGAAATACAAGAACATGAACTGCTAAACTTGTGGCTTGTAGATCCGGTGAGAATCCGAATGGTTAGAGTCCTTTGACGATCAAGTTCACACCTGAAACACTTAGCAACCAATTAGATAATCACAACACCACCGGCTGAGTCGAGAGATGACTCTCTGTCTTTAAGACAAGATTGTCCCCGTATATAGGCTTTACGAAAGTGTGGACAATAGTCTCCCAAGATGAAACATCAAACTATCAAATGTGCAAAGCCTACACAAATGATCCCAACGAAGAACATGAATAATGAAGATTGCTAAGAGAAGGATTGCTTATTAGAATTAAGCCAAAGGCCTCAATTTATAAGTGTGCAAGATGACCTTTCAAATGCCCCATAATGGCATTCAATTGCCATGATGGATGGCCTTTAATCCCCAAGTAATGCAACAATATAATGGTCCAAGTAATGGCCCTTATTAGGTGGATTCAATGCCATTGAAACAATCTCAACAGCCAAACTTTTGGAATTCTGATGAACAGTCACTGCCTGGGAAACGTCGCGGCGCTGCAGCATTAGCGCCGCGGTTCTAATTACCCGAAAAGCTTACTGCCGACCAGGCGCTGTGGCCCTGCTTGGGGGGAGCCGCGACACTCCGACGCCGCGGCCCTTCTCGGCTCTGCGGTCCTTTCTGACCCGTTCCATCTTACACCTCGCACAATCTTTCCTTCATTTACCAACGTGGAACACTTTTTATTTATCCAATAATCGTCATTCATTCTATGTCTCAAACATTTCACATACGTACCAATATCTCCTTCATTAACGAAATTTACGATACTTGGCACTAAGATTGCACATGTGTGAAAATGACATTTCCGACGTGCGGGGCCCCAATAGTTCGAGTCATAAATAATGAGATAAACTTAATTCCACATTAGTAAATTTCCAACAATTTGATACCTGGAAAGGACATGGCAGACGCGTACTTTTCCACGAGCCATATTTTCGCGAATAAAGTGAATATCCATCTCGATGTGTTTAGTACGCTGGTGTTGTACAAGATTATCAGAAAGGTAGATGGTACTCACATTATCACAATAAACTAAGGTAGCTTTCTGAATAGGACAATGAAGCTCTAAAAGAAGATTACGTAACCAACATGATTCAGAGACCACATTGGCCACCCCTCGATACTCGGGCTCTGCATTAGAGCGTGATAATGTAGATTGACGCTTCGCAGACCATGAGACTAAGTTATTTCCAAGAAACATATAATAGCCGAACGTAGAACGTCTGATATCCGGACAACCACCCCAATCAGCATCTGTATACGAGACAAGTGTAGACGTCGATGAAGGATATAAATGTAAGCCATAGTCAAGCGTTCCTTGGATGTATCGAATAATGCGTTTGAGCGCATTCAATGGCTCAACCCTGGAATCATGCATAAACAAACACACCTATTGTACATCATACGTAATATCTGGTCTCGTAAAAGTAAGATAATGAAGAGCTCCTGCAAGACTGCGATAGTGGGTCGGATTCTCGTAAGGTGAGCCAGCCGCATCACCCAACTTGAGTTTAGTATCAACGGGAGTGGAAGTAGACTTGCACGAGGATATGCCAGCGCGCTCAATAATCTCAGCTGCATGCTTCCGTTGTGATAAGAACAACCCACATGCATAACGAGAAACAGCAATCCCCAAAAAGTAACTCAAGGGCCCCAAGTCTTTCATAGCAAACTCAAAACTGAGCATGGTCATGATCGACTTGCGCAAAGCATCAGTAGAGGCAGTCAAGATAATATCATCCACATATAATAGAATATAAGTCAGGGAAGAACCACGACGATATATGAATAATGAATTATCAGACCTGCTATGCGAAAACCCAATAGATGAAACATAGTCTGGAAATCTCTTTTACCAAGCCCGTGGGGCCTGCTTAAGCTCATACAAGGACTTCTTCAATAAACAGACATGATGAGGATATTTGGGGTCTCGAAAACCCAAGGGTTGATGCATATAAACGGTCTCCTTGAGATCACCATGTAAGAAAGCATTTTTCACATCTAACTGATGAATGTGCCATGCTTTGGAAAGAACCAGACTGCGAATGGTAGCTGGTTTGACCACCGGACTAAACATCTCACCACAATCTACGCCAACCTGCTGAGTCTTACCATCACCTACAAAACGAGCCTTGTGCCTCGCAAAACAACCGTCAGAATTATCCTTATGAGTAAAAATCCACATAGACCGAATAATATTAACACCAGAAGGACGGGGTACCAACTCCTACGTCTTATTTGCAATAAGAGCATCATATTCGTCAATCATAGCCAATTTCCAATTCGGGTCATTTAATGCAGACATTGGGTTACGGGGTAAAGGGCATTTAAGAACATTAGAAATTAAATTAAAATGTCTTATTGGTTTAAAAATACCCTATTGACTACGAGTGATCGGTTTGTGACTCGAGGGAGAATTGGGTAGATTTTGGGAAACATCGGAGACGGTGTGGGTAGCAGCGGGCATTGGGCTGCTAGCCCAATCTGAGGCTGGGAACCGATAATCGCTGAAACATGGCGGGCGAGGCTGGGCGATAGCGGAAGCAGAACTTGGCCAAAACTGGGCTGGAGAGATGGCCCAGTTGTTGGACTGAAACGATGAAGCGGCGGCGATCTTTGGAGGACCCGGTAGGCGATGGGCCATTGGCGGATTTTGGGTGCGGGACAGGTCCGATAAATGGCGGATGATATATAGGGAGATATCGTCATCTAAAAAATTATAAGAACTAGGCCCAGGACTATGTACCTTTG
Source organism: Anisodus acutangulus (assembly GCA_029783415.1). NCBI lineage: Eukaryota > Viridiplantae > Streptophyta > Magnoliopsida > Solanales > Solanaceae > Anisodus > Anisodus acutangulus. The sequence continues at coordinate 2,289,509 of CM056505.1, read as the reverse complement.
CAAACGGCAATTGGGTTTCATCGAAAATAACATGACGACTAATGATGATTTTATTAGACGACAAATCAAAACACTTGTAACCACGATGATTAGAGGGATAACCCAAAAATACAGAAGGAGTAGAACGTACTTGAAGTTTGTTAATTGTAGATGACGGAAAGAGCGGATAACATAAGCACCCAAAGACCCTAAGATGTGAATACGAATGAGTCTTATTATATAAGATTTGAAGAGGGAAGGAATATGCCAAACCTTTGGTAGGAAGTATGTTATGAAGATATGAAGTCATTTGTAGAGCATGATGCCAAAAGGAATGGGGTACGGAAGCATGGAGCAATAATGTTCGGACAATGTTATTAATGGTACGAATTTTGCGTTCGGCTTTCCCATTTTGTGAGGACGTATGAGGACAAGAAAAATGAAAATTTATGCTATTAGTATCACAAAAATCCTGAAACACCCCATTTTCATATTATTTGCCATTATCACATTGAATATTTTTTATTTCCCATTCAAACTGGGTGCTAATGAATGCTCTAAGTTTTAGAAAAGTGGAAAACACTTGAGATTTTTTGCTAACGGAAAAGTCCACAAAACATTAGAATAATCATCCAAAAATAAACCATAATAACAATGGCCCACAGAACTGAGAACATGAGATGTCCATAAATCGCTATGAATAATATCAAATGGCATTAAAGTATGAGAAGTAGAGTCTACAAACGGTAATCTAACAAGTTTTCCTAGTGGACAAGATTGATAAATTGGAGTACTACACGTACCCTTACAAGAAATAACATTGTTTTTATGTAAAGCAGAAATAATAGACGACCCTAGGTGACCCAGACGTGCATGCCATAAGAAAGGAGCGAGAGCCGCAAAAGTAGATGGCAAGGCTGGACTCGAGAGACCGGATGTTGAGTGATAGGATAAATATCTCCCTTACTACCACACCTCATGAGAGGAATCCCCGTCTTGAAATCCTTCATAGAAAAATCAAAAGGATCAAAATCAACAGAAATCCAATTATCAGTGGTGAATTTACGGACAGACACCAAAATTTTAATTAAGTTAGGGGCATGTAGGGCATTTTTCAAGACAAGAGGGGGGTGGGGGGAGACAAAGTTTTATGACCGTAACCACGAATTGGAATGGAATGATCATTACCAACAATTATGTCACGATTGTTGCTCAAATTGGAATAAGACGAGAGAGTACCTTGGTCGGATGTCATGTGGGTAGTGGCTCCGGTGTCCATGTACAAATTCGGGTCCGAGGGATTCAATTCAAGTGTGTGCATCGCGACTTCAATATCGGTAGGGGTGGGGCCCGGTGCATGGTGGACCTGGTGGGGTCGAGGCCCAAGCACGCCATTGTTGCCTGTCCCGAGAACGCTCTCGAGAACCACTAATGCAGGCGAAATTGGGCACGGAAAGTGGCGGAAATTTAGCCCAATGAGGATGTTGGGCATACGACGGAAAATAGGGGTTGTTGGGCCAAGTTCCACGGTCATGGGCCTAGGGCTGCGGCCAGTTGGCCTGCAGCCCACTACCCCGAGGCCCATTGCCACCCCCGTTATGTCCACCTCATTTTCCGCCACGGTTTTTGCCATTATTTTGTGATTCTGACCCTTTGTGCTACCACCGTTGTTGCGGTTTTGGCCGTTGTTGGAAATCGTGCATGAGAAGAAGGTTTTGGGAAAGAAAAATTTAACCTAGACTTCTGATACCATAAAAGAATATAATCTCCTAATTATTTCATTAATGAAAGAGTATATAAATACAAATTACAATTTCCATAATAGGAAAATCATATTCTTATTCTACTCCTAAAACTTTATTCTACTTGTACAATAATTATACAATTATGGTAAGTGTACAATTCTAATATAATTACAACACAACCTTACACAAACAAGACCCCCTAAACCGTGATATACACGGTATACACAAACAAGACCCCCTAAACCGTGATATACACGGTATGTATACACCGTGTATATCACGGCTGGAATCTACCGATTTGGACCATTTTGCCCGTGATATACACGGTGTATATTCCGTGTGTATCACGGGTATTTATCAATTACCCACAAGTGAAAGATACAACAATGGTCCTATAGAAGAAATTTAGAAAAAGTCGTGAGAGGCTTTGATCATTCAGTCATAATCTCTTGATCTCAACTTAATCTTCACTTAACCTCCTTAAGAAAAAAGGTAGTAGCACCCATATTTATAATAGAAGAAAAAAAATCTACGTTTGACTAAAAACCATATTGACTATAAAATCTAATTAGACAAGAATTAATAAAATTAGCAACTAGAAAATTCTAAACAATTTAGAATTAAAAATCTTGACGTAATTCCAACAATACCTATCATCTTCTAATAGTTGTAGGATTTTGTTGAGATTCTTTGTTGCTGCTGACTGGCTTTCTATTGATGTTACTGGAATGGGCTCAACTTTCTTCACCTGAGAGTTTTCTACCACCAAATTGGATCCAAAGCTTTCTCCAACCTCTTTAAGCCTGCAAAGTTGATCTCGCTTGTTCTGTGCTTGAATGGAGACTTCCAAGTGAAGGCTGCAATTTGGACAACATTTTGTTGGAAATTTGCCTTTGACGGGGAGATGCGTCCACCCATCTTTGATGAATTAAACACCAGTGTTCCGCATGTTGGAGACATTGTCTCTTCACACATGCATGATCTACGAAGTGAGTAGATGACCGTAGGGCCAAGAATTGTCAAATTTCATTGAGAAATGAAAGAGATATTGGTCTACGAAGTAAGGTGTTTGAGGCATGGAAATGTGGTGTGGGACAAATCTACCACATCGGTGGGAATAGGAAGAATTGCTCTCTATATAAGTCTCTAATGTGGTAAAGGGTTTGGAACCCCAAGGGGTATCCCATGTGTTTAAAGGAGGGAAGACCTAGATGTGCTTGGGTTCATGGCTAAGCCCACGCGCGCACCGCCGCCGCCGCCGCCCCGTCCGGCTGGGGCTAGGGCTGGGGGACCCGTGTCACAGGCTGCGGGGACTTTCTGATATTATCTTTTTGGACCAGAGAACTCTGTCAAATGTACAGTTTGGACCTGAATTTTTTCATATGTACAGTTTGGTCCCCGGAGTTTCTGGAAAGTTGGTTCTGCCTCCGTTGGAACTGTTTTTTGAGGCATTAATCAGTCATTACTTGGCTGATTAACTCCTCCATTAACAGCCCATTACTTGGGCATTTGGGCAGCCTCTTTCAATGGCCTTAACAACCATTACTTGGATGTTTTAATGGCCTCCCTTAATGGCCATTACAGCCTTATTTTTTTGCAGTTGGACAGCCCCTCTTCCATGCTATATATTGAGCAGTTGTTGGCTCAATTCGGAACTGTACAGAAGGGAGAAGAACAGACAGTTTTAGAGACAAAATAGTGACGAATATGCACTGCAAAACAGCACTGAAACACACACGAAAATAGCAGCACTTTTCAGTCACAAAAAAGCACAAAACAGTGGCCGAAATCTGTCCAAAACAGTGGCCAAAATCAGTGTAATTCGTGACGGAAAAACAGTGAGTAAACCCTCATATATACACAAGATATACACTACAGGGACACACTATATACACAGAGACAAAAGAGAAGAGTATTGAGAAACTCTTCCTTCCTATTCCATATCTTCAGCAAGTCGAGTCATATTTATTTTATTCGGCAGGCTCAACCTATTGGCTTTGTACTGTTGAGATTAAAGTGTTGTTTTATCTTGGGAGACTATTGTCCGCTAACGTAAAAGCATATATACGGGGCAATCTTGTCTTAAGGATAGAGGGTTATCCTCGACTCAACACACAACGTTGTAACCATCCAGATTTAGTTGTTTCTTGATTTCAGGATATCAACATTCAAGACACAACAAACTTGCGGCAGTTCTCAACATTGGCTTTGCAAGGTGATCAAGATTCAAGACACAACACACATGCGGCAGTTTTGAAGATTGACCATTTATTTATCCTTTCGAACATTTGTAATAGTTATTACTTCCCGTACTGCTCTATAAAGTACAATAGAGTACCCAACACATTTATATGCAAGCCTCTTCGCCGCTGCAATGCGTTCTTGCATAGATTTCCATTCATTTGTCGAGCCACTTGATAACATCTGGTTTTGGTTTATAGCCTTCTCCCTCAACTCTTTCCACCTTCCCTTGATATCATCTCTAAGCTTTGTTAGCACCTCCAGGTCCGTCCTTAGTTTTTCGATTTTTGACGAGAAATGGACGGTATTTTCAATCTTAGGATAGATGTATCTACACACAAACTTTCCCACCTCAACAACAAAACCAGATACAACATTACAAAGTATGTCCATTGAACAATTCTTGAGGTAAAGAGCAAAACACTGGTTCTGATCAGATGGGAGAAGAATGAATCCTTTTATTTTACTAAGTACTTTGGACAATTGTTTTTCCTACTATATTAACCAGCTGGCGTGAGCATTACGAGTCAGTTTGGATATTTGACAAAAAAAAGAAAAAGTAAAACGGAAGGCGAATAGAATAAGAAAAGAGAAGACAAAGATAAATACTAAATTGAGAAAGCAAACATATAGGAAGGAAAAGAAGAAAAGGAATGTCACTAGCAAGAGATAAGATCAGTTTAAAGGAAAAATGGTTCTGTTCAAAATGCTAATGATGCTTTGAAAGATGATCAAATGAAGCTAAACTGACTGTTTCTTGTTTGTTTAAGGCATAATTCCGACAACTAAAAGAAAATGTAAAGAAAAAGGCAAAGACAATTATTAACTAGCAATGTAATTCATAAAGAGACGACTGTGCAAGGGGTGGAGCTAGAGCACAAATTATGGTTCGGCGGAATCAGTAATTTTGGTACAAATTCTGTATTTATTTTAATATGTACAAATTATTAAACTAGAACTCAATATCTCAAAAAAATTAGAATTTTGAACCCATAAATTTCAATTCGTGGCTGGCATAATGCAACATGATTGACACCTTTATGCAACATGATTGACAATAATTGAACCCATCCACTGCAGAACGCCAACAACCACACAAAAATCTCAAGAGTCCCCACGCAGAAAGAAACCACTAAGAGGCCTTTTGCTTTTTTCCTTATGAGTGTCTTTTAATGTCTCACTAAAGCTAAGGATGTGGACGGGTATAAGTTATGATTTTCGGGTAGGTCGAGGTATAGGAATGGGGTAGACATTCTAGTAGACAGCGAGCTAAGGGACCAGGTGGTAGAAGTTAGGAGGGTCAATGACAGGATGATGACGATTAATTTGGTAGTTGGAGGATCCACTATAAACATTATTAGTGCTTACGCGCCGCAGGCGTGCTTGGACGAGGAGGAGAAGAGGCACTTTTGAGAGGATTTGGATGAGGTGGTGGGAGGTATACCACCCACTGAGAAGTTATTTGTAGGAGGGGATTTCAATGGATATATCGGGTGACTTTTCGTAGTTCGGTGGCTAAGACTCATATAGACTTTTTTCTCCTTAGGAAGGTTGATAATGGTCTTTGTAAAGACTGCAAGGTTCGAGTGAGTGTCTTACAACCCGGCATAAGCTTTTGGTGATGTATTTGGAGATCAAGATGGAGAAGAAGAGGGGGTTGTGGATGACAGACTAAGAATCAAATGGGGGAGTTTGACCATGGCTAGTGCACAGGAGATGGAGGAGAGGTTAATGTCCAGGGGGCTTGGAGGAGTAGTGGGGATGCGACCGGTATGTAGGATAGGACGGCCAGTTGCATTCGGGAGGTAGCTAGGGAAGTGATAGGGGTCTCGCGGGGTAGCCGTAGTGGGTATCGAGGGGACTGGTGGTGGAATGGTAAAGTTCAAGATAAGGTGGAAGCAAAGCAAGTGGCGTATGCGTAATTGGTAGAAAGAAAGGATGAGGTGGAGAAGTGGACGAATAGGGAATTATATAAGATGGCGAGGAAGGAGGCACAACTAGCAATTACGACGGCGAAAACGGCGGCTTTTGAACACATGCATGTGGAATTAGAGGGAAAAGGCGGGGATAAGAAGTTGTACAAACTAGCCAAGGTGTGATTTTTAATCCCTTGAGTAAAGAGTTTTTCACGTAAACATCTTGTGTTATTTACCTTTTATCTTCACTTAAGAAAGTAGTAGATAACCAGGTTCTCTACTCTGTTTGGTGGACTCATATACTACATCAATGTAAAGGTCTTGCAATAGAGTTATTGTAAGGGAGAGAGATTAATAGTTTAATTCCTAGTTTTTTATAGATTGTAATTTGAACATTGCTCGGTTTTAGTGAAGTTTTTGGGAAATCTTACTGTGGTAGGTCGTGGTTTTACTCCCTTGAGCAAGGTGGTTTCCACATAAATATCTTGTGTTATTTACTTTCTGTCTTGGTTAAGGGAACAATTAGAAAACCCTCTGCACTGTTTGGTGGACTAGTATATATATGCTAGTATTAATCTAGTGGTATGTAGAGCGCAATTTGTAATGTGTGGATCAGTGCATGTTACAGGTTCAAACCTATTGATAATCAAAAGTCTAGTATTTAAGTTATGAAGTGTAGATGGATGCGTTCATTATTCATTGAGTTTTGAACCGTGTGATATTGTTTCTCAGAGGTTTTGTGGTTATAGAAGAAAATATTAAAATCAATTAGCATTCTCGATAAAACTACCCTTGTTACTTATGTCAAGGAATATGAAGAACCAAACAAGTAAAAAGCTACTCATTTCACCCCAAAATAAATGTCGGCTTAGCTCATTCACTCCTATTAAGTAAAAGATTAAATACAAGGTAGAGTTTATTGAGTTACCCCTATTTATTAGATGTTTCTTGAAAAAATGAGCACTATTAAGAAGTAGTTCTTTAATATAAGGGTATAGTTAAAAACAAGTAAGTACTATTTTTTTGTCTTGAATTCTTAAAACAACACTTATTCTCAGACAATTTTTTTTACTAAAATAATACTTATTTTTAGACGGAGGAAGTAATAATTTGTAATTTTGTACCTTGTGTTTACCGAATTAATGAATGAAAGATATGTATCTTTAGGCATATTTAATTATTACTTAATCATGACTAAGTGATCAAACTAGGCGCTATAAACACGGTGGCAGCCTGGTAGGACGGATGATGCTTCATTGCTTTGGACATTTCAAAAAATATGCATGCAGGGATAGAGCTACAAGCATATTTACGGGTTTAAAAGAATCAAATAGCTTAAAGTTTCTTATTTAAGAATCAGAACACAAAAACTTAAAATTCTAACGTCGCCTCCGCATACATATACGATCTTGATTTTTTTTTTTATATGATTGTAAGACATTGAGCTTAGTTAATTTTAGGAGTAATTGGATATCACTTGATTAAACTTTACATCTAGAGTTCTCTTCTCTAGTCCGTAGTCCCCAGTCCCCACCGTTTGCAACTTACTATACTAAAAAGAGTAAAAATTGACCACTCATGCATCCTAGCTGGTTAATACAAGAAAAAAGAAGGGATATACCAAATCCTCAATATTCAACCACCATATCTTAGACCTATTTTTTCATACATATACATATTGTTGGATTTTCAAAGATTAGTAATGAATTTGACCAAATTGCCCTCGTTTGATGGAAAAATCACGACCTAGGATGTAGGGCACTGATGGGCCTGTGCAGGACGGGAGAGGCGGCCCACAGATTAAACGGCATGGGCCCGTGTCGAGTCAGGATCATCTGATTGCCCCGAGGGTCGACACTTCCGGGCCCCAATGCAGACGAATAGGGTGGGCTCGCGATGCGCTCGCACGATGGGCACGTGGTGAGGGTGGTGGGAGGGATCATTTGCATGTAGAATTGAGGTGATAGCTTTAGTGCCTTTAGCTCTTGAACTTCCTTTTGTAATCTCCTGTTTTCTTCAGTTAGATTCTCACAACATCTCTTCAAAAACTCACAATCCACTTCAGTTTGCTTCAATTTTGTCCTGTTCACAAACATTTGCTTGATCCATAAGTTAAAAATCCCAAAATATGCATGAACATATGACAAATCTAGTTTAAAATATTGTTTTCGAGTTGAACTATATGGAGTATTGTTAAAATCAATAGCAACATACATAGTGCTATAGACATCACAAACTAAATTTTCAGTACTTTTTTTCACGTTAAGGGGCATTTTGGAACGTTTAAGTAAAGTTGAGGCCAATTTTGTTCGAATAATATTAATCAAAACATATTTAATCTTTTTCAAATAGTAGAAAGTATATATTCGCCGTATATTTTGTAATTATAATAGATGTATATTTAAGGTAACTTAGGATTCTAATTGTATTAGAAATCAACATTTGTAAGGTAAGTTAGGATTCGTACTATATTAGGAATCAACCTTTGTACAGTTATATATATTATGAATAATGAAAGGAATTTCTAAGGAAAATTATTCTATCTTTCAAATATAATTCTCACCTTGCCCTTCGGTTCTGAAACCAAACCTCCACTTGCCTAGGCGTCAATCCTAGTCTCTTTCCTAAAGCCTTCTTTTGCTTCTGTAAAAAAACAAATCACAAAAATAATAAGCCAATTTGCGTAAGCAAAAAAAACAAACTTAATAGACCAAAAATACAGAATAAATGTAAATGTATTAATATTATTCGAGCCATATATACATATAAAAAATAATTAAGAATACATACATATAATAAAATTACATTAATTTTGAACCAACAAACTAACTCTAAAGGTGTGTTTAATACGAAAGGTCAAAAAATGTTTCACGTAAACAATAAGTTATGCTCTCCTAACTTCATATCATTAGCTAACTTCTTTTTTTTTTTGAGAATGGTAAATAACATATCACTAGCTACTTTATTCCACGCTTAAATATTATTATCCATTTTTAATAACAAGAAAGCTATCAACACACTAACCAATTTATTAACATTGTTAATTTGTTATCAATTTTTAATATACATTTTTATAAGAAATATTTTTCCACTCTCCAACCAAGCACCAGAAGAAAACAAGTCATTCTCCGGAAAACATTTTTTGAAAAAGATTTTTATCATACCAAACACACCCTAATTGGGAGCTGAGCCACTAGTTATACTTCTGAATTCGATAGAACCTAGTAATTTTGACTCAAATTTTATATTTGTGTCAGGAATTTATTTAATATGTTTAATAATTTATTTAAAACTCAATAAATAAAGTAAATCGTGATCTAGAACCTATAAAATAAATTTCTAAATCTGACTCTGACCCAAATGAACTTTAAAAAATAGAAAAAGAACTTACAGGATTGAGAGTATTGTGTTTTTTAAAACTCTCTTCAAGAACAGCAGATTGATCTTTAGTAAGCCTTAGTTTTTTCCTAGAAGTTTCTCCATCTTCTTCATCAGTAATACTTCTAGAACATTCTCTTTCAATTATTTCCAATTCCTCACAACAATTTATTTCTCTTTCACTTCTTTTATTTCCACTTAAACCTGAAATAGTACTATTTGGTGAAGAAATTCCAGCTTCTTCTTCATCATCTGTAATTGTTGGTACTCTATTCACATCTATTCCTTTCAAAAATGTTCTGCATTTCTCTAAGTTTTGATCTGAAAAAAAAATGGTAAAAGAAGTTGGATTATTTAGAAAGTTATTGAGAAAAATGTGAAGTACTATAAGATCAAGATTTAAAACCCCTTCTACTGATAAATAAAGAAACAAAATTTATACTTAAAATTATACTAATTTACTTCAACTTTAAAGTGTGTTAAAACAACAGGCGAACTCAGGATTTAAAATTTTATGAATTTCTAGAGTGCACTTCAAATTATTACACCCTTCGTTCCAATTTATACGATAGTTTGACGGATAATGGAATTTAAGAAATAAAAAAGAGTTTTAAATTTTGTGGTCTAAAACAAGTCAAAGGTAGTTGTGTAGTTATAGTTATCTCGTTAAACGTAAAAGATAAAATTTAAAATTAAATTATTGCTAAATAAAAAAATGTGTCATTTTATTTGGACTGATAAAAAGAAAAGTGTGTCATATAAATTGAGAAATGAGGAGTACTTATATATTGGGCAGGTTTGGCTAAATCTCACGTGAATTCGTAACTACAACACCCTGCGAAAAGGGAGAGGTGCATCTATTTAGAGATTGGTTAACTAGTTTCTTTGATCTTAATCAATTCTATTTCAATAATTGGACCTGAGCCAAAATTATTTTATGACTAAATGTGATTAGTGACCGAGACAGAAATTCTAACCATAAGATTTTGAAAAGATTCAAGAACGCTACAATTATAAAGCACCTAAAGCAAATTCTTATTCCAAATATCCCCCTTGAAACCAATTGAGCTGCTCAAGCGGACGACCTAAAGCAAATTCTCAACCACTTTTGTTAGAGTACTATATACCAAAAAAGTCATTTTTTTTACCCCTTTTTACACACAAAAGTAAAGGTAGCTCTGCCCCTGGTTTTGATTTATAATATGGAAAAGGTAAAAAATTACGTTAAAATTTATTGTTAGATCTGAATTTTCTATAGAAAGACATGTTAACAAAGTTGATTTACCACCCGGTGTCGGCTGGCCGATGCAGGATTTTCATCGTGGGAGTTCGAAAAAAAAAATATAATGTGTGCGATTTGAATTTGAAACCTCAAAGTGAATTTTGGTCTCTTGTATTTAGGATATTCAATATCTATATATGCAAGGCGATTTTAGGTGCTAAAACTAGGGTACGTGAAGACATAATCTCTCAATATTATTTGCTGGAACACATACTACAAAAAGGCTAAATAATGCATTTGTTTTAATGTTGAGTTATTTACCTAGGAGGTCTAGGATCAAATCTCAATTAATATATTTTTTTTTAATGGTGAACTTATGTTCCAGAAGTTTTACATTCGACTTATGTACATAAAAATAATAAAAATACTAGTGTAATATTTTACCGAGGGTATTCGGATAAACACCCTCAACGAATCCTAGATCCGCCCGCATACATACCATACCGGGTCCGACTAATTTTGCATTGCATTAGATATATTTAAAAGAAAACACTTCTATCAAAAAAAAATCATACTCAAGACCTGAACCTATCCATCCCACTATAACCCTTCTCGATAATAATAAATTTAATAAGGCATATATAGATCAAGTAGGAAAAAAACAAACCTGAAGAGGGAAATAAGTCAGTCCAACAATTTTTCTGAAATAAATTAAAAGGTGAAGGAGAAATGGAAGTTGAAGAATCCAATGAATTTATCTGCAATGGATTTGCTGTTCTTTTCTCTGGAAAACTTAGACTCAAGCTCAATCCCAAATCTTGATTCTCCATCATTTCTTTATTTATTTATTTATTTGGCTTTTTTTCTTGATTCACAAAAAATATCTCTTGTATTTCCTATTGGATTCTTGAAAATACAATGAAAATTTCAGCTTCTTTTCAAGTAGAATATGAAGAATTAGGGGAATTTCTTCTCAAAGAGGGTTGAAAAGCTAGAGATAGGACTTTAGTTTAAACTTTAAAGACTTAGTGGAGATGAGATGAAATGAAGGGGTTATATAGAAAAATAATATTTCTTTAGTCCAATTTACGTAATATTTTTTATAAGATTCAAATAATTTTTAATCATAAATTTTTACATTATTATGTATTGATTTTGCCTCCCCAAAAATATTATCAACATTTTCAATGGTCCTGTAGGTCCCCCATTTCCTTTCTCAACACCACAACTACATCATTAACTTTGTTACTTAATTGTCATGGTGAAAGAAAGTTGATTGAATTATTAATGCCATAGCTGACTTTATGGCTAAAGTGACATTTAATTTCCTAGTTGTTCAGGCTTGGCTTTAGTTTGGAAGGTACTCCGTCCTTTCATTCACTTTTGATTTTACAGTCTTTTAAAAATTAATAAATTAAATTTTAATAATTTGGTCAAATATGTATTTAGTGGATTAGAACTACCATCGATAAAGGGTGATCAATTAAACATCTTTTATAAAATAATTATTGTGTATAAGATGCGATAACATGCTAGTTATTTTTTATTATCATAATATCAATTAATTTGTTCTAGAAATGTACTTGTAATGGTAAAAATTTACTCTCATCTAGTACTTACATCAAAGCAATGAATGCAAGACACTAGCATATTTATGAGAAACCATAATAGAGTGATATATATTGTCATTTTAACTTTTAACTTTTAACTATTTAATTTGATATAAATAATATTTTTGCAAGTAATTATTTACCTACCTATAATTATTTAATAAGTGGCATAATTAAATATTTTATTTTTCATCGTAACTTCATAAAATTTAAATTCTTTTGCAAGAGACATTTCTCAACTTGAATGTCATAAGTCCTCCATTGGGACATATATTAGGCAACCATCAAATCATATCATACATGATTGCAACAGACACTTGAATTTCTTTTCCCACTTGAAATATTGGCCCCTGTTATCTTTTCCGCAAAAATAAGTGAGAGATGCATTAGGATAATAAGTCATATTCATGACGGGGTCGTTTGATAGCTGATTAGAATTATACATGTATTAGTCATGCATGATTTACTGTAGTAGTCTCTCTATTTATAGTAGAGAGTCTTTCTTGAAAAACTCATCGATCGGTTGTGGAGGTTGAGAGAAAGGTGGGCAGCTGGTATGATTTATTGGAGACGATCAAGGAGCAAAAACCTCTAACAACTTTGACTTGTTCCTCACGAAAATCAGTAGCATTGACTCGTTCTTCACACGTGTTTACCAACTCCTTTTTACCTTTTCAAGTCATATTTACCACATAGTAATTATTACGTGAAGTAAGGCAAAATCAGTTCTGAAAATATTTGTCCGAATGTTGTGCAACATTTGACTTAACATTCTTATACATTCAAATCAATACTTCAGAAGATATGTTGGGTCAAATGTCACAACATCAAATCCAACATTAACGGTGTCCAATTATTGTGTGCAAGACTTAGAGAAGGAATCGGTTCAAGAAAGAAAAGAAAAGAAAAGACCTACTTTTTTTTGTTTGTCATATGTTATCCAACTTTAGCATATGTTGACTTCATTCAGACTTGTATTCCGCATTAGTGTTCTTATATCATAGATCAGATTTTAGGGGTTGTATTGATGTTTTGATTATATTTTTGCATTTCTTTCGTATCGTTTGTCTATATGGAAAGTGGTTCGCCTATCGGTGAAAATATGTAGGTATCACCACGATTCCTGAAAAGGGGTCGTGACACAAATCTCCCGATATAGATGGGTACAATGCATATTTTTATCGGGAGACCTAGCACATATTAAAAGATGGTATCCTTAAAGCCACCAAGGAGTTTTTTCACTCAGGTATTCTCTATAGAGCTATAAACTGTACATCAATCACATTGGTAGCAAAACTTCTACTTCTGCCACAATAAAATAATTTCGTCCAATAGCCTGTTGCACTGTTTTGTATAAAGTGATTGGGAAAATACTTGCTGCTAGACTTCAGCCTGTCAGGGCAAACCTCATTTGTGAAGCACAGGCAGGGTTCATACCTGGAAGAAAAATATCTGATAATATCATTCTGGCCCATGAGCTTGTGAGAGCATATACTAGGAAACATATTTCTCCTAGATGTGTCATTAAAATTGATCTCCAAAAAGCCTATGATTCTGTTGAATGGGTCTACCTTAAGCAAGTAATGAAGGAACTGGGGTTTCCAATAAAGTTTTTAGGATGGATTATGGAGTGTGTTAGGACTGTCAACTATACCATCCTGGTAAATGGTGAGCCAACAGAACCATTTGATGCTAAAAAGGGATTGAGGCAAGTGGATCCAATCTTTATCTCTTTGCTATAGCAATGGAGTACTTAAGCAGGCAATTGAAGGAGCTTAAACAGTCCTCGGAGTTTAAATATCACCCAAGATGCTCTAAGTTGAGAATTACACACTTGAGCTTTGCTGATGATTTTCTTCTTTTCTCTAAGGCTGATCTCAACTCTGTCACTACCGTACAGAAATATTTTAATGTATTCTCTAAAGCTTCTGGACTTCAGGCTAACATGGGGAAGAGCTCCATTTATTTTGGTGGCACTAATCAAGATGTGATTAGCAGAATTTTGGTTTAAATGGGGTTTAGTCATGGTGAGCTTCCTTTCAAGTACTTAGGTATCCCATTGACTATTAAAAAGCTCACCATGGTCCAATGGCTTCCTCTTATTGAGAAGATCACATCAAGGATTACTTCTTGGACAACAAAAAAATTGTCCTATGCAGGTAGAATGCAGTTGGTGCAATCTGTCTTATTTGGCATTCAGGCTTACTGGGCACAATTATTTGTCTTGCCTTCTAAAGTACTGTGTAGAAGCTATGTGTGGTCACTAAAAAAGCTCTTATTGCTTGGGAAAGGGTATGCTCCCCTAAATCAGTAGGTGGACTCAATTTGATCAATTTACAGCTATAGCAAAGAACTGCTGGAATTTAAAGCACAAGCAAGACAAACTTTGGATTAGGTGGATTCATACTTTCTATATCAAAGGAAGTAGTAGTTTCACAACAAACATGTTGGATAGTTAAGAAGATTATTGAGTCTAGACAGGTCTATGAACAGGTTTAGATTCAAGGTAATGACAATAGGACCATGATCAGACAGTTATATCTTCATTTACTAGGACCTCAACAAAGGGTACATTGGAAGTGTCTAATATTCCAGAATTATGCTAGACCAAAGGTTGAATGTGTTTACAAAGGGTACATTGAATGTGTTTTTTTTCAGATATGGGCAAGACCTATCCAGTGGTTAAGGAAGCAACAACTACAATGTACTAATTGGGATCAACAACTACTTGAAGTTATCAGATGCTCTAAAGAAAAATCTCAGCAAGCTCGGACATTTAGGATGGTATATGCTGAGTTTGTGTATGCAATATGGATAGAGAGGAATCAAAGAGTATTTGAGAAGGTTAGCAGAAGCTGGGAGGCCATTGCCAGAGAGATTTTCTACATTTATAATGTGCGAGCTACTAAGGGAATTACAGAAGCTGTTCATCAACTTATATATTAGCTTAGTTTCCTTTGTCTTATGATGTGAGAGTATCTGTTCGTTTTGATCCTTTTGGATTTTCCGTGCATGACTTTCAGACGAGGAAGCTTCTCATGAGATGTGATAGCAAGGGGGAGCTCTATCCAATAAATTTACCCAATCAACAGTCCAAGTTTCCATCTACTTTTGCAGTCTTGGCACCATCTTTATGGCACGAACGTTTGGGACATCCGGGAGAGTCTGTTTTGGCCTCTCTTAAACAAAATAAATTTATTTCGTGTACCCAAACACGGACTCTAAATAAGTGTCATTCTTGTGCACTTGGTAAACGTGTTAAATTGTCATTTATTTCTTCTACTTCGTGCACCCTTATGTCATTTGATATTTTACATTATGATATTTGGACATCACCCGTTTTGAGTTCTTCTGGTCATAAATATTATTTGCTCATACTAAATGACTACTCTAATTATTTGTGGACATTCCCTTTGTCGAAAAAATCAGAAGTGTTTTCCACTTTTCTCACATTTAGAGCATTTATCCGAACTCAATTTGAACGAGATATCAAAAATATTCAATGTGATAATGGGAGGGAGTTTGACAATAATCAGTTTTGGGATTTTTTTCAAAACAAATGGTCTAAATTTTCGTCTATCTTGTCCTCACACATCATCACAAAATGGGAAGACGAAACGCAAAATTAGAACCATAAATAATATTGTTAGAATATCTCTTGCTCATGCTTCACAACCTCTCATATTTTGGCATCATGCACTCCAAATGACCACTTACATGTTAAATATTCTTCCTTATAAAAACATTTCTTACCAAGCTCCACTAAAGATGCTTTATTTACGAGAGCCCTCCTATCTTCATTTAAGAGTGTTTGGTTGCCTTTGCTACCCCTCTTTCCATCCACCACAATCACAAAACTCCAACCCCGGTCTACTCCATGTGTCTTATTGGGATATACTACTAATCATTGCGGTTACAAATGTTACGACATTTCTTCCAAAAGAATAATTATAAGTCGTCACGTAATTTTTTATGAAACAATTTTTCCGTTTGCCAAGATACATGAAACCGGGACTCACACCTATGATTTTTTGGATGATGATAAGCTTCTGTATCTAACACATTTTTTCCATAGCTCGTTACCCACTGTTTGCGTTGGAAATACGTGTTTGGGCCCACTGGACCAAAGAACGATGGCCCAACCGCTTGATGATTCAGTCCAGCAGCTTGGGCCTTCAGTTCTGAGGCCCAATCACCCTCTCTCACTCTCACAATCCACACAGGAACAGCCCACAGGAAGTTTGGGCCACCTCTCCGCTCCAGGCCCAATCCCGAACCCAGTGGTCACTCCCAAGCAGGGCCGCTCAGCCCACTGCCACTGGGCCGCCTAACAGTTTGAATTCCTCACTCTTGTCCAGTAGTGTCCAGTCCACTGGCCCTGCAAATCGTCCGGTCACCCATAGTCAATATGAAATTATCAAACACAATACCAAATATAGCCTACACACTCAGGTCTGGAAATCACCTTTGTCTAGTAACCCAGTGTCTGCTCTAAAGGACCCGAATTGAAAAATGGCCATGGATGATGAATATCATACTCTAATTAAAAATAGGTCGTGGGATTTAGTACCTCGTCCATCTAATGCTAATATAATTCGGTCTATGTGAATTTTCAGTCATAAAAAAAAATTTGATGGAACTTTTGAGCGGCATAAGACCCATTTTGTAGGTGATGGGAAGACACAACAGTTTGGTGTAGATTACGGGGAGACGTTCAGTCTAGTGGTCAAACCAGCAACTGTCAGAACAGTTCTAAGAATGTCTCTCTCAAAAGGATGGCCCATTCATTAATTGGATGTCAAAAATGTCTTCCTCCATGGACAACTCAATGAAACTGTCTACATGCACCAACCGTTGGGATACAAAGATCCCAAATATCTCAATCATGTGTATTTGATCAACAAATCATTATATGGACCGAAGCAGGCCCCAAGGCATGGTATAAGCGATTTGTGGATTTCGTGTCACACATTTGTTTTTCTCACAGCCGTTCCGATAATTCTCTATTTATTTACCATTAGGGTAATAATATTGCTTATCTTCTTTTATATGTTGATGATATTATCCTAACAACATCATCAGACTCTCTTCGCAAGTTTATCATGTCATAGCTTGGTTCCGAATTTGCTATGAAAGATCTTGGTCCACTACACTACTTTCTAGGAATTGTTGTGACACGCCATACAGGTGGATTATTTCTCTCCCAGAAGAAGTATGCATCTGAGATTGTTGAACGAGCTGGAATGTCATCTTGCAAACCTTCGGCAACTCCGGTAGACACTAAGTCTAAATTGAGTGTCACCTCAAGCAAACCATTTGCCAATCCAACATTATACCGCAGCCTAGCAGGAACTTTGCAGTATATCACGTTCACCAGGCCATATATTACTTATGCAGTGCAACAAGTGTGCTTATTCGTGCATAATCCGATGGAGGAACACATGCATGCTCTAAAACGCATTGTGCGATATATTCAGGGCAATCTGGAGTATGGATTACATCTATACTCATCCTCTGTTTCCAAACTTGTCACTTACACGGATGCAGACTGGGCAGGTTGTTCGGACACCAAACGCTCCACCTCATGTTATTGTGTCTTCCTCGATGACAATTTGATCTCCTGGTATTCAAAAAGACAAGCCACAGTATCACGTTCAAGTGCTGAAGCAAAATACCGTGTTGTTGCCAATGTTGTGTCCGACTCATGTTGGATTAGAAATTTGTTACTTGAACTTCATTGCCCAATTCCAAAAGTCACACTGGTATATTATGATAATGTTAGTGCAATCTATCTCTCAAAGAATCTGAATCAATCATCAACGCATTAAACATATTGAGTTAGATATCCATTTTGTTCGTGAGAAGGTGGCTCGCGGACAAGTGCGAGTGTTACATGTCCCGACACGCCATCAAATCGCAGATATTTTCACAAAAGGACTTCCACTGGTATTATTTAAAGATTTTCGGGACAGTCTCAGCATTTGTCGCCCTCCAACTTCGACTGCGGGGGAGTGTTAGAATATTAGAATATAATAATTAGAATAATTATGTATTATAATTAATGATAGTATCATTTTATGTATAAGTAGTAAAATAATAATTAAGAATATGTTAATTAGGAAGAAGATTATTAGGAATTGATTAGGAAGATTAGAGGCTTGATTTCCTCTTCACAATTATTTATATATTGTGTATATATTATTTTCTTAATGGAGGAATACAATTGAGGAAAACATTTTCAATCATGTTATATTGATCTGACTAATCTTACATGAAGGAATCCGTTGTATCTCACAAAATCTAATGTTGTGTTGCAATTCGGAAGTTGAACAGAAAGAATAATAAAATAGCCATGATAGCAACGTCTTACCCTATAAATTATAACTTACTTCTAATAAATTGTAAGAAACTTGAAATTTTATATATAAAAAAAAGGTATTGAGTCAAACAAAAATAGTGAGAAAGTATGAGAAAAATTTGCAGCTTACTACGTTATAGGTTGCACTTCTTAAACATGCTGAATTGAGAAATTTATTCCGGCTAAAAATAATTGAATCACCTCCAAAGGATTAGAGAATTTATATAGAGAGAGACACACACGTAGGTCGATACCTTCATATTGCGAGAAGTGTTCCTTATATATATATATATATATATATATATATATATTCAAAAGTGGTGCAAATTTCTAATAAACTACAAAAAAGCTCAAAAATTCAACAATCAATTCTATATATGCCAGTGGAAAAAGAATTTTCAACTTCAAAAACTAACATGGCCATGATTTTTCATTGATACACCTCCATGCTCGTTGAAACTTTCATCTACCTGAAAAGAAAATAAACAAAGGATTAGAGAATTCTTGAATTGCATATATTATATAGATTCAAAAGTGGTGCAAACTTCTAATAAACTATAAAAAAATCTCCAAAATTCATCAATCAATTCCATATATGCCAATGGAAAAAGAATTTTCAACTCCAAACTAAACATGGCCATAATGGTGGTACCCGTAGGGTTAGAGGCTGGCTAATAATTGGGTCTTAAATTTTGATATTTAACTTTTTAAGGGTATAAAATTACTTCAATAATTGAAGTTTATTTTGGTCAATCAACATTTATATTTATAATTTTCTAATAATATAAATATAGATTATAGATTATGGTCTTAAATAAATCTTGTGGATATTGAAATTAAAAATATAAATATAAAAACAATTTGAGAATAATATGAAATAATAATGAATACGAATAAATAAATGGGGATCTAAAATGTAAAGTTTATTAGTTTTTAGCGATCTGAAATATTTTAATAAAAATTACTATGTGTGTCTGATGATTCTCGAACCCTCATTCAAAGAGGTTGACTAAGCTTAAACAAGTTCTATTTCTATCGCTGGATCAAAGGAGTACTTTATTATTGACCAATCGAATAATAATTTTTTTAATATAAATATAAAATCTACATAAAAATATTGAATTCCCAAAAATTCACACCTTTTACCTTAAATACGTCCCTACATAAGGTAAGGAAGAGGATGAGTAGGGTGGGTAAAAAATCCGGAGAACCGAAAAAATCGAATCGAACCGAAATTTAATTCGATTTTTTCTCGGTTTTATTTTTTGAAAAATCGAACCGAATCAAGACTTAGTGATTCGGTTCGGTTTTTCAATTTTGGATATGAACCAAACCGAAAAAACTGAATTAAATATATAATTTTTTTATTTTTTATTTTAGGCTACTACTATCTCTTGAATTGTAGCCATTGAAGTCAATCTATGAAGCTTTTATGGAAGTCGAATGCGGCATGAACTTGATTAACATATCACGGATGCATTGACATAAAATGTAGGGAGAGAAAGTAGTTGTAAATTGGTGAAACTTTAAATGGTCATAACTCTGCGCTCGGATGTCCATTTTCCCAATCAATTTGTGTTTTCCCCCAAATCTATTTCTAATTTTTTTTTTTTAGTAAACATATCATGATACACAATAGATTTCAACGTCGAAATTTCATGATAGTGTAGGTGTGAATGTCAATTTCAGTTTTGAAAATTCAATTTTTAAAAAAAAATAAAAAATTCCTCGACTCGACCCGACCCAGCCCACTAGAAAAAATTGATATAATCCGATACGTTCGCTGATATAAACCGTACATATCGATTTTTTTTTAAAAAAATAATTTTTATTCAATTCATATTTTTTTAATATAAAATTGAACCGAACCGATATACGCCCACCCATAAGGATGAGATAAGAGGTGGGGGGCCAAAGGGTGAAGAGATTAGGAGACAAAGGAGAGTGGAATTCACGTGAAAAGAAAAGGAAAATGAGAGAAGCGTGGAAGTAAATAACTGAAAACTACCACCTCCTTCCATCGTCCTTTATCACTTCCTCATCTCATTTAAATATCTTAATTTAATTACGCATAAAATTTAAAAAATAAAAGAAATTTTTTAAATTTTATAACTTTTAATTAAAAAACTATAAAAAATTTAAATTTTATAATTTTAAATTTATTAAAACTTGCTAAATATAAAAAAAATACACTTTTTATACGAATTAAAAAAAAACTTAAATGGAGACATAGGGAGTTCTTGAATGTTTGAGTTTACTTTGTCTCACAACTCACGTGGACCAAACATGTCGTGAAGGATGCACGTGATCTCTCACATATCTAAGGGGTCGTTTGATTTTGGTAGACAAAAGCTAAGTTTTTTATGTATTAAATTTTATATAAAAATATAATTATTTAGTAATAATCTTTGCAATGTACAAAATTTAATGTATTTTATATATTGTTTGGTTTGTAATTTAAAAGGTTACATAATTAATAGATATATAAATTATAAAAAAAAATTATGTATTATTTATGGAAGATAAAAGATTGAATAATTAAATTTTATATAAAATAATATATAAATTCTCTCATAATTAATCTTTGTATTATTACTTCCTCTATTCACTTTTGACTTTATATGTCCTTAAAAATTAATAAATGAAATAGATATTTCATCATAATATTCATATTAATTAATGTATAATCTAAAATAGACTTGTAAAATAATTTGCAAATGAGTAACTAGTGTCAAGAGTAAAACAAGAAAAAAAACTTATCTTTCTTTTGATATGTTAAAAGGAAAAGTGAAAAGTTATATTTTTAATATAATGAACAAAGAGCGTACTTTATATTTTTTTCATACTTAATTTTGATATATTTAATTTTGTTCATACTTTCTTTAGACCCGATTTATAAAATTACATCGCCTATACATATTTTTTTTCAAAAAAAGTCGGGGAAGCAGTCTCTTATAGAAATACAAGGTAAAAGTAAATTGCTTATAATAGACCTTTGTGATCTAATTTTTTTTTAGATTACGCGCATTACGAAAGTTTAGTACACCTGATTTTTTTTTTTTTATAATCGGATTTTAAAGCTAGTGCCTTGAGAAAAATGAATGTCTGTTCAAACAGACAATGGCAGTGTTGTGCGTGTATGTGGGCCCCATGAAACATGAGAGCTCGTGCGTGATGTGTCCTGTTGTTGCTTCATTAGCCGACAAGACATCTCTATATAATCATTTGAAGTCTCCTTGCCAACGGGCCCACCTAGTTCTTCCCGCAATTTTCTCGCGTGTGATCACATCAGCAAATGCCACTTTTTACATACTCATGACATCTAAAATAATCTTACTAGAAAAAAAATCTTACTAGTAATATTTTTAGCTATTTTACGATAGACGAATTATTTTAAGAAAAAAATGTTCCAATATATCTCAATATGTAATTGTTAACACTCAAAATAATTTAAGTGTTTAGCCGAATTTAGTAATAGCCGAACTGCTCCAGAGTCGAATTTACTCCTAGTCCTCGATACCTCGCGAGGGTTTGAAATAAAACAATTAGCCGAACCACGGCTTACCTTGGAGGATTTAAATGGTTGAGGAGACCCAACTCATACATGACATGTGGCATCGGCTGATCGCCCTAAGTTCTGAGACAAGGATAATCGAGGCGCCGCAGATGGGGAACCACAACAGAAAATCAGATCACCCGGCCAACAACATTTGAGCTACCGATAGAAGTTTTACGCCTAGCTTTGTTGTCTTTGTTCTTCGCTTGTACAAAACTCGAGTGTTATTTAATACCCTGTGTTGTGTATGTTTTGTGCAAAGTTTGAATAAACTCGTTTTACAAAGACATGTCTTAAATGAAATGGCAATCAGAAACTCTAAATCTACAGCTACGAGGACAACATCATATCGGCTAAATCTATGGCCAAGATGTAGTGTTGTCCTCAGAAGTTAATATCATTACGGATGGCCAAACAAAATTTTCTAAGTTTGGAAGAATATCAGTAGGTCATACTAATGGAGTTGGGTCAGCTGGATGAAAATCGACTGACAATCATAGAAATAGTCAAAGCCGGTAAACATAAAATGGCCAAAGCATATGACAAACATATAGAGCCTAAAGAGGTTTGCCGAAGGAGACTTAGTTTGGAAAATCATCCCGCCGATTGAAATGAAAGATCGTAAAATCAGAAAAAATATCACCAAACTTGGAAAGGACCCTTCGTAGCGAACCCAAGGATTGCCGGCAATATGAATCAAGCGATAAACATGCATAGAAAAGAAATGAAAAGGGTAGATGTTGAGTCTATTTTTAATACTGTTTTAGAGTATGTTTTAGAAAGTCTTTTAGCTGTTTTGTGCAGTATTATACATGTTTTTGCTTTATTTTCAGTTTAAGCGATTCATGATGGATGAGGTAGATATTAAATGAAAATAGGCAGTTATTGAGGATTAAAATGGCTACCTAGGCAGAAGAAGCGGTTCAGAGAAGTGTTGAAAAATTGAAATATGAAGAGCCGCGGCGCAACAAGCATGGAGTCGTGGCGCTGAAGGGTCGTGGCCGAGGAAACAAGGGCCGAGGCGCCTAACTGGCAGAAGGCTGGAAGAAGTTGATCGGATTTAGAGTCGCGGTGCCCTACTGGCAGAAAGTTCATACGCGAATTAGCGTCGCGACGCTCTAATAGCTGAGTCGCGTCGCCGACGACGTCCAGGCAGTGAAAAAACCTAAATTTAACAAGGGCCAAAAGATCCATTCTGGTTTTTTTTAATGATATATGTTGGGGGAGACGGATTTTGAGAGGGGGATCTCACATGGAAGGCAATGAGCAAGAGAGCAAGAAGCAATTAGAGACATCAATTGTCCAAGTTCTTTTTCCTTTTCTTTACTTTAATTCAGTTTATGTCGGGTATTAAGCTAATTAGTCTTCTTAGCATGTCTATGAGCTAATTACTTTTATTAGGGTTTTTCGTTGAATCACTTGAAACTCTATTATGATTTAATGCATTGCTAGTGTTTCTTCTTCATCTATTAAGATCTCTTCAACTTGCTTTTATTGAATGAGAATTAATTGGACGTTAGTTTTCATTACCTATATGATTTTAAATCAAGATCTGAAAAGTGAGATTTGAATATCCTATAGTTGACTAGACGTAGGTTTAATCTTGAACGAGAGTATCACGATTGCCCATGTAACTTTTTAGGTTATTAATCTTAATCCTCTTATGTGATTGAATTTATCATAGAACTATAGAAAATTCTCACTTAGGTTGAGTTTTTATATGTCCTAACCGGGATATAGAACATCTCAGTTAACCTGCTATCTTAATAAGAAGAAGAATCGCTAGTCTTGCATTAATGAATGATAGAGTGGATTGTTATTGAGATTGGAAACCCTAATTGCCTTCATTACTGAATTAAACTTCGTGTGTTTACACTGCTATTTTATTCCCGCAATCTATTTTAGTTTATTAATTCTTTAGTTTAGAAATCACCACTTATATTCGTTTGTCAAATAGAAACAAAAGATTAGTTAATTGATAATTGATAAATCGGTCTATGTGGATGATACTCAGTTTTACCAAATTATTACAAATTGAGATACGTACACTTGCGTAGCATCTAGAAATTTCGCAACAATAGACATTTTCAAGAAATATTACCCATCGATTTTAGGGCATACATAAGTAATCAACATCCACTGACCGATTGTCTGGTCACAAAAGAGGCTAATTTCCCTTCGATTTGGGGAATGTACGGGCAAACGACAGCGATAGACCGACTGCCTGGTCACAATAACAGACCGTTCGATTTGGGGTCGATACAACTAAGAAGCTGAATTGGTCGGCCTTGAACCAATCTAAGGCTGCACTACATCATCAGCTATTGAAGTCTCAGATTCAGCCGAATCACTGGTTGATTGGTCTTCCCTAATTGTTGCAGTCTATTCCTCATCACCAGCCGCAACAACAACCACTACCTCAACTACCCTTAACTCTTCGGGGATTCCCACTCCCACCCCACGTGCGATCTCAGCCACACCAATTGACTGGGTCTCGGTAAGAACATGTGTATCGGCTGCTAGAGTATCTTCTGGTTGTTGTTTGGATTGGGCTGATGCATCTTGTAATGCTGTAGGAAGGTTACCTGGAACTTGGACTGCAGGATCAACTAGCAAAGAAGTAGTCGTAGCCGAAGAATGATGTGCTTCGGATACCACAACTGAAGGAACCACAGAGGACCGACCAAAATATCCAGATTTCTCGAGTCCCTTAACCTAGCTTGAGCATCGCCCAAAGCCATGTACAAATAAGCCAGGAAAAGGGATGCCCAAATGACATCTTCCCTTGAAACGGCCAAAGCCACATAAATCTCCAGCTCCTCAACAATTGCACAAGAGCCCGTACAGACGGAGTAACGACTAAACCAATAGAGCAGAAAAGCATGATGCTCACTATCATCGATCGAAAGAGGCGAACTTCGGTGGTTAGCGGTCATAAAAGAACCATAGTTGGAGGAATTTTTTGAAACAACAATCCCCAAATCGGGAACTTTGATTTCACTCAGGGTGGGCGTTTCGGCTCCTAGTATCGGAAGACCTAGTATCACCGTTACATCAAGAAGGGTAGGAGTCATTATCCCCAGGGAAAAACAAAAGCATTGGCGGTAGTCGACCAATAACCAAGAAATGCATATATGAGGCCGATATTGCCGGAGATATCAGACCCGGATAGTACAATGGCATCGAAAAGACTCATACGCCTCCACTCGGTTCCTTTGGCCGACCCGACCCGATCCACCCAAGCAGAATAGTTGGCGACCTTGGTCGGCCAGGTGCGTAGGTTAGCCGAACAGTGGTCGGCAATGAACCAGTCGCAGATAAGGTGAAGATTATAGGTCACTGGGCTAAGATGTTGAGATAAAAGAACGTCGCCTTGTTCCGCCCTACCATATGGATCCAGAACCAACTGTTTATCAATAAGGACCAAGGCATCGGTTATGTCTGTATCGGCTAGAGTGCTCCCAAATATCTTCTGAGAAGAGAAAGAATAAGCCATGGCATCTGAGTAAGGAAAGGGCCGATATTAGGGTTTTTTTATGCAGAAGGGAAGAAGTCGGAGATGGTTGTAAGATCAAGTGAAAAAATCTCATAAAGATGTTTCTTCTTAAGTAGATTTTCGATGCGCGGTGGAAATCAGGGCTACCTCTTCGAATGCACGGTTGGAAAAAATTTGAATCGATTTTGTGGTAATAAAGACACCTCGGTTGACAGGGAAACCCAATCCAGAAGTAATCATCATTGCATGCACTGAAGACAAGACAATTGAAGTGACATGTGCGGCTGTCAGATTGAAATGACGGCTACTTTCGGATACATCAATTCAACAGTCACACTCAATTTAATGAAGGGGGGAATTGTTAACACTCAAAAATAATTTAAGTGTTTAGCCGAATTCAGTGACAGCCGAACTCTAGAGCCGAATTTACTCCTAGCCCTCGACTATAAGAACTTCATTGTCTATTAAGGCATCTTAGTTGAGTTGTTAGTTAGAGGTACGACTGAGACCCACTCATATGCAGACGCCTCAACGACCAAGTCAAAAGGGTTTCCAGACCCCTAAAAGCGATAATGACCAACAATAGCTAAAAGAAAGGGTCATTATCCTAGCAAGAGGAGTAGAGGGCGAGAAAATCGGCACAACCTCCCCCATAGTCGGCCATTGAACTTAGTGGGTTACTTGATGGCTGACATGGGGGGCGGGGAGATCATGTTGTACAGTTATTTTCCTTTTTTGTACTATAAATAAGATCATTTTTTGTATATATCGACACACAATCAATCAAACAACTCAATTTTTATCTATCTTTTATCCTTTACTTTTATCTTTATCCTTTACTGTACTCAGTTGCATTCATGTTTCTTACCTCTTAGTTTACTCATACCATCATCCTAACACTTTCTGAAGTAGTTGGGGAGCCCATTGCTGAAAATTAAAGTTCCATTTTCAGCCCAAATCACTTAAATTAAGGAATCAATTTATCTCCCGATTTCGTCAGTCGATAAAATGGCAGATAACAGAATTCAGGGCGAGAACAGTAATAATAATACAATGCACAGTTTAATGTCATAAATAGGGATTTGAAGAGTGTGATGTGTACGTAAATCCAGGGGCGGAGCTATAGCCCATCAAGGGTGTTTGAACACAAGAACAAGTAGCTGTTTAACTAAATACTGTATAGTTTAATTTAAAATTTTTGGTGCATCCATTCATGAAAAAATAAAAAATTTATTTGCCTTAATTTGAATACCCTTATCAAAAATTTTAGCTCCGCTACTACGTAAAGCTCCTTATTCTTGTGTTTCGAGGTAGAGATGTCATTTCTGATAGACCCTCAGGTCAAGTAAAACATTTTAAAGCAGGTTTTAAAAAGTAAATACAATAGTGAAGAACTACGATAATAAGAGTTATAATACTGGAAAGGATAAATTAGACAACGTCCAACTACTTATTAACTTTCTATGATATTTTCAACCTTTGTATCTTTCTGTCTAGGATCATGTCATCGATGACATATATCCCTAATATGACAATCTATAAAGTAACTTTACTTTTCCTAATCACTCGTATTTTGAGATATTTTATTCAAAAAATTAGGGAAAATTCGAACTAAAGAAGTGGCTGAATTTAATGGTGAAATAAAAAATCTAATCGTGATATATTGAAACTAATAAATAACCTAACAAATGAATAGTCTAATTTCTAACCGGTAAATAATTAAGGGGTTGATTTAAAATGATGAATATATTATGAGTGGGGGTACGGATGGTTTATTTATTAATAGGTGGGTTTTTTTTTGTTGCAAAAATTATCATTTTTAATAGGAAATACAATTTCTAGCTAATTATAACTAATTGGGGTCATTTAACTAACCATAGCTAATAGGGTTGCAATTGTGACACTTTTGATAAAAGGGTAAAGAATGGATCTTGGGCCTAACTCAACCCCAAAAGTTAGCTTATAATGTGAAAATTGTTCAAGTCCATATAAGTAGTCTATGTTCTCATTCCATTACTCTGATACCATGTAAAAAATGAATTTTGAGCCTAACTTAATCCCAAAAGACTAACTTATATGGTGAAGATTGTCCAAGTCCATATAAGCAATCCATGTTCATATTCAATTTTCGATGTGAGACTCTTAACACAGAGGATAAAGTTGCTTTATATCAAATACTAATCTCTTTTTTTAGATCACTAATCTCTCTCCTTTGTTTAAAAAAAATATTTGCATATGATTTCTTTAATAATTGGACTTGATTTGCTTTAGAAAGTTGAAAGTTGCAATGTTTCCCTCTTCTTTCCTTTCCCTTTAAAAAAATTATGCTGTCTGAGGACTGTCCACAAGGAGTTAAACATGGAGCCGATAAACATTAAGCCTAATATTTTAAGTTCCACTTCCACATAACTAATTGTTTAATGATGACTATGATTGTAAATCATACAATCAAATATAAGTGTCTTCTTTTTTTCAAACTTAATTTAGTCCATTTCATGGACACCAAATAATTAGTAGAAAGTCTGGCAGCAAATATAAAAGGATAATTTTACGGATGATTATCCAATCAGTATAAGTATCACATAACCATAACTAGTTTTATGGGTATGAGAAGGGTAAAGTGTACGGAGCCCTTACTCATATCTTAAGAGATAAAAAGACTGTTTCAGATAGACATTCGATTAAAGTAAAAACAAATGAAGCAGTTTGAAAAAAAGTAACCGTGGTGAAAAAATTATGGCAAAATACTAAATGAAACATTTCAAAGCATTCTAAAAAAAATCTACAATGGCTAAAACAAAACAATACGAAAATTGAAGTACAAGAAGCAGCAAATAATAACAGAAATTGAAGAACAAAAAACTACAAAAGTAATATAATGACTACTAATATGAAAAAATAATCGGGATAACACTAAACTATCTACTAACCTTCTATCTTAATCTTTATTCTGTGCAACCTCCTATCTAAATATCACATAAATTTATTAAATTATCTTTTTAATAGAAAATTTACTCAACTATTTATAAGTATTACAAAAGTCGTTATATTTTTTATTGTAATAAAAGTTTTTACTGAACTTTGCATAAATATTGCAGAAAACAATTAGTTTTATCACTGACTTTCTCATATTATTATTATTTTATAGAAAATAAAAAAAATATTGATATTGCCGTCAAAACCTAATCAGCAAGCCTAGATCAGGTGGGCCCAAAAAACAGTTCAAACCAATATCTTGCCAATTTTAACAAATTATTGATGTTTGAAAGAAAGAAAAAGCACAATGATTGGTGCAAATACACTAAAACTTTATATACTTTCATTTTTATCTATTTTTCGCTTTAAAGATTGTCGTAAGGAAAAAAAAACTATAGTTCGGGCTGCACTAATGAGTCTACAGATAACTAATAAGTGGTGTAAGTTCAACAATAAAATAATTTTCATCCAACATTAAAATATTAACAACATAAATTAAGGAAATAGAAATAATGATTAATAAATGGATTAGGGACCGGCAAATGTCGGAGACTTGGAGGAAATAGTGTCCCACAGGTGGAGTGTTAGCTGTCCCACGTGTCTTCCTAAATCTCAAATAATTGTTTTATGTTTTTTTAAATTTAATTTTCTATATATTATAGTGTAAAAAACTTTTACATATTAGGTTATTCACAATATTACTACAAGTTACCGTTTCATAAAAAAAAAAAATTAAGGATTTAGGTTATTTATATGAGAAGTATAAATATATTTTTTATATTATTGATGTACTTTAACATGTGATAATAAGTTAGTTCTATTTTTATCGATTTAATATTTAATATTTATTAAGAAATTTATATATGATTATAATGTTAATATATAGACTTGAACTTCCTAATTAGTAATTTAAAAATAAAATATATTATATATGCTATAATGAATTAAAATATATTATTATTCTTTATAATAATAATAATAATTATATATATAAGTTAAATTCACGAACAGATTAGAGATTGGATCGACAATCTACTGATAGACTTTTGAGTTTTGACCAGTCACACTAGATTATAAGTCTAGGTAATTTTAGTACTCATAGATATTCACCCGACAATTTAAGTGATAATTTGGATGAAAAAAGTTTATCCTTAATTAGAAGTCTCAAGATTGAATTTGGGCGTGAAAAAATATTCTTTTAAGGAGTGTTTTTATTTTATGGGTCTTATGAGGCACGCATTTAAATTAATCAAGCTAGTGAATTTTACATTATCATTTCTCTTAAATGGGAGTATTGGAGCAATGGTAAAAAAAAATTGTATGACCTATGGGTCATGAATTCGATCCTTAGAAGCACCCAATAATGTTTAGATTAAGTTGTCTACATCACACCCCTTGGAGTGCGGTCCTTCCCAGACCCATCTAACATGAGATATTTTATATACCGGGCTGGCCTAGTGAATTTTACATTAATGATTATAAAAATATTAATTAACTTTGAGTAATGAAATAATACTAACAAAAGAGAACTAGATCCTAATATATTACTCCATTTGTCCCAAAATACTTGTTACATTACGTTTTTTCAAGAGTCAAACTATATCAATTTTGACCAATATTTTGAGCTATATTTATTTGTCATATTAATATGAGAAAAATTGCAACATATAGTATTTTTCGTATAATTTTTTGAATATCTAAATTTAAATTTAAATTTTAAAATATTAAATTAATATAATCTAATTTAATTTAAAAATTTAATTAAATTGACTATTAAAAAAACATTACAAGCATTTTGGGACGGGGGAGAAATCAATAAATGATGAGCTCAAGAGCCACTAATTATTAGGGATTTCGGTTTTCCGACAGCAACATGATTTGACAGACAATTAATTTTTGATAACTCACTTTATTCCGAATTTCATGTGCATATTTCTCATGAGCTAGCAGCTGCTTTGTTAATTAGAGTATTCAACAAATCTCTTGTATCTCATCATTGTATGTTAGTTGTCTTACAACTCCATCATTAATTCCTCAACTTGGCTAACCTTTTTCGAGCAATTATGATCATATTAGGGACCATCTAATTAAGTTTCGAGAAAGTAAAAGCATCATGATTAAGAAATTTACTTGGAGCAATAACTTACAAAAGTTCAAAAAAAACTGAGCAAAAATATCAAATGCTATATATGTAGTACTTCACAATATATATGGCTTATGACTTTGGTTTCTTCTTGTTTCATGCTTAGCTAAATTAAATATAGTCCAAACAAATGATTACTAAAATATAGTTTCTTCAACATTATGTTTGAATTCCCTCTTTAGAAGTTAGATTTTAGTCAAGAATAAATAACACAAAAAAAAAAGATGAAACAAGCCATGTTTATAGCTAAAAACATGAACAAAGTGTATTTGATGTATATTCGTTGATAGTGTAACCAAAATTTACACAACCAATTGGAATTTATTTTTGATAATCATATAAGATTATCTGTCTCAGAAACAATCGCTCTACCTACCAAGGTAGAGGTAAAGTCTGCGTACACTCTATTCTTTTCAGACCCCACGTTATGAAATTTCAATCAGTATGCTGTTGTTGTATAAAATTATCTGTCATATTTTTCAGATTAATAATTTCACTTATTAAAAGCGGAGATGGGTCTTGGTAAATGGTTCAATTGAATCCTATTCAATGAACAATTATATTGCATCATAGGCAAAATTTTCTTCTGCTAATTGTATATATGTAAATTATTGAACCCCTTGACTTAAGGAAGGTTCTAGTGTAGTCTCAAAGAGTTGCTTTAGGACATAACTACAAATTTTAACTTGACATTCTAATATTTTGTTCTTTGAGTATATATATATATATATATATATATATATATATTGGCTCACCTCCAGTTATTACGGGGATTAGAGGCTGAGCAAACTTTCTTACGGGTTTGACGGAATCAATATTTTTTACCTAAATACACTATTTATGTTTGAAATTTCATTAATATATATACATATTTATTTAAAAAATCAAGTAAATTGTTTTCTCTGAATTTCAGAACGCGTAAGCTCAATATTTTAGGTCCGGCTCTGACAAATAATATTTGTAATTACCATTTAGTTAATGTATAATATGAAAAATCTTTACACATTTCTATATAAAAATTTAAAATAAATTTGACATTTTGATCAACTTGCACCTATATTATGACCAAAACATCATGTGCTTCCTACATGACACACCATCATTCTTTAACAGCCTAATTAAGTACAGTACAGCAAGACATACATGTAGCATACGTGTACCCACACGTGCGCCTCCCCCCACCCCCGGCCCCCTTTCCTGGTTCAAGATGACGTTTGTTAATGCTAGGTCCGTTCAATGGGTCAACCCAAATATTCTTATTATTATATAATACAAAAATATATATTCCTCTCTGTTTCAATTTTTATGAATCTTTTATTATTTGAGGAGTCTACGAGATGATTTTTTTATCACGTTTTTTTATATTTTTTTTAAATTATTTGAATCATAAATTATCATGACTTATAATACTTTTAATGTAGTTTTTTAAATATATAAATTTTATTTTTATAAACTTAAAAAATTTATGTCAAAATTTAAGATCAAAGTTATAAATTTTGACCCTCGTACTATAAATTGAAACGGAGGAAGTATTTATTTTTGTAAACAATTTAGATACAACAACATATCTAGTAAAATTCTACCAGTAGGGTTTGAGAAGTGTGGTGTATATGCAACTTTATCTGTGAAGAAAGATAGACTATTTTTGATAGACTCCGATTCGAATAAGACGTATCAAACATGTATGAAACAAAAATATAGTAAAAGGACAATGGAGAAAACATTCGTATCAACACCAAATAATACAATAACCAAAGTAAAAAAACAAAAACAAAAATAATAAAATGAAAAATAAGAAAGTAAGAAAATTATAATAATAAAATCGATAAGAAAAGCTAGACAGCACACAACTTCCTACTAATTTTTCACTCTAATTCTAAACCTTTGTATCCTATTCAGAATCATATTCTCGATAAATTACAGGTGTGTCCTATCTAATTGAAAAAGAGCTACACATAAATTGGAATTAGAAGAACAACAATCATAAGTCTAACGAGCAATACATCAATAATTAAGAGATTTCATTGTGACTTTGGCTTTAAGATGAATTTTACATATACAAATGCAACCTTAATAATTTGAAAAGATTCACACGTGCAATCGTGCATGTCACATGTGCAACAGTTGCCAAGAAAGTGAATAGTGGACTGTCATGGGCCAGCTTTGCATGGATATTCGTGTTACTAGTGGGCCTAACGTATCTGGCCCATGTGACCTACTTAGCTGGTAATCATGTGATTAACCATTAAGTGAATCCAAATCTCGTTAATAATGCTGATTCCTTAATTAATTAATACCCCAACTTGAAGGTTGCACGTGTGATGCAAAATAAAGATTTTTTTAATATCCAGTTTTCCGGCTTACGCTAGACTATTCCTGAAGATAGTCTTGGTTACTCAGCACTACAATCAGTAAATCACGAGATGTGCCTGAATGACCAGAGTTTAAGAACAGAGCAACTGATATTACCTACAAGGTCCTACCCAGAAGAGAATATTACCTACAAGGTCCTACCCAGAAAAGAACAAATTGCTTCCACCAACAAAATAAAAAATATTTGCCAGATAAGTATTTGTGTCGCGATCTTGTTAAATTACAAATTTGCCCTCACCAATAGCTTAGACTTTTTTTGGTCGAAAGTAAGTTTTTATTCAACCAACTGGAAGTATTTACACCCCTGCCTACAGAATTTGACTCCAAATAACATGCAAAGTACTACTACTTAACTACCTAGCAAGGATAATTAGCTAGAGTGGGCAACCATGATTTCATTTTCTGTCCTATTGCACCTTAGTACACTGAACACTTACCTAATCTTGAATCTTGAAAGTTGACTTTCTTTTTCAATCAACTAGCATACCTTTGGGCATACCTTGAACCTAGCCCGAAATTGTCCTATGATATGAATCATAAGAACTATCTCCTTAGTGATACTTCATATAGGGTCCCTGCATTTTACTTTGTGAGCTAACCACAAGACAGTCCCATTGCTGAATTATTCATATGAATTTGGCATAAGGGCACTGGAAAAGTAGGTAATTATGTGTCTCCACACTATCCTCTTCAGTATACATTCTTGGTCAACTTGCATACCCCAGTTGAGTAACTTGTCTACATTTGTTAATCTTCTTTGAATTGCCATCCACAATATAAATTGATGTCTAGGCAGCATCCCCGATAATAGTGCTAAGGACTTCCAAGGGACTTTAGGTCAGACAGGAATAACTGCTCTATATGTTTTTTTAATACTGTACTTATCTCCAGCTATGTAGTTATCTAAAACTGGCAATCCAGTAGTTGAATTGTACCTGCATCACATATTTTTCTGACTACCCAGCTTGCATGTTTAGGAGTATCCATTGTCTGTATATCATTCCTCTTTATGTAGACACTGTGAATCCATATGACCCAAAGCTTATCTTTTTTCTGTGAAACAGCCCACAATAACTTGCCCAATGCAGCTTTGTTCCAAGTCAAAGAATCAATAATATTTAGACCACCAGTAGACTTTGGTTGGCATAGTGTATCCCAGGCAACAGCCAACAGGTGCTCTTTTACTATTTTCTTGTGAGCCATGCCATAGAAACTGTCTACACACACTTGTAATCAACTTATGTATCTTCTTTGGTAGTAAGAACACCTGTGCTCAGTATGTCTATTTCAAATAGCACACTTTTGATTAATTGTAGCCTACCAGAGCAAGATAAAAATCTGGATGTCCAGCATCTGATCCTTGCTACAATCTTATCCACCAGGGGCATACATTGGTTGATATTCAGTTTTCTAAAGGAAAGTGGAACTCCAAAGTATTTAAATGGTAAAGTACCTTCAGAAAAGTGGAGTTCCTCAACCAGCTGCTCCTTGAACTCCCTTGACACCCCAGCTATGTACAGGGAACTTTTTGTCATGTTTGCCTTCAATCCAGAAAGGTGCTTTCATTTGTAAGATTATCATTCCTTTTACCCAATAAAAGAGCTAAAAAAAGAAGAAAGAGACCAATTAGGAACACATCAGGTCATGTAACAAGTTGATACATGAAAGCATAAAAGACTATTTGAGGATCTTTAGTTAATGTTCATTATAACACTGTACTTGATGGAGTATTATTTTTATCTAACTTTGATATCTTTAATTTGTAGCCACTAGTGATTTAGTTAGAATAAGAACATGCATATTATGGTTATGATGTGATAGAAACGATATACACCGACAAACCGTGCATATCACAATCCGGTTATGAATATTATTTTATCATATTTGTAGAATTCTTGTACAATTATAATTATGGTATTAGTCTTGTATCAGAAAAAATTATTAGAATTATAGTAGGATAAGGTAGAGTTATTTTTTATATTTAGGAATTGTATATTTGTATATATACCTCTTCATTAATGAAAATAATCAAGGGATTATTTCTTTATGGTATCAGAAGTCTAGAACAAAATTTCCTTCTCACAACACCAATTTCGCTGCCCTTTCTTCCTTCTCGATTTCTGAGCCGTGTCATCCTCCCTCTCCTATTTTCTTCAATTCCCAATTTTCCTCTTGCTCTTTCATTATGTCTACCTCAAAGAACACGTTTTATCCTGCTCTTACCGTCTCCAACATCAAGAACCACATCGCAATCGTTTTTTAGATGGAAAACGTACAATACGCGACGTGGGCAGAATTATTTAAAGTTCATGCACGCTCGAATCAAGTCCTTCATCACATCATCCCTGCGGATGCAGGCAAGGAGAAGGTGCATACCGCCGATGATGACCCTGTGTTATGGACAACTCTTGATGCTACAATCCTCCAGTGGATATATTTCACTATCTCTAGGGACCTCTTACAGACGATCATTGTACCCGACGCCACGACAATGGAAACTTGAAATAGGGTGCGTGATATCTTCCAAGATAACAAAAATTCTCGTGCTGTCACTCTTGAACATGAATTTTCCCATGTCAATATGGAGGATTTTTCGAATGTCTCAGGATGTTGTAAAAGGCTGAAGGAATCGGCGGGTCAACTCAAGAACGTTGGTGCGCCTGTCACTAATGATCGTCTTGTTCTTCAAATGATTGCAGGCATATCCGAGGCTTATAATGGCGTTGTGACACTTTTTCATCAAAGTAATCATCTTCCACCATTTTACCAGGCTGGTTCCATGCTCACATTAGAAGAGGCTGACTTGGCTAAGAAAGGCAGCTACCGGAGCTAATTCCGTCATGATGATGGCCACGTTCGATGACCCACACTCGTTCACGGCAAATTCTAGCCAAAATCATAACAACGGTGGCGGTAAAAAGGGTCAAAATCGGGAAAATGGTGGTTAAAACCGCGGCGGCGGCGTGGGCAGTGGCGGTGGTCAAAGCAGTGGTAGCAGTGGCGGATGTGGTGGCAGTGGGCCGGCTGGGCCACAACACCACTGGCCGCAGCCTTGGGCCAACTGGCCGTGGGGCTGGGCCAGTGGCCTAATAGTCATTTTCCTTACCAGCGAACTCGGCCTCTGCCCGGAATTGTCATCTAGCGAACTGGGCCACTACCCATAATTTTACTAGGCCTAGTTTTTCGAATTCTCATGCAAAACAGCCTGTTGGGCCTTGGCAGTAGGCTGACCTACTTGGGCCTCGGCCTTAGCAGGCCTTCGCTGTTGCGGCCCCAGCAGCCGTCCCGACACCTACATATATCGAGGTCGCGATGCATACACTTAGATTAAACCCCTCCGGACCCAAATTGGTATATGGACACCGGTACCACTTCTCACATGACATCCGCACCATGTACTCTCTCGTCTTATTTCAATTTGAATAATAATAATGGTATAACTGTTGGTAATGGTTATTCAATTCCAATTCGTGGTTATGGTCACACAAATTTGTCTCCCCCGCATCCGCCTCCAGTCTTACAAAATGTTCTTCATGCCTATCACTTAATTAAAAATTTGGTGTCTGTCCGAAAATTCACAACTGATAATTGAGTTTCTGTTAACTTTGACCCTTTTGGATTTTCTATGAAAGATTTCAAGACGGGGATACATCTAATGAGATGTAATAGTCGGGGAGAGCTTTATCCAATCACCACCACCACCATTTCCACGAGTCAAGCCACACCTTCAACATTTGCCGCTCTTGCTCCTTCTTTGTAGCATGCACGTTTGGGTCATCCGGGGTCGTCTATTATTTCTTCTCTTAAAAATAATAATTTTATTGATTGTAAGAGTACGCATAGTACTCATATTTGTCCTTCTTGTCCTCTAGGAAAACATGTTAGATTACCGTTTGTAGCCTCTACTTCTAGTACGTCGATGCCTTTTGACATTATTCATAGTTATTTATGGACATCTCCCGTTTTGAGTTCTTTGGGCCATCGTTATTATGTTTTATTTTTGGATGATTATTCTAATTTTTTGTGGATTTTTCCTTCGTCTAAAAAGTCTCAAGTTTTTTCATCAATTTGAGTATTATTTATTACAACTTACATATTTGGAATATATATGAAAGAAATAATCCCCTTGATTATTTTCATTAATTGAATATGTATATATACAAGTTACAAAATAGGAGAATCATATTCCTATTCTATTCCTAAAATCTTATTCTACCATAATTCTAACTCTACAATTATGGTAGTGTATAATCCTAATTTAGGTAACAAATACATTACAATATACTACACATATATTTTTCTAATATACAATATTCTTACATTGTCTAATATTAACAAAACCGAGAGCTAGATATGGTGAGAATCCGAGTCCTTTAATATACAATATACACATGTATATTGTGTGTGTATTGTATATTTAACACACACCCACAGTCATAGCGGGCGGTCTTCGAACACTGAGACTGTCCCTAAAATCTTCAAAAAGGACCGAGGGAAGACCCTTTGTAAAGATGTCTGCAATTTGATAACGAGACGGGACATGGCATACGCGAACGTGACCCCTAGCAACCTTTTCACGGACAAAGTGAATGTCCATTTCGATATGCTTAGTGCGCTGGTGCTGAACCGGGTTACCTGACAGGTAGATGGCACTAATGTTATCGCAGTATACCAAGGTTGCCTTCTGAATGGGACAATGAAGCTCCAAAAGCAAATTATGTAGCCAACATGATTCGGAGACCACACTTGCTACCCCTCGATATTCGGCCTCTGCACTTGAGCGTGATAGAGTTGCCTGACGCTTTACCGACCAGGAGACCAAGTTGTTGCTAAGGAACATACAGTAGCCAGACGTCGATCGTCTGGTGTCGGGACAACCACCCAAATCAGCATCTGTGTATGAGACAAGTGTGGATGTAGATGAAGGATACAAGTGCAAACCATAGTCCAGTGTCCCCTGAATATACCGAATAATGCATTTGATTGCATTCATGTGCTCAACTCTGGGATCATGCATGAATAAACACACCTGCTGAAAAGCATACGTAATATTCGATTTGGTAAAGGTAAGATACTGGAGGGCCCCTGCAAGACTGCGATAGCAGGTCGGGTCCTTGTATGGTGCACCTGCCGCTGCACTAAGCTTGGGTTTTGCATCAACTAGAGTGGAAGTGGACTTACAGGATGACATCCCAGCCCTCTCTATGATCTCAGCAGCATACTTTCGTTGAGACAAAAACAAACCATCGGAGTGACGCTTGAAGGCAATCTCCAAAAAGTAACTCAAGGGCCCTAAGTCTTTCATAACAAACTCAGAGCTGAGCATGACCATGATAGACTGGTGTAATGCATCGGAAGAGGCAGTCAAAATGATATCATCCACATACAACAGAATGTAGGCCAATGACGAACCACGACAGTAGATGAACAAGGAATTATCTGACCTACTGTGAGTGAACCCAATAGTCAAAACAAAGTCAGCAAACCTCGTGTACCAGGCCCGTGGAGACTACTTAAGCCCATATAAGGACTTCTTCAATAAACAGACATGATGCGGACGGTTGGGATCCCTGAAACCCAACGGCTGATGCATATAGACTGTTTCTTTGAGGTCACCATGTAGGAAAGCATTCTTGACATCCAACTGATGAATAGGCCAAGACTTTGAAAGAGCCAAGCTAAGCACAGTGCGAATAGTAGCCTGTTTGACCACCGGACTAAACGTCTCCCCACAATCTATCCCAGCCTGCTAAGTCTTACTATCACCCACAAGCCGCGCCTTATGGCGAGCAAATGAACCATCTGAATTCTCCTTATGAGCAAAAATCCACATAGACCTGATAACATTAATACCATATGGATGGGGCACCAAATCCCACGTCTTATTATCAATAAGAACATTATATTCATCAGTCATAGCAATTTTCCAATTAGGGTCATTTAAGGCGGACACAGGATTACGGGGCAAGGGGGATTTAGAGACATCAGAATGTAAATTAAAATATCTTTTAGGTGTAAAAATACCCCGCTGACTACGAGTGACCGGTCTATGACTCGAGGAAGAATTGAGTGAATTTTGGGAATTTTCTAGGCTCGGAACGGACCGGCCAGCAGGCAGTGGGCCTGCTGGCCCAAATCGGTAACCTGGAGCATCCACTGGACCAGTTCCAGAATTGGGCTGGACTTATCCAGTAACTGGAATATGGGACGGTACAGTGGGGCCAGCGGGCAGTGGGCCCGCTGAAGGGTTTTGGGTGCGGGAGATGTTCGAAAAATGTCAAATAATATACGGGGATATTTGGTCATTCAAAAAATTATACGACCGA
This sequence comes from Anisodus acutangulus, assembly GCA_029783415.1. Taxonomy (NCBI): domain Eukaryota; kingdom Viridiplantae; phylum Streptophyta; class Magnoliopsida; order Solanales; family Solanaceae; genus Anisodus; species Anisodus acutangulus. The sequence goes on along the minus strand of CM056505.1, from coordinate 2,250,190 downwards.
GGCTCGGGAGTATGAACTTTCGTAAAAGGAAATTGGGTTTCATAAAAAATGACATAACGATTAATTATGATTTTTTTGGAGGATAAATCAAAGCATTTATAACCATGACGGATAACCCAAAAATACACACGGGGTAGACCGAGCCTGAAGTTTGTTAATTGTGGTGGATGGGAATAACGGATAACACAAGCACCCAAAAATCCGAAGATGAGAATAAGAAGGGTTCTTATTAAATAGGATTTGGAGGGGGGAAGAATATGTCAGACCTTTGGACGGAATTATGTTAAGGAGATATGTTGCCATTTGCAGAGCATGATGCCAAAAATACGGGGGTACGAAAGCATGAAGTAAGAGAGTGCGGACAAAGTTATTTATGGAACGAATTTTGCGTTCGACTTTCCCATTTTGAGAAGATGTATGAGGGCACGAAAAATGAAAATTGATCCCATTAGTATCACAGAACTCCCGAAACACCCTATTGTCATACTCTTTCCCATTATCACACTGAATATTTTTTATTTCTCTTTCGAATTGTGTTCTAATGAATGCTCTAAATTTTATGAAGACAGAAAATACTTGAGATTTATTGGCAATTGGAAACGTCCACAAAAATTTAGAATAATCATCTAAAAACAGAACATAATATCGATGACCTAACGAACTTAAAATAGGAGACGTCCATAGGTCGCTATGAATAATATCAAATGGCTTTGAAGTATGAGAGTTTGAGTCCACAAATGACAACTTAACAATTTTTTCTAACGAACAAGATTGACAAATTTTAGTACGACTTGTACCCTTACAAGAAATAAAGCTATTTTTATCTAAAACTGATCAAATAAAAAATCCCGGATGACCAAGGCGAGCATGCCACAAGGAAGGAGAAATGGCTGCAACTCGATGGACTGAAATCAGGCATGATTGGATAAAGATCCCCCCTACTATCACACCTCATGAGATGATTCCCCGTCTTGAAATCCTTCACAGAGAAACCAAAAGGATCAAATTCAACAGAAACTGAATTGTCAGTGGTGAACTTTCGAACAGACACTAAATTTTTAATTAATTTGGGGGGCATGTAAAGTATTTTTCAAGATAAGTGGTGGATTGGGGGGGGGGGGGAACAACGTTTTCTGACCATAACCTTGAATTGGAATATAGTTGCCATTACCAACAATTATACCACGATGGGTGCTCAAATTGGAATAAGACGAGAGAGTACCTGAATCGAAAGTCACGTGAGTAGTGGCACCGGTGTCCATATACCAATTTGGGTCCGGTTGAGTCAACCCCAATATGTGCATCGCAACCTCGATATCGGTCTGAGTGGGGCCTGCTGCGTGGTGGGCTTGCGGAGGTCGAGGCCCAAGTATTCCAGGTCGGATCAATCGGGCCGAAGCCGGAATCGGGCGCCGCTGGTTGCCGGGCCTGAAGGCCAACCCACCGGGCCGAATTTGGCCGGGTAGTAGGGCGGCCCACGGCCATCGCCCGGCCCCCATCGCCATGGGCCCCTGGGACCGGCGGTGGGCCATCATCGGGCGGGGCCCACCGCCGCTTGTCGACCATCGGAACCGCCGCGTTTGCCCCTGCGGTTTTTGTTATTATTCTTGCGATTATTTTTGCCGCCACTACGGGTACGCTTTTGGCACGAATTCTCAACAAAACCCGAAGAACTTGGGAGGACGCCATCATGACGACGGGCTTGCTCAGAGTCGCTTTTTAGCCAAACCGGCTTCTTCCAAAGTAAGCATGGAGCGGGCTTGATAAAAGGCGGGAAGGGGGTTGCTTTGACGTAGGAGAGTTCCAACGCCATTATAGGCCTCCGAAAGGCCGACAACCAATTGTAGAACCAGACGATTATTTGTGACAGGTGCGCCCACATTACAGAGTTGATCTGCCAACTCCTTAAGTTTCTTGCAATCGGCAGATACGTTAGGAAATTCTTCCATGCGAACGAGGGAGAATTCCTGCTCAAGTGTGACGGCACGTGAATGTTGGTTATCTTGGAATATGTCACGCAATCTATTCCAAGTAGCCATAGCCGTGGTATTCGGTTCAATAATCATTTGTAAAAGGTCAACCGAAATAGTGGAATAGATCCACTGGAGAACGGTAGCATCAAGGGTAATCCACAGCTGAGGATCCTCCGCGGGAAGAGGTGTAGCGGGAGGAATTATGTGATGGATAACTTGATGGGAGACATCATGAATTTTAAATAACTCTGCCCACGTCGCATATTGGACGTTTTCCATCTCAAGCACAATCGGGATACTGTTCTTGACGTTGGAAACCATGAGGGCAGGATGATAATTGTTCTTAGACATATTGAAAGAACAAAGAAGGAGGGGAAATTTGGGAAAAATAAGAGAGATTTTGAGAGTGGAAGACTAATTTCGGAAGAGAAACCCGAGGGGGGGTTTCGGTCGAGAATGGTCAAATTTTTGGGAGAGAATTTTTTTGTAAGACCCAGTCTCTTGATACCATGAAAGAAATAATCCCCTTGATTATTTTCATTAATTGAATAGATATATATATACAAGTTACAAAATAGGAGAATCTTATTCCTATTCTATTCCTAAAATCTTATTCTACCATAATTCTAACTCTACAATTATGGTAGTGTATAATCCTAATTTAGGTAACAAATACATTACAATATACTACACATATATTTTCCTAATATACAATATTCTTACATTGTCTAATATTAACAAAACCGAGAGCTAGATATGGTGAGAATCCGAGTCCTTTAATAAACAATACACACATGTATATTGTGTGTATATTGTATATTTAACAATATACTTGTCTTATTATAATAGCAGGCATAAATGTCTCACTACATGGGAAAAGGAGCATAATTATAGAAAAATAGGTAGTTGTTGCATTGGACTGAGTTCTAGAAAAAGGCTGATCTAGTGCAAAAGAGGGCTATATACATGTGTGTCTGTCCAGGAAATATGCATTTATTTGTTTCAGTTTTATGCAGGAAATATACCTGATCATTTGCCAATTGTCATGGCATGATGCAAAGATTGAATCTCGTAATGCTAGTCGTGATAGGAATCGAACTGTAGTGGCTTAGTTACTAGTCTTCTCCGGTATGTTAAAGAGGCCAACTAAACTTGCTCTGATCTAGTGTGTTTCCGCTTTTGTACGGGTCCACTCAGCAGAAATGTACTGTTATAAATTTGGAGGAGTGAGGCTTTTTTCTTATTACTGTTCCAATGTTCAGACGGATGGATGTGGCTATTGGAGTGCAAAATAGACCAGCTGAAGATGGACGAGTGCAAAATAGACCAGCTGAAGATGGACGATTGAACGTTATCGAGCTTAGAGCCTAAGAAGCTCTAAAGATAAGTTCAAAGCGTGCAAAGGACTGAATGAGAATAGAGCTTCAATTAAGAAGAAAATCGTATACTAGACTTTCCCTCACAGGAAACCAACCTAGGGATGAATATTGTTTTAGGTACTTTATCTTGTGCTTTAAAGTTTTGAATTTGGTGTACAAATTTTTTCACATGGTATCAAAAGATGAAATTCAGTAAGAGCCGGTTTGGATTAGCTGAATTTAAGTACTTACTAGTTTTATTACGTAGGGGAAGGGGGAAATGAGGGAGGGAATTTCAATGTTGGAAATTGAACCCTCGTCAACAAAGTGAAACTTCAGTCAGTCAACCAATTGAGCTACTAAAATGATAACGTGATTCAAGGAGTACACATTAACCAAAAAGCAAAGAATACCAATGAAGATCCTAATACACAAATCAACGGAGATCAACAAAGGAAACAAGTATCAAGAGAAACATAATCTAAAGACTATCAAATTACCACGCCTGATCGAAGGAAGATCTGGGAATCATCAAAGAAAACAAGTACCAAAGGAAGCAACAAATAATTTCGACACTCAAGACTGCCAACGTCAAAGGAAATAAATACCAAGATATTAACAATCAGTAAAACTCTTGGGTTGTCATTTTCTGTTATAGTCAAGATGGCTAGCAAAAAGTTTACAAATAGCTTCTATCCGAGGAATAACATATACCTTTGTCTCGACCATCGGATCCTCAAGTTATTTATTCTACTTTTCATAAGCATTTTAATTCTGAGTAGATTTCAAAGAGAGGAGAGAGAAAAATATTGTTGGTGAGACAATGTATCAACGGCTACAAGAGGACGAAACTGAGCGAAGACTTAGAAATTACACTCTCAAGATTGCACACATAACAATATTCAAGAGTTTGTAAGTGAAAGGTAAATAATGCAAAATCTTCATTTAGAAATCTCTCAACCTATTTACTTGTTCTCTAGAAACTAAAACAATTAACTCAGCATCCGTAGTAGAGACAGCAATAGCTTTTTTTCTTTTGAAAATATTACCATAACAGAACAAGAATCAGAACTGAGCTATTTTGCCGTGTCATGCTGCTTTTTTCATATCCAAACAGTGTATTGCATAACTTTCTTACGAATGCATTGTCGTGTGAATGGGAATGGAGGAAAAAAGAAATGGAGAAAATGAAAATTTGAAAAGAAATTGACTCTTTATGTATAGAAGCAATGAAAATTTGAACTTGTTTTTGTTCATTTTGAACTTGGATTCGAACTGATTCCCAATACTTTCTTTCATAAGAAAGAAAATACTTACTATCTTTGGGACACGTATATCTATTTATTCTACTTTCCAAATTTTGTAAGGCAAACCGTTCTCTTTTTTTATGTGAGTCCATTTCTCGTGCCATTTACAATAACGTTTTCCTTTTCTTTCTTCTTTTTAGGTATCTTATGTCCAGGCAGACAGGTCAAAAGTTGTTGATAGCCCGGCGGCTGCTTCAGAGCTTCTTACCGGGTATGAGTGTCGTTAGGGTGGGTGACTTTATCAACTCTTGCTTAACGGCATCGAAGATGAGCTGGTACTTATCTGACGACATCTATGATTGTGAAATTCAGGAATGAACAGTTGCAACAATCATCTTCAATTTCTTTTGACAGTTTTAGATTGTGGTGCTTTGTTTCGGATGAAAAATCGTATCAAATCGAAGGGAAGAAAAAAAAACCTTGATCTGTTTACTGTCTCCTTTAATAAGATCGGGATGAGGAGTGACCTTTTACTGGACCTCGAGGATCAGCTTAAACTTGAAACTGCCTCAGAAGCAAGTCTCGCATCGTGTCGCTCGGCTTCGACCAACTTTGAATCAAACTTGCAATATTTCCAGAAATAGACACCTGACTGTTTCGAATGGAAATGTTTCCCCGGAAAGGCACCTTCACACCTCTTCGTTTCACTCAAAGGGCTATAAATTTAGAGGGTTTTGCCTCAATTTTCACCACCAAAAATCCGCAAACTCCCCTCTATTTTTTGCATTATTTAAAAAAACAAAAGTAAGTGCTAGTGTGATCGTGCCACTAATACAAATTAGTTTTCCGTTCTTGGGAGAAATTAATCCAAATACCTTAATATTGGATGGTTGTTACCTATTGTATTGTGTTGTTAGTTTAAATATAATATTTATTTCGATTATTACTTAAATAAAGTCTCATTTTATGTAACGACCGATTTGGTGCAGACTGGTCGCGTTGTCATTACCTTATTTCCCCCTTATTTTATCTTTGTTTACAATCTAATAATCCTATTCTATCCTTTACACCACCTTTTTATTATTTAATATCCTTCAAATTATTGATGCGCGACATTATATAACAGTGGTAAAGAATAATGTAACCAAAAATTGTATTCATAGAAAGAAACATTACTATACAATCCAAACAAGCTGTAACATAAAACTATACATAAAATATGGTAAGTACACGGACTGATTTTGGACCAAAACCGTGATGTACATTAAGTGTATATCACGGTAATATTAGGTATGTTTAACAGTTATATCACAAGATAGCTTGCCCTCGCCTCGACACTGGCAAGGAGCTTAATTAGAAATGAATCAGAAATTGAGAGAGCTATAATATAACTTAGAGGATCGAACTTGCTTATGTGACAATACATAAATAATTTATGATCACAGATTACATGGCTAACTCAAATCGAATAATTTGATATCTTTATTTATGTATCATGAATAATACATAATAAAAGACTGCAAACTTTTGAGAATTCACGAACTGTCACAGAAACGATAATCTACATAACAAGAAAATTCTTTCTTTTTTATTATAAATAATAATATACAACAACAACATACCCAGTGGAATCCCACAACGTGAGGTCTGGGAGGGTAGAGTGTACGTAGACCTTAACTCTATCTTGATAGGTAGAACGGTTGTTTCCGAGAGACCCTCGGCTCAAGACAAAGCACAAGTAAAGCAAGAGAAACGGTCAGACTCGGACAAGAAATTTAAAGCAATATGAAAATGCTGGTATCAAAAGGAAATAATCCATGATATCGCATTTTGAAAAAAGAAGAAGTAACCAACGCAGGTAAATAAGATAAACAAAGTACACTAGAGAACACATAGCAGCACTACCAAGCAATAGCGTCTACTAGTATGATAGGCTAAGTGGACTACAATAATAACACTATAATTATCAATTTATAAGCGTAAGTAGAACTATGCTGGACTATCTACTATCCTAATTTGTGTCATCCATGACATCTTATTTAAGGTCAGGTCCTCAGTAAGTTACACCTGCGCCATATTCCTTCTAATCATCTCTCCCCAATATTTTTTCGACATATCTCTACCTCTTCTGAACACGTCTATAGCAAAATAATAATATACAGATATCTTTAACAGTAGTGAAATCCTTATAGTAAATTTTAATTGTCAGTAGTTTTTTTCCATTTGTCTTCATCATATCATTAGCCAATAGACGGTCAGCAATAGTCAACGGTAGACAGGTTGGACAAGTGAGACCACGTCGACGGGGATATGTTAACCAATAACATATCGCCATGTCATCAGCCTCTGACGTGCAATCCCCTACAGCGAACCGAACAGCAAAATAACATAAATTAAAAATCTACAAAAATAAGTATAAAAATTAAAATCTTTACTTCTCGATTGACCAAAATGCCACTACTCGACCTAACGACTTAATTACCCGAACCAAATGAAAATAAGGGCACGTTTGCTATCAAGTTAGAGTTATGCAGGTTTAGTAATATAGGAATTAGTTAAAAGAAAATTTATATGTTATTTTATGTAGAATTTTTAATTTGTAAATTAAATTATATTAATTTTATATATGAATAAATTATATTATAATCGGCTACCAAACGTGGAATTATCCTACATAAAATAATACTCCATCCGAATAAAAAAGAGTGTTCACTTATCTTTTATTTTTTGAGTAAAAAAATGTTCAATTATCAAATCAAGAAATAATTAATTTTATTTTTTGATATTTGACCTTATTAATTGTTAGGTGATCAAATCACAATACCTATTTAATTAGAAATATTTTAGTCAAATTATCTATTTTTATCTAAAAGTTAGTATTTTCTTAAGGGATGTAAAAATGACTAATGGACACTCTCATATTTATACTTATATTAGTTATACAAATTTCAAAATTACAAACCAAATAACGTATTAATTTTATATGTAAATAACTTACCTATTATCAAGCTATCAAACATGGTATATTGATAATGGTATTACTTATACAAATATCTCCATAACTCACCTTCAAATCAGCCACCAAACGATCCTAAGGGTATTTCTGAAATAAGACATTGTACTTTATAACCTTCTTAATATCACATCATCTTATTATAATAATCAAATCGAACCAAAAAACAAATCGTAAATATTTATATTTATACAACCAAAAAAAAGAGAAAAACTAAAAAAAAATCGTAATCGGAAAATTGATCTCACCGGCGATCTAAAAAATTCTCAATATTTTTCCTCTATAATTATTGTGTGCTTTGAAATCTGTATTTGTTCTTAAATTTACACAAATCGCTATTATCTTAATGGCTGCTCCATTTTTCTCAACGCCGTTTCAACCTTTTGTTTATCAGGTACTTATTAATTATTACATTTTGTATTATTTCGAATTTCTCCTTAATTTATTGTACTTTTCGAAGATAGATCCATGATTTTATATTAATTGTGTGTTGGTATCAATGCTCCAGTAAATTTATTTGGTGAAAACAGTATGAATATATAAATTTGAAAAAAAAAATCGATTATATATATATATATAGTCGGAGCCCTAGGTATCAGGTGTGGTACCTGGTACTGTTGGATATTGAGTTTTTTTCTTCTATTTTGTGTTTACTGATTAAATTTATTTCAGTTCAAGTGTGAAAATTTTGTTATATGAATGGAAGTTTACAGCTTGACAAATCACATTATGAGTAGAAGTTATGAATTTGGTGTTTTGAAGATTTTAGGGAAATTCTAATATTTGTTGTAGTGCGGAAACAACCTCTCTACCTCCCAAGGTAGGGCTAAGATCTACTTACACTCTATCCTCCCTAGACCCCACCGTGGTATGTTATTGTTGTTGTTGTTGAAGTGCTCTTTTCTTTATTTGGTGCAATTAATTTAGCATCTATAGTAATTTTGTTTGATGAGTGTTTGGAAGTTTGTGGTACAACTCTTTTTTGTTTTTAATTGTATGTATAGAGGTATAGTTTCATCTAAAAAATGTATAAACGTGTAGTATTCGTTGTTGTCAAAGGCGTGTTGAAGCGCACTTAAGCCCAAAAGGGCGAAGCACAAAACATGTTGAGTGCTTCATCTCGCTTAGCGGGCGCTTCAGTGTCTTCATCGAGGCTCTAAGGCCTTCCTTGACGATGAGCATAATCATGAAGAAGCGACACCAAACAATTGATATTTCACTTTATCGTGATCCTTTTCTGTTTCTTTGTCCATATATTTGTTATTTCTGCTTATAATTATTAGTCTTGGATTACACATCCAGATTTGCATTTTTTTCTTCATTAAAGTCCACGCTTTACTTGCGCTTAGAACCCAACTTCACCTTGGATCTTTTTTGCGCTTTTCATCTTTGATAACACTGGTAGTATATTAGAATGAATAGAGCGGATATAGAGGATTTGTGACGCTTAATTGATATGTTAAAGGGTGTCGTGATAGAATCTCATTTTATTTGCAAATGTATTTATCTCACCGTACCAACTGTCCCTTGTTGAAGTTGTGAGATCCTTTTGGTAAGTGTTCATTCATAATTGGTTCTGAATCATCTTTGGGAAGTGAAGTTATTAACTCATGAGCTCTAGGTTCAGCTAGTTGGTTACGATTTTAGCAGCTTAAATTTCCACATTGGAATTGACGGAGAGAGAAAGATTTGATGCTAAAAACAGACAATGAAGTTAAACAGCAGTGGCTGAGAGGGTAGGAAAGACGTGCCAGTTAAGTATGTTTATACCTATGAAACTGAATCCTGTGAAAGCAAGATCAAACACTTAAGGTACTTCTTCTACCAAAAGGATATGCTATTCCGCTGCTGTCCATTTACTTGTAAATATTGAATGTCCATCATAGAAAATTTGGGAACTAGGTGTAATATGATATCTGTGCTTGGTTTTGTCGCTCACAGATGGAGTAGGAGATATAAATACTCAATTTGTTTGTCTTAGTTTGACTTGACACGGAGTTTAAGAAAATAAAGAAGACTTTTGGATCTTGTGTTCTTAAACTAAAGATATGTATAATATACCAAAATGCCCTTAAATTTTGTGATCTTAAACATGCCATGTGGGATGTTTGAATTAAAGACTTGTGAAACTAGGAAAGAGGCATTCTTTTTTAAACCGACTAAAAAGGGAAGTAAGACAAACCAAATTGAAATGGAGGGACTAACTCAGTTTGAATTAATGTACCATCTTGCCCTTCCTCTGTCTATACAAAGCTAGTCTCCTGACCATTGCATAAAATTTGTGCTGTAGAGTCCGCAAGATGCTGTAACGCCTTTCCAAATCCTGGGCGGTGAAGCTCAGATTGTTCAGGTAACCTCATATGCAGTTTGTCTTCTCTATAAAAGGGAAAATTATATAGTTGATCTGATTATATTTCTTTCTCTTTTCTGTATATATGTTTCAGATTATGTTGAAGCCACAAGAAAAGATTATTGCAAAACCTGGTATGTCGATAATCATATTCTTAATGAAATTACTTTACCTGATCAAAAAAAGAAATATTCTGTTTATATGATTTTCTCTTGAGAAGTTCCATTTGTTTGCTTGAGTTTGTCTATTTTTCTTAATAACCAAGGTGTCCGGGCCAGCTTGCGCACACCTCGATTGCTTGAGTTAGTCTTATGCCAAACATAATGAAAACATTTTCCCTGGTATACTGACATTAAAGAATGCATGTCAGTTTGGTTGTTACTTGCTAACTATTTTTTGGGATATAAACATTTACTGAGTCCGTACTTGCCCCCCCCCCCCCCCAAAGGCAGAGGAAAGAAAAAAAACAGTTATATACACCATAAATGAATGGTAAACTGTCTGTGTTGTGTCAATTCTTATGCTTGTATCAACTCATGATGGTAATTAGGTGATGATCCCCCACTAATGCTTTGCCGTATTTACTGATTTGTCTTCAATGCTTAACAATTGGCCAGGTGTATAATTGTTTGTTTTCTTTCCTCTGCCTTGGGGGTGGGGTGGGGGGCTTTCTTTTTTTGCATCAGAAAACTGTTAAGCCATTTTACATAGAGCATTGTATCTTATCTGGTCATATCCTTACGCTCAAGGATATTTTACTGTTTGGCCATGAGAAGTATTTACTTTTTTCCATAATAATTTTTCACTCCATTTCAAAATCAGTGTTTGGCCATGAAAATTCCAAATCCAACTTGAAGTTGGATTCCAAATTTGAAAAACAACTTATGATCTGTTTTCTAACTCCATCATCATAATTCCAAATAAAGTGCTCTCTTCTCTCCTTCTCAACTTCATAAATTCCAAATAAAATGAAAGATATTTGTAATCTATGGCCAAACGCCTACTTTGTATCACTTAATCAAAATATCCGCAAATGCCAAATCATTTTTTAGATTTGCTATTTACTACTCATTCTTAACTGACTTACGGGAATCTTCGAATGCTTTGCAGGGTCCATGTGCTATATGTCTGGTTCTATCCAGATGGAAAATGTGTATGCCACTGAAAATGAAGCAGGTGTCTGGCAATGGCTTTTTGGAAAGAATACTACAAGCATAGTTCTTCACAATACAGGTACAACTGATGGATTTGTCGGAATCGCTGCTCCTTCTCTGGCAAGAATCCTCCCGGTTCGTTCACATCCAAACTATAGTTTCATCTTGTTTGGTTTTACAATCTTCTCTAGTTAGTAGGTGTGCTTGTGTGTGTACACAATGGGGAAATTGTGGATCAAATCTTCTTTGTTCTTGCTATGAGGCACCTAGTACACAATCGTTAGAATATATGATTCTTTTTACATATACTATTACTAGATTAATTGTCGTCGTTGCTTCTAATTCATTGTTCCCATACAGATTGATTTAGCAAAATTTGGAGGTGAAATCTTATGCCAGGTAAAGATAATTCTTTATCTTTACTTCCCTTTTGCAAATAAGTTCTCTTCCTTATAAGCACCCGTCCTGTTTCTTTAAGTGCTTACTGGTTAAGTATGCTTTCTATCTTGACATATGACTTGAAGATTTTATTTTGTAGCCAGATGCATTCCTCTGCTCCATTAATGATGTCAAAGTCAGTAATACCATTGACCAAAGGCCACGTAACCTAGTCGCAAGTGCAGAGGTGAGATGACAAAATTATCTTGACTTCAATGTCTGGGCATGATATTTGGATTTCGGCCTTGCTGATGGTAATTGCTATAAAAAGATTGAACCTTTGACTGATGTGGTTGTAACATTTCCAGGGATTCTTAAGGCAGAAGATATCGGGCCAAGGGCTTGCATTTGTAGTCGGGGGTGGTTCTGGTATGATTTTGAATCTCACTTCACTTATAAACTTAAGTGTTTTATGGAAAACATATTAAAGATGAGAGTATATGGTGGCTACTCCTTTAAGTTTTTGCTTATGCGTGTTTGTCTGAACCGGCACCCTCTCATTTGAGAGAGAAAATATGAACCCTCACTGACCATATAGCCGACCCCTACTTGTTTGGGACTGAGGCCTAGTAGTTGTTGTATGGTACCCAAGATAATTCCACAGGTTGTTGGACCCACACAATGAGATTTTATATTGATGTTTTAACTGTTTTTTGGCCCCTTGTGGTCCGGCCCTTCCCCGGACCCCGCTCATAGTAGGAGCTTAGTGCACCGGGCTGTCCTTTTTTTTTTTTTACAGATGTGATTTTATTTTGGAAAAGCCTTTCTTTGTATTCTACTCTTTTGTCTTGTGACTCAGAAATGTGTTGTGTGTTCAGTGATCTAGTACCGGAATTCTAGTGGCAATAGATGGTTAAATAAGAATGCTTGGACCTTTCTTACTTTGAATTATAAGATTAAGAGGGTTCATAATTTTCACATCAGCAGTTCTATTTTCTGATACCTTTCCTCTGCATAATTTGTTTTCCTTCCTCAGTTGTACAGAAAAATCTTGAGGTGGGTGAGACACTTGCTGTTGATGTGCCAAGCATCATTGCAGTATCATCAACTGTCAATATTCAAATAAAATACAATGGACCCATGAGAAGGGTGGTATTTGGGGTATGTTTTCACATGTCTGCTCCGTTTGATTCCTCCCCTTTATTTATCCTACCTGTTTTTTGCTGGATAATATTAAATCAATTAATGGATTTGTATTTGAAGTGAAATACAGATGTATCTCCTTACTTTCTTTTTGGTGCAGCATGGCTTCAATTAGTGATATAGAAGCTATGCTTGGTTTTTAAATCTTTTACTGATGAAAAAAGTTCATCAATTAATGTTTCAAGAACATTATCCTGACTGTTTCTTGATGGATAATTCATCAATTAATGTTTCAATATTATCATTGTATGTGAATGTAATATCGTGTTCGTTACTTGCCTCGAAACATCTTCGTTCATAATAAAAGTAGTATTGAACTTAAAAAAGCCAGTTGGACCATGAGAAATCAGGGGTCAATCTAGGCAAAATAAATTGGACGACACGTATGTCTAAGACTTGATGAACATAGTTACTTGACACCTATACTGGTGGGAGTAGGTTAGTCGAGATGCGAGCAAGTTATCCCCGACGCTATTGTTATCACCTAAAAATAAAAGGAAAGTAAGACCAGATATCTCTACCAAAAAGCAACATTTGAACCCATGAATCCTGCAGGATTGGTCTCTACCTCGGTGTTGTGTGCTGGAGATTGAGGGGCATTCAACATGCATTTTTATTCTTTAAATTTAAGAAAGAAAGAGAAGGATGACGAAAAAAATCTAGTTTCAAAATTTTATTATGGTGCTTCTATTAGTATGTCAAGTATGGAACTCATCAAGCATATCCTTGTTTGTGTTTGATTATCCTTTTCTAGTACTTTTTCTAGTACATGTACTGATACAACAAGACAAGAACACCAACATGACCAAAGTGCGACCAAAGAAACAAAAGAGCATAGATCTTTTTCCTTTATAAAAGATCAGATTGCTCTGCAAGTTTCTGGTACTTCCTTCCAGTAGTATGTCTGAGATCGAAACCTTTTTTTAGCTGGTTACTGTAAAATTTCTTGAGCTCTCTTTATTTCTTATGATTGAACTAATTTGACTTGTGAATGTTGATTATCTATGAAAATATATGCCCCGCCTTCCGCTTGAAGGAACTAATCTGACTTGTCTCGCCTGCTGTAATCTTATGATTTAGTTTCTTAGGCAAGATGTTCTTAACTAGATTTTCACCATTGCAGAATGATAATCTGGTGACAGCTGTCCTAACGGGGCCTGGTATTGTGTTTATTCAAAGCATGCCTTTTCATCGGCTTTCACAACGCATTGCTAGGTATTTCTCCTAGCAGACGAAACATTTGAACTTGTTAAATTTACTAGGTGCTTTCTGCCCAACCAAATTGACAATGTCACTGTTTCACTGTTGCAGGGCGGTAACGTCTCCAAACATGAGGGACAATCCCAAGTTCTTCATTCAGATAGCAATTTTCTTCTTTCTAGCTTATGTTGTTGTTGTGTCATCATTGATCTTGACAGATATTTGAGCCTTTCTTTCATTTTCACAAAATCCTGTAGATTGTTCGTTGTGACCTCTAGGCTTTTTTTTGGATCGACAGGCCTTTGAATGTTAATTATAGATATAGAGTAACAGTAAGCAGGGCTAAGTGCACGAACCCCGCGCATAGCGGGAGCTTAGTGCACCGGGCTGCCCTTAGTAAGCAGGGCTAAGGCTTTCTCTCAATGGTGGCATAGTTTGGTATAGAAATTGTAAAAGCAATGGAAAGTGCCCACTTGTATAATGTATTCGAAACTTCCAATCGTAGCTGAATGGCTTTTCTGGTATGGAAACCGCATAATTTGTCTTTGTCGATTTTAGTTTACTATGGATTATTACTGGAGAAGGTTCATTACTTGATGTCTTTGTTAAAACTGAAAGTATAAATGTTGCCAACCTTCCCAGTGGGCATATATGTTTTTAGGAACATTTGTGTGCCAATTATAGCGCGGGCATATGCAACATATAAAAAATGTGTGGATGACAGGTTTCCCCCCACCCCCAACCCCCCAAGTTTTGTGTCACAGTTAACAAATCTCTCGAGTGAATTTATAGTGTTCATCAAAGCAATTATACCAAGGGTGTGGGTTGGTCATTACTGGTGAATGATGTGCCCATAAACCTTTGAGATTAGGGCTCAAAAATCAAATCAGGATTGTCTTACATGTTTAACAGGTACCCAACAAATTAGGTGATGCAGGTGTCGAATGAACTGATTGAGATGCGTGTAAATTGATTCAATCTCCAGTGTTATTTAAAAAAATGTTCATCAAGGCAAATACTTCAAGGTGTTATTTTATATTCTTAGAAGTTCTACTTCCTCCAGTTCATTTTACTTGAACCATTAGTTTTCATCTTTATTATTACTCAATAAATGTAAAGAAAAATTAATATAGTGAAAAAGAGAGTAGTACTACTAAATTAGTAAATTGAGATAAAAAAAAATAAGGTTAATTGGGTTAAATTATTTTTTAATTAATATTTTCTTAAGGAGCGTGAAAAGTAAAATAGATCGAATGGAATACCTTAATTATACCCGTCTTTACCCAAAAAATAATTAGCTTTGTTCCCAACTGTAACGTGTCGAAATAACCCCTACTTGCAAAACGATCTAGATACCCAATCACGACCAATATAGCTTTCCTTAAGGTTATGTTCATCCTGGTCAGAATATTTCAAGCACATCAGCCGTTGAGCCACACGGTAAGTCAATTGTACGTCCTCATACTGTCTGCAATTCACCTCCATTCTCTTCATTTCCTATACGAACACAAAAAAGAAAGGTAACCAAATCAATGTAACATGGATGTGCGTTTATACCTTTCCCAAAGCGTGGCAAATGGAAGCATAAAATGCAAGGATGAGATGAGCTCTGCCTATGCGCACTTCACAAAAGCCTAGTTTGTCCCAAACTCGGATAAAGAAGTAGGGTTACGAATTATTAGTCAAAAACATTCGGATTGCCCAGTATTCTATCAATAGCAACCCGAGATTCTAGACATTTATTAACGGAAGGAACTCGATAGGCCTTTAGAACAAAGGCAATTTTTTTTATGCTTCGATACGTGAATGGCTAATTTAAAATAGTCTATGACGCAAGGACGAGATAGTTACAAAGAGAAAGACGGGTGGAAAGAAATGGAATTCTTCCAACACAATGGCAATTTCCAAGCAAGACAGTCAGTGTGGAAGTTAAACAAGTTACCTTCTGTGTGATCCTAGATGTGATTCTTTTGGCAGTTTCCACCACTGAACTTGGTAATCCAGCTACCCCTGCTAACATGAGGTCGTAATGTGGCACATGACGTGACCCATCCTTCAGTTGAAACTAAGTAGAAAACACAAGAGGAAATGAATACGCGGGTATAGATTGGCTATAAACCATTGAATGATTCGGAGATATACCTTGAAGTCCATGCGGTTATTCCTCACATCAACATCAAAATGAAGAATTTTCCATATGAGTAGCAAATATTGAGTACCTGAAAGAGATCAAATAGAATCACAGCTTGGAAAGAGTAAGTGTTCACTAATAGCTCTTCACAACCAAAGAGACAAAATTGGAGGTATCTAGTTGAGTTGGATTATGAAGCTTGGCTGTATGTATCACATTCTCGGACAAAATAAATACATCCAACAGCAAGAGAGGCAGTTCTTTATGAAAACCTAAAGAATGTGTCCCCAGATGAATGCTAAAGGCCTTTCTTCTTACTAGAAACTGTTGATACGATGTAAAATATATTTCATTATGAAATACATGCTTGGACTAATCAATACAAGATTGAAATACAAAGAGAGTTTTGAGATTACGCTTTAAGTGCCAATAGATGCTCACAACAGCTCCACGCAATTGCGAATCCATCAGAGGATGAAGTGGTCCTCCCCAACTCATCCCTAACAATCAGACTTCTGTGTACAGCGAAGGAAGTACAAAATTTTAAATTTAGACAGACAAATCCTCAGGCCAATTCTGTGTAATCGTTGAAGGAAACGATCTACCTATGAGAAATGTTTTGCATTATAAAAGCCGTCTCCTTCTCTGTCATGAACTGCACAGACCACAGTTACATGAAATACTGGTGATTTCTATACTGGCCAGCTCTGTGAGAGGATGATTCAAATATAAAGAGAATATTTGCAAATTGAAGAGGTCAAACTTCACCAGAAGTTTAGCAAAACTAATGCTAAGCTTTTTCACAATTAAAACTATCGCATAAATATATGAATAAAATCAATGCTCTCCTAAAATATAGAACTTCCATACAAGAACATGCCATTCACAAGTAGAAGACTATACCGTGCTAGAGTTTGATTCGAGACTGTCCATTGTTCCCATCCTTGTAAAAATACGATCGACCACCCTCAAAGTGGCAAACCGAGCAGGAATATAGCAACCAATTTGAGCAAGAATGACCATAAGCAAACTTGCTGAAGATAAGTACTTTTCCCACTCCTAAGAATAAACAACATACAGGAGTTATCAGGTAGAAAAATGGCAAAACCAAAAGTTACTGTAAAAACTGTCTCAAAGTTCAATGACACGACACACGTGCGGGGAAGAGAGAGCTTGTCTAAGATGCATGGAAGGGATGAGAGAGGTAACTTAGAGGTGTTGAAGTCCTCATCATCCATTGTTTTTCTTTGCTCAGTGATTCAATAAAAGACTGGAAAGAAACTGATGCTGTAGTTTCCCATTAAATAAGAATAAAATCTCAGGAGAAGGTTGCCATTTCTTTCCTTCCCTAAATTTCTAAAGCTTTGAAGGGTTCGACATCATGCGAAGGGGGATATGCTGTCACCCATACTGGATGTCCAACTCACAAGACAAACAAACCTACACAGATAGTTTAATTCTACTAAGAAATAAGGTTCCTTACATGTTTGGGCCCATTACAATAGCCATATTTGATGCTTCAGAAAGAAAGATGCCATTTGGCTGCAAAAGAGAATTCAATAACACTTCCAAATTCAGAAATTTCTAGTATCAAAGTAGAAAGTTAACTTGCTATATGGAGAGCAATTTCAAATTTTTACAAAGATTTAGAAGAAAACAATATACAATGAAATCATTGTGTATGCTTTCCAGAATGGAATGCCGTCCAGAATCAATTGCCAATGGACCATCAGCTATGAGGGGAGAAAAATTAAACCACTCAATTTATTCATAATCTTTTCTTCAAGTAAGTATTGAGAGTTATGAATACTCACATGTAAAACGAGCTCTAGTATATCTATCAACTGGTTTAATTGATATTGTGAGAGCAAATGAATTTACCATCATGTCTAAAAGGCACAACACTTCTGAAAGAACAGTAAGCACATAGACACTCTCTCGTATTGCATCCATTAGTGCTGCATGTTAGCATGAAAGGGAAAAAATTCTATGCAAAAGCTACTTACTCGGATCTCTACCAGAGACCAGGACAGGCAATAAGATATAAAAATAATATTGGAAGCTTTTATCAAAGATTTTGATCTCTGTTGACTTATGCAAAAGCTCTTTTGAAAAAGCTAGTGGACTTGCAGAGCGAATTGTAAAGCACTCCCTTACCCCACCCATAAGATACATGTATACAGTAAAAAGGGCAGCCTGATGCACTAAGCTCTCGCTATGCGCGGGGTCCGGGGAAGGGCCGGACCACAAGGACCACAAGATACATGTATACAGTGATCTTGAGATATTCTCTCATCGCAATCAAGTCTGATAGACTATACGCGTATCTCTTATAGGGGTTTGATGCAGAATGCAAGATGAAGAAGATAAGAAATTTCAAAAGATCATTCTTTCTATTTAACAAAAGCTCTAAAGATGTCATAATGATTTTTTTTCTTTCTAACTTTAGGTCTTAATTAAGCTGATCCGCTGATGAATTTAAGGTTACATTATCATATTCTTGAGTCATGGGCATTATAGTAACAATCCAGGAAATATACCCTAGTAATCTCTGCAACTTGTCAGCAATAAAACAACCACGAATCACCCCCATATTTTCCATTCCAGTTTTAGGTTCCTGATCCACTAAATTGTCCTCCACCAACTTTCCCCCCGACATATGACTAAGAACCACAAAACTTAAAGGGCAGCCAGTGCACGAAGCATCACGCATTTACGCAGGGTCATGGAAGGGCCACATCTCAACGGAGTGTGATGTAAGCAACCTACCCTGATGCAAGATCAGTGGCTGATTGCCACGGCTCGAACCCGTGACCTATAGGTCACATCAGACAACGTTATCATTGATCCAAGGCTCCCCTTAAGGATCAAAACTAGTCCCGATAGTTGCCTTAGCTCAAAGACCCATAATATGTAAAGATCATTTTTTCTTGCCCCATGGAAGCACCCACCAAAAAAAGAAAGCTTTATGAAGAAAATGTTTCAGTTATAAAGTCACCGATAAGCTTATCATGCTGAGCAGACATGCATTTGATTAGGTGGACAAGAGATCCAATAGCAATGGTAGAAGAAGTTGTGCATTTCAACCATCAAAATACCTTCTAGGCAAAGTGCAGTCCTCAACCAGCATGAAAGAAATAATCCCCTTGATTATTTTCATTAATTGAAAGGCTATATATACAAGTTACATATTTCTATAATAGGAAAAAACCTTTTCTTATTCTACTTCTAAATCCTTATTCTACCATAATTCTAACTCTACAATTATGGTAGGTGTATAATACTAATTAAGGTATCCTTTTCATCCTAATATACTACAAATATATTACAATATACATTCCTTAATATATAAGAATTGTCCTACTGTTTTGCTGCCCTATTTCCGTGACTGGGCCACTTCGTCCAGGCCATTTGGGTCGTCTGCAGGCCCAGGCTGCCCTTGCCTCTATTTGGTATACTGTGATATCTTCTTTGTATATTAGTGTATATCACAGGTATATTACCTCTGTTAACACGGCACTCTTTAGGCTGCAGACTTGTTCCTCACATTCATTTGTGAATGAAGAATAACCACCTCATTTGGGTAAATGCAGGCCCAGTGCCCTTTACTCTATTTGGTGCCCTTTGTTTTCTTGTTTTGTATACCGTGATATACTTGCTGTATATTCAGTGTATATCATGTATATTATCTCTGTTTAACACACCCCCGGTCATAGCAGAGGCGGTCTTGAACGCCGAGATCGTCTAAAATCTTCAAAGAGAACCGCTAGTAGACCCTTTGTAAAGATATGCGCAATTTGATAACGAGGCGGGACATGGCAGACGCGAACTTGACCTTTGCAACCTTTTCCTGACAAAGTGAATGTCCATTTCGATATGCTTAGTGCGTTGGTGTTGAGCAGGGTTACCTGAAAGGTAGATGGCACTAATGTTATCGCAATATACCAAGGTTGCCTTACGAATGGGACAATGAAGCTCCAAAAGCAAATTACGTAGCCAACATGACTCGGAGACCACATTTGCGACCCCTCGATATTCGCCTCTGACCTTTGGAGCGTGATGAGTTGCTTGACGTTTTGCCGACCATGAGACTAAGTTGTTGCCAAGGAACATACAGTAGACAGAAGTCGACCGTCTGGTGTCGGGACAACCACCCCAATCAGCATCTGTGTAAGAGACAAGTGTGGATGTAGGCGAAGGATACAAGTACAACCCATAGTCCAGTGTCCCCTGAATATACCGAATGATGCGTTTGATTGCATTCATGTGCTCAACCCTGGGATCATGCATGAATAAACACACTTGCTGAACCGCATATGTAATATCCGGTCTGGTAAAGGTAAGATACTGGAGGGCCCCTGCAAGACTGCGATAGCGGGTCGGGTCCTCGTATGGTGCACCTGCTGCGGCACTTAGCTTTGGGTTTGCATCAACCGGTGTGGAAGTGGACTTACAGGATGACATCCGACCTTCTATGATCTCAAAGCATACTTCCGTTGAGGCGAAACAAGCCACCTGAATGGCGTTTGACGACAATCCCCAAAAATAACTCAACGGCCCTAAGTCCTTCATAGCAAATTGTAATCGAGCATGGCCATGATAGACTGACGCAAAGCATCGGAGGAGGCAGTCAAGATGATATCATCCACATATAACAGAATATAGGCCAATGACGAACCACGGCGGTAGATGAACAAAGAATTGTCTGACCTGCTGTGTGTGAACCCAATAGTCGAAACAAAATCAACAAATCGTGTATACCAGGCACGTGGGGACTGCTTAAGCCCATATAATGACTTCTTCAATAAACAGACATGATGAGGGCGGTTGGGATCCCTGAAACCCAACGGCTGATGCATATAGACTGTTTTCTTGAGATCTCCATGTAGAAAAGCATTCTTGACATCTAACTGATGAATCGGCCAAGTCTTTGAAAGAGCCAAGCTAAGTACAGTGCGAATGGTAGCCGGTTTGACCATCGGACTAAACGTCTCACCACAATCAATACCAACCTGCTGAGTCTTACCATCACCAACAAATCGCGCCTTATGCCGAGCAAATGACCCATCTGAATTCTCCTTATGAACAAAAATCCACATAGACCTGATAATATTAATACCATATGGACGGGGCACCAACTCCCACGTCTTATTATCAATAAGAGCATTATATTCATCAGTCATAGCAATTTTCCAATTAGGGTCATTTAATGCGGACGGCGATTGCGAGGCAAGGGATTTAGAGACATCGAGAATGTAAATTAAAATGTCTTTTAGGTGTAAAAATACCCGGCGACTACGAGTGACCGGTCTATGACTCGAGGAAGAATTAATGGAATTTTGGGAATTTTACGGGCTCGGGACGGGTGGCGGCGAGCGATGGGCTCTTGGCCCAAATCGAAATCATTTGGACTCGCGGACCAGTTCAGGCTGGGCTAGACCGCCCGATTCTTTGGAGCCCATTCAGTAATTTGGAAGAGCTGGGTGTGGCAGATCTTGTTGGGCGTGAGGCGATGGGCCCATTGGAGGATTTTAGATGCAGGAGATGTCAGAAAAATTCCGAATAAGATCTGGGGATATTTGGTCATCCAAAAAATTATACGACTTAGGTTCGGGAGTATGAACTTTCGTAAATGGAAATTGAGTTTCATCGAAAATGACATGGCGATTGATTATGATTTTCTTGGAGGATAAATCAAAACACTTATAACCACGATGATTTGACGGATAACCCAAAAATACACACGGAGTAGACCGAGCCTGAAGTTTGTTAATTGTGGTGGATGGGAATAACGGATAACACAAGCACCCAAAAATCCGAAGATGAGAATAAGATGGGTTCTTATTATATAGTATTTTTAGGGGGGAAGAATATGTCAGACCCTTAGAAGAAATTATGTTAAGAAGATATGTGGCCATTTGTAGAGCATGATGCCAAAAATATGGAGGTATGGAGGCATGTATAAGGAGAGTTCGGACAATGTTATTTATGGAACGAATTTTGCGTTCGGCTTTCCCATTTTGTGAAGATGTATGAGGACATGAAAACCAAAAATTTATCCCATGAGTAGCACAAAACTCTCGAAACTCCCTATTGTCATATTCTTTCCCATTATCACATTGAATATTTTTTATTTCTCTTTCGAATTGAGTACGAATGAACGCTCTAAATTTTATGAAGACGGAAAACACTTGTGATTTATTCGCAATCGGAAACGTCCACAAAAATCTAGAATAATCATCTAAAAAGAGAACATAATAACGATGACTCATTGAACTAAGAACATGAGATGTCCATAAGTCGCTATGAATAATGTCAACTGGTATAGAAGTATGAGAATTGGAGTCTACAAATGACAACTTAACAATTTTTCCTAATGAACAAGACTGACAAATTGGAGTATGATTTGTACCCTTACAAGAAATAAAGCTATTTTTATCTAAAGCTGATAAAATAGAAGATCCCGGATGACCCAGACGAGCATGCCACATGGAAGGAGAGATGGCTGCAAAAGCTGATGGCAAGGCTGGACTCGATGGTGGCAAAGGGCATGATAGGATCTGATCTCCCTACTATCACACCTCATGAGATGACTCCCCGTCTTGAAATCCTTCACAGAGAAACCGAAAGGATCAAATTCAATGAAAGCAATTGTCATTTGTGAATTTTCGGACAGACACTAAATTTTTAATCAATTTAGGAGCATGTAAAGTATTTTTCAAGAGGAGTGGTGGATTAGGAGGTGACAATGTTTTCTGACCATACCCTAGAATTGGAATAGAACTGCCATTACCAACAATTATCCCCCGAGGGGTGCTCAAATTGGAATAAGATAAGAGAGTACCTGATTCGAAAGTCATGTGAGTAGTGGCCCCGGTGTCCATGTACCAATTTGGGTCCGGTTGGGATAATCCCAATGTGTGCATCGCGGCCTCGATATCGGTCTGAGTGGGGCATGCTGCATGATGGGCTTGCGGAGGACGGGCCCAAGGACTCCTGGTCGTCTTTGGGCCAGGTACATTCTGCATTGTGGGGGCCGTTCTTTGGGCCAGCGGCGATGGGCGCCAATCTTTGGGTATTGGGCACAGTGCGTTGGCGACCAAGCGTGGCGGCTTCTTTGGAGGTGCGGGTGCCGCGCGCCGCCCCATTCTTTGGGCCACGGTGGTGGTGGGCCTTTGTACCCCGAATGGGACCCACCGCCTGCTTGTTGCTCACCGGAACCGCCACTAGAACCACCTCGTTTGCCCCCGCGGTTTTTGTTATTTTTGCGATTATTCTTGCCGCCACCATTATTATGGTTTTGGTCCGAATGATTAACAAAACCCGAAGAACTAGGAGAGGATGCCACCATGACAACTGGGCTTGCTCCGGTAGCCGCCTTTTTAGCCAAACCGGCTTCTTCCAACGTCAGCATGGAGCGGGCTTGATGAAAGTCGGGAAGAGGGTTGCTTTGGCGAAGGAGAGTTCCAACACCATTATAGGCCTCCGAAAGTCCGGCAACCAATTGTAGAACTAGACGATTATTTGTCACTGGTGCGCCAACATTACGGAGTTGATCCGCCAATTCCTTTAGTTTCTTGCAATATGCAGAAACGTTGAAATCGTCCATTCGAGCGAGAGAGAAATCACGCTTTCGAGTGTGACGATAGGGGAATGTTGGTTGTCTTGGAATATGTCACGCAATCTATTCCATGCAGCCATAGCCGTGGTATCGGGCTCCATAATCGTCTGTAGAAGGTCCACTGAAATAGTGGCGTATATCCACCGAAGAACGGTAGCATCAAGTATAATCCATACCTCAGGATCCTCCGCAGGAAGGGGTCTAGCGGGAGGAATTATGTGGTGAAGAACTTGATAAGAGATAGCGTGAATTTTAAACAACTCCGCCCACGTTGCATATTGAACGTTTTCCATCTCAAGGACAATAGGGACACTGAGCTTGATATTGGAAACCGTGAGGGCAGGGTGAAAATTATTCTTAGACATATTTGAAAGAACAAAGAAGGAGGATAAATTTAAGAGGTTTTTGAGAGCGGAAGACGAGATATTTGGAGAGAAAAACCCGAGGGAGGGGGGGGTTCTCGGCCAAAGAAGAGGCAAAAGTTTGAGAGAAGAAAACTTTTGTTTAGACCTAGTCTCTTGATACCATGAAAGAAATAATCCCCTTGATTATTTTCATTAATTGAAAGACTATATATACAAGTTACATATTTCTATAATAGGAAAAAACCTTTTCCTATTCTACTTCTAAATCCTTATTCTACCATAATTCTAACTCTACAATTATGGTAGGTGTATAATACTAATTAAGGTATCATTTTCATCCTAATATACTACAAATATATTACAATATACATTCCTTAATATACAAGAATTGTCCTACTGTTTTGCTGCCCTATTTCCGTGACTGGGCCACTTCGTCCAGGCCATTTGGGTCGTCTGGAACTGGGCTGCCACTGCCTCTGCTGGTATACCTGTGATATACTGCTGTATATTCAGTGTATATCACAGGTATATTACCTCTGTTTAACACAGCACTCTTTAGCTGCAGACTTGTTCCTCACATTCAACTGTGAATGAAGAATAACCACCTCATCTATGAGCAAAGACAAGGATAACCACTTGAATATTTGCACTTACTTCTAGTTACTTTGATTATCTGAAACTTTTCAAAAGTATTTTTCACCACATGAAAGAAAACCAATTTATGTATTTCATGAGTGTAAGTCATTCTCCACTACAGTTGTCACCATCCTTGCTTAAGCCTTAACACAACTTTCATCAATCTATACAACTATTACCAAACAGTATTCCCTGACCACCTTTCGCTATAACTGCATATTGAAAACATTTTACACTGATCCAGTAAATGGATTTCCTCATAAAAATTATCAAGAGGAATATGTAATGGAATATGTTTTGCGTCCAACCAAATGGAGCCTATAGCGGATGTCAAGTAATACTCACTGAAGCAAGTTTAAGACTCGAGCAATGGACATTGTTTCCATGTTTCACGGCCTGATTATGTGAAACTTGTTAAGAGGAAAAGAAGAAGGATGCTTAAGGACAGTTTACTTTATAACATAGCATAACAACCTGGATGAACTTGCTGGGAAGTTTTCCCTGTATGTCCTTCTGTGGGATGCTAAAGTAAAACCCTTGCCTGTTATTGAATGGGATCTTCAAGTTCGGCAGTTTGAAATCTTGACGATACTTATTTGCGAGATTGTGTATAGCTATGAATTCAGTGTGTTAGAAACTAAGATTAGAAGAAATTAAATCATGTAACAGAAAACTTCCAATCCCACTGCTTCCTTCACTCATCTCTGTTGCATACCCAGTTTTACAAAACCCAAAAAATTTCATTCAATTCCAAAACTAAACTAAATCGTGTAATGCAGAAAAACCTTCGCTGGTATCACAAAATGATCTCCGAGCCATATCAAGAAGCCCATCAGCACCAGCCTTAACATCAAAACATTGTTGTGTTCGTGCAACAAAAGGAACTCGTGTATGAAGGACATCTTCATCAATCACCTCTCCAATTCTGAGAAAACAAATATTGCATGGATAAAATAAATACATGAACAGCTTAATGGATATTGTGACATGATTATCGTCATCTAGGAATGATCATATAATAATGTAAAACTATATAGACATCACCACTCATTAGAATGTAATTTGCCACATCATAGCATCTTAATCCTTTCGTGATGAACTTTATTTTGATCTCATACTTCGTTAATTAAGTGAAACTAATTTCCAAAGTAACAAAAACAGTATCCGTTGAATATCCTAAATCATCATACTAGAACTGTGCAGCAGTTAAAAAGGATTGAGTAGACACGGGAATAATTAGCTTCATGGACGTTAGACAAAATTGAGAAACATCCTCTCTTTCTGCAGAACAAGAATGGAAAAAGAATGTCCTCCTAGAGGGGATTGAGGTGGAGAAGATTCAACATACATTAACAATGAAGAAAAGGAACTGTCTGAATTCTGAAGAGGGCTCTCCAACATGGAGGGCATTGGAGGAAAGCGTCATATATCTAAGCAACTTTGAACTTTACCTTTTCCTTATTGAAGTATATTTTTCATTCTCACATACGGTCTTGTAAACATTTCCAAGCAGAAAACTCTTGGCTTCTTTGAGCACCTGAATCACGAGCTAGTTATTGTACCAGATAAGATCCAGAAAAATGTAAACCCCTGAACCCAACAATGGTGCTGCACCTTGGAGAGTAATGGTAAAGCATCAAGAGCTGTTTTGAGAAGAATAATGCTGGATATCATAATTTGGCTCCTTCTTCCATTATCCGAAGCCAATACTTCATTAGTAACTCTCTTTGGCTTGAAGCAGAAGTGACAAAGGACCCTATCTAGATGGAGAAACATACATTAACTTTCTGAAATGGAACAAACTATATAAAATACGAGTGAGAATCCGCCTCCTTGGTGTTACATGGTTACCTGTTTCTTTCGGAAACTTAAGAAGGGCCTGAGACAAGCCAAAGAATAGCTGTTCATTGCTCATCAACTCATCCTGGAGATAAATTGAGAAAAGTGTCAACAGTGTAACTTCTTTAAAGTATGAGATTTCAATAAAGGATACACCAAAAAGAAGACAAACAAAGTAGTGAGCTGAATGTCAATACTGTGAAGATGAAAACCCTGTCTTTTATCCAACTTGATATGCACTAGAACTAAGTTTAATAGCTTTGACTTTGGTTGAGATACCAAGGCAGAGGTATTACATCCAAAAAAAGAAAATAGAATCCATTTTGCATTAGCGAAAGACCAGCATATATAATGCAGACCAAAAGTAATAATGCTTTAAAAAGCTGTAAAGCATGATCATGTCAAAAATCAGTAACGAAACAGTTTTAACACTTTTGCTTGAAGATAGTATATACTTGGAGGTTTCGGCTAGGTCAAATTATATCCTGAAAAGCACGGCATAAACTACGAGATCACAACTCTCAGAAGCAGCTGAAGGTGTGTTTAAACTTCAATGCAACTAAAGCCCAATCATGTAATAACCAAAGCAACACTAACATATTTTTTTGACAACCAAAGCAACACTAACATATTAATAAAGCCTTTTTCAGAGAAGGCTCCTCTCAATAACATAATTCTTCTGGTGGAGATATAACCAATAATAACTATGCCTCAGTGCCAAACAAGTTGGGGTCGGCTATATGAATTCTCACTATTCCATTTAAGTTCAATTCATGTCATCATCCTGGAGGAGATATAACCACAATAGATAAATTCTTAAAGAAGAAAATTACTAGACAAAAGTAAATGTAAAACATGATTTTTTTCAGGAAGGATGATAGCAAATTCTGGTTCCATAACAACAGAGCATGTTATATATTCTTCTGTCTCATGCAATACATTGAGAACTTACTGTAGGAAGATATTCCTTCATCATTATTCTCCTAAATATACAATATATATACATGGATCCTATGCTTGATTAATGGAAGACTATTCTACCTTACCTAATTTACAAGATCCTAATTACAATTACAATAATGAGAATAATTACAATATCAATTATAATAATGAGAGAGGTGATTATGGGATCTTCCCATAATCACTCTAACAGTCCCCCGCAGTCTTAGCTAGAGGTTCTCGGATGCTGAGACTGTCCCTGAAATCATCAAAAAGTACGCGCGGAAGACCTTTTGTAAAGATGTCAGCTATCTGATAACGGGACGGCACATGGAGAACACGGACTTGACCATGGGCAACTTTTTCTCACACAAATAAAATATCCATTTCGATGTGTTTTGTGCGCTGATGCTGAACATGATTGCCAGATAAGTAGATTGTACTCACATTGTCACAATAGACTATTGTTGCCTTTTCAATCGGACAATGGAGCTCCAGTAGTAGATTACGGAGCCAATATGATTCAGCAACATCATTTGCCACCCCTCGGTATTCCGCCTCTACACTGGATCGTGACAGTGTTGACTGTCGTTTGGAGGACCATGAAATAAGATTGTCACCTAAGAACACACAATAGCCGGAAGTGGAACGACGTGTGTCTGGGCAGCCACCCCAATCCGCATCAGTGTAGGCAGAAAGACTCGAGACGGAGGACTTATACAGATAAAGTCTGAAATGTAGAGTACCCTTAACATACCGCAGAATCCTCTTGAGGCCCCCCATATGTTCCTCCTTTGGATCATGCGTATGTAAACAAACTTGCTGGACCGCATAGGAAATATCAGGCCTCGTAAAAGTCAGCTACTGCAATGCACCTACAAGGCTGCGGTAATGTGTGGGGTCGATGTATGGAGTTCCTGAATCGTTGCTCAACTTCGCCTTCGTGTCAACCGAAGTATGGGAAGGTTTGTATGAAGACATCCTGCTTTGTCAAGTATCTCCTCGGCATACTTCTTTTGACTGAGAAACAAACCACATGCATAGTGAGTAACAACAATGCCAAGAAAATAATTCAACTGACATAAGTCCTTCATTGCAAATTCAACTGCAAGAAGGGACATAATGGACTGGCGAAGTGAAGTTGAGGATGCAGTGAGGATAATGTCATCAACATACAGAAGTATATAAGCCACATCAGTGCCTTTTCGATAAATAAAAAGAGACTGATCGGACTTGCTATGAAAGAATCCCAATTTGGAAACAAATCCTGCAAACCTGTTATATCATGCTCGAGGAGCTTGTTTCAAACAATATAAGGATTTCCTCAACAGGCACACATGATCTGGACGGGCAGGATCGCGGAATCTCAACGACTGATGCATGTATACCGTTTCCTGCAAGTGGCCATGTAAAAATGCATTATTGACATCCAACTGATGAATGGACCATAACTTGGACAGTGCCAGACTAAGAACAGTCCTGATAGTTGCGGGCTTGACTACCAGACTGAATGTTTCACCGCAATCTACTCCCACCTGCTGAGACCTGCCATCACCAACAAGACGAGTTTTGTATCTCGCAAAAGAACCATCAGATTCTTTTTATGGAAAAAAAATCACATAAATCGAATTATGTTCACATTAGATGGTCGTGGTACCAAATCTCACGTCTTATTTTGAATAAGAGCAGTAAATTCATCTAACATGGTAGCCTTCTAATTCGGGTCTGATAAGACAGCTTTGAGATTTTTTGGTATTAGTGAGGGTTGGACTGAAATGGTTAGGTTAAAATGGTGTTTAGGTCGAAAAATCCCGTGCATTGCACGGGTTCCATGGTCTGTTTAGGAGTTAGATCATTGGATGGTTAGGTGGTGTTTGGATTTTGGGCCGAAACAGTGGGTAGGGTGGTTTCGGTATTTTGGGCCGAAGTAGTGGGCCCGGTACTGGTCTGTACAACCCTAAACTAATCTCCAATGTGTCTAACCTACCCCAACAGTCATCATCATCCCCCTTCCCATACATCCCCCATTTCTGACGGTAAGTTCCGCTCCGACCACTCATCGACGGCAGCAATGATGCTCGATTTTATTTTTTGTTTTATTTTTTTGGGTGAAAACTTCTGGTGAACAGTACTCCAACGAGTGAACATTACCGGAAACAGTGACGTGACTGTCGTGAACAGTGTCGGTGAACAATATTTTTCGCCGGCAACAGGTTCGATTCAACTGGAGTTGGTACCTCCGGTTGTCCGTATCCATTCTTTGTCCTTAACCTTCTTGTTAAATTTTGCCATCTCTTGTCTTTAGTTATAGCATTCTTGGCGTAGTGGTGTTACTTGCCTTTAGATTTTTATTAACTTGAGCTTGCACTTTGGTCCTTTCATGTTGTAGTGTAAACGTTTGAGTAGTTTATTATTTTATATTTGCTTTAGTGGCTTTGGTAACTGATGGTAAACCAGGGTCATGTTCTCGGTCGGGGACAGGGGCGAGGGTTAGGGTGGTAAGTGGGGTAAGAAAGAGGCTAGACTTAGAATATGGTCTTGGAACATTGGGACTTTAACGGGGAAGTCCATAAAGCTAATTAAGATTCTTAAGAAGAGAAGGATTAATATAGCCTGTGTCCAGGAGACCAAGTGGGTAGGACCTAAGGCTAAGGATGTAGACGGGTATAAGTTATGGTTCTCGGGTAGATCGCAATATAGGAATGAGGTAGGCATTTGGTAGACAATGAGCTAAGGGAGTAGATGGTAGAGGTGATGAGGGTCAATAACCGGATGATAACGATTAAGTTGGTAGTTGGACGGTGCACTATGAACATTATTAGTGCTTATGCGCCATAGGAGGGCTTGGACGAAGAGGAGAAGAGACACTTTTGGGAGAATTTGGACAAAGTGGTAGGAGGCATACCATCCACTGAAAAGTTATTTGTAGGAATGAATTTCAATGGTCATATCGGGTCACTTCCGAGGGGTATGACGATGTGCATGAAGGCTTTGGAATCGGGGATAGAAACGGGGGAGGCGTCTCCCTTTTGGAGTTCGCTAGAGCTAGTGGGATGGTGATAGCCAATTCGAGGTTCTTGAAGAAGGAGGAACACTTGGTGACTTTCCGTAGTTCATTGGCTAAGACTCAGATATACTTTTTTGCTACTTAGGAAGGTTGACAAAGGTCTTTGTAAAGACTGTAAAGTTATTCCGAAGGAGGATGTTACTACCCGACATAAGCTTTTAGTGATGGATTTGGAGATCAAGTTGGAGAAGAAGAGGGTGGTGGATGACATGTTAAGAATCAAATGGGGGAGTTTGACCATGGCTAGTGCAAATGAGATGGAGGAGAGGTTGATGGCCAGTGTGGCTTGAGATAGTAGTGGAGATGCGACCGGTGTGTGGGACAAGACGGCTAGTTGCATTCGGGAGGTGGCTAGAGAAGTGCTAGGGGTCTCGCGGGGTAACAATGGTGGGCATCGAGGGGACTGGTGGTGGAATTGTAAAGTCCAAGAGAATGTGGAAGTGAAGAAATTGGCGTATGTGAGATTGGTAGAAAGCAAGGATGAGGTGGAGAAGTGGACGAATAGATAATTGTATAAGATAGCGAGGAATGAGGCAAAACAAGTGGTTACGACGGCGAGAACGGCGGCTTTTGAACGCATGTATATGGAATTAGAGGAGAAAGGCGGGGATAAGAAGTTGTACAGACTAGCCAAGGCAAGGAAAAGAAGGGCACGTGACTTGGATCACGTCAGGTGCATCAAGGACGAGGACGGAAAAGTACTCGTGAAGGAAGTGCATATTAGGCGGAGGTGGCAGTCTTACTTCTATAAACTCTTGAACGGAAAAGGAGATGGAGACATTGTGCTGGGAGATCTGGAGCATTCTGGTAGGTACCGGGATTTTGAGTATTATAGAAACATTAAGGTTGGGGAGGTTAAGGGTGTTATTCGCAGGATGCGCAAGGGACGAGCGACCGGGCCTGATGAGATCCCAGTTGAATTATGAAGAGCGCAGGCAGTGCAGGTTTAAAGTGGCTGACTGAGTTGTTTAACGTCATTTTTAAGACGACAAGAATGCCCGAAGAATTGAGGTGGAGTACAATGATTCCCTTGTACAAAAACAAAGGTGACATCCAGAGTTGCAACAACTATAAGGGTATCAAGCTGCTGAACCACACTATGAAAGTTTGAGAAAGAGTCGTGGAGATGAGGGTGAGGAAATACATATCTATTTTCGAGAACCAAATTGGATTCATGCCGGGGTGTTCGACTACCGAAGTCATTCATCTTATTAGGAGGTTGGTGGAACAGTATAGTGAGAGGAAGAAAGATTTACATATGGTTTTCATCGACCTCGAGAAGGCATATGACAAAGTCTCTAGGGAGGTTCTATGGAGATGTTTGGAGGTTAGAGGTGTACCTGTGGCGTACACTAGGGCTATCAAGGATATGTATGATGGAGCCAAGACTAGGGTACGATCAGTAGGAGGAGACTCGGAGTACTTTGGGGCTGCATCAGGGATCAATTCTTAGCCCATTCTTATTTGCCTTGGTCATGGACAGACTGACGCGACAAATCCAATGGGAGGTACCATGGTGTATGTTATTCGCAAATGACATAGTCCTGATTGATTAGACTCGCAGCGGAGTGAATGCCAAACTGGAGGTTTGGAGACAGACTCTGGAGTCTAAAGGGTTCAAGTTGAGTAGGACCAAGACAGAATATTTGAAGTGCAAGTTCAGCAACATGAGCGATCCTGAGACAGGCGTGGATGTGAGGCATGGTACTCAGGTCATTCCGAAGAAGGAAACTTCAAATACATAGGGTCTATTATCCAAGGGAATGGAGAGATTGATGACAACGTTACACATCGTATTGGGGCCGGTGGATGAAATGGAGGCTCGCATCTGAAGTCTTGTGCGACAAAAAAATGCCAACTAAACTTAAAGACAAGTTCTATAGGGCGGTGGTTAGACCGATTATGTTGTATGGGGTAGAGTGTTGACCAGTTAAGACATCGCGCATACAAATGATGAGAGTTGCGGAGATGAGGATGCTGAGATGGATGTGTGGGCATACAAGGAGAGATAGGATTAGGAATGATGATATCAGGGATAAAGTGAGAGTGGCCTCGGTGAAGGATAAGATGCGGGAAGTGAGGTTAAGATGGTTCGGGCATGTGCAGAAGAGAGACAGATGCCCCAGTGCGGAAGTGTGAGAGGTTGCCTATGGACGGGTTCAGGAGGGTAAAGGTAGGCCAAAGAAGTATTGGGGAGAGGTGACTAGACGGGATATGGCGCAGGTATAACTTATTGAGGACATGACCTTAGATAGGGGGTTGTGGAGGACACGGATTAGGGTAGAAGGATAGTAGGTAGTCGAGCGTAGTCCTCTTTACGCTTACAAAATGATAGTGTAATGTTATTACTGTAGGCTCGATTAGCCTGTTACACTTAGTTTGATTCCTGCTGCTATGTGTTCTTTAGTGTAATTTATTTATCTTATTTAGTTGTGTTAGCTACTGCTTCCTGTTGTTAGAATGCGCTACCATTGCGTATTTGATTTTTACTATCTGCATGTCCACAATGCTTTAATTTCTCGTCTGAGTTTGACTGCTTCTCATACTTTGTTTTTGCTTTGCCTGATTATGCTTTGTCTTGAGTCGAGGGTCTCCCGGAAACAACCGCTCTACCTACTAAGGTGGAGGTAGGTCTGTGTACATTCTACCCTCCTCAGACCCCACATTGTCAGATTTCACTGGGTATGCTGTTGTTGTTGTTGTTGTATGTAGCCATTTGAAGAGCATGATGCCAAAAATTTGATTGTGTGGACGAATGCATAAGGATAGAGAGAGTCATATTGTTGATTGTTCGAATCTTTTTTTCAGCTTTCCCATTTTGAGAAGTGTATGTCGACAGGAAATACAGACAAACATAAAGGGTCTAAATTTATGTTTTGGCATCATACTATCTCACAAGTTATTTTGGGTCTTTAAAATATTGGAATTTATTTTAGAAGTGATTCAAAATTTAAACACCTTTTTGAAAAGACATCATATATTATAAAAAAGGTATTACCCATTCTTTAAAGGATAATATATTCTTGTGAAAATGTGCCATCCAATCTTAAAGGGTACATCCTTTCTTTGAAAAAGTATGTTAGTCATTTTCTACTTCTTATAAATAATAAGTACGCTGTAGATTTCCAGCACTTAAAAAAAAAATTCAACAATACAAAATATTTATGCGACATAAAATTCTGCATTCTTACCTCTTCCTTTTTACTAAAGCAGTCGAAAGATTAAAAGGGCTCTTCGAAACTTTTATTTGAGTGCACATTAGAAGATTTTCCTGAGTGGTTAATCGTATCTTGGGAGTAGAACTTCACTTTCATATTTGCACCATGGTAGCGACGAAAATCTACTCTGAAGACAACGTCATCCATAACGTGCCTTGAACTAGGTTTTTCCAATTTCAACTATATCTTATCTTTATTTTATTACTATATTTTATTTGTTCTTCTTAAAGTGATCATTTCTAATATTTTTCCAACATAAATAATTTATGCCCAGCTAATCATAAATTTGATTTTGAAGAGCAAAACTTTAGGACCAATTCATTTGAAGGACAAACCGTGCTATTTTTTCGACTTTGGGCTTTTAAAACTTAAGGACTGATCATTTGGGCTTTAAAAAAAAATTGAGTTCAAGTTATATTCATAATGCACTGTAAAAAAAGTAATTATAAGATGAGATTGCTTCAAATAATAAGAATTTAATTGTAAGTATATATTGATGTGTAAATTATTTTGTACTAGCAATGAATTTAGCATTTTAGTTACTGTTTTTACCAAATTTGCAATTAGCCTTGCTACTTGAAACGAAAATTCTATACGGACGGGAAGTTATGAGATTTTTGACGGAAATTTCATCGGAAAATTAGACAAGTTAATTTCGATAGATTCGGTTGGAAATTCATATTTTTTAGTAGTGACTTGTGAGTTATGAGAGACTTAAATATAATTATCTCATTAATAATTTAATTATGTAAATACTTTTATACCATCGGTGCATAGAACTTCAACTCAAAAGGTAATTGCATATAACCTTTATTATATTTTCTATTGGTAAATAAAATAATTGGTAAATAATCACATATAACAAGTTAAATCACATTAAGGATGTAAAAATTAGGAGTGTGCATGGACCGGGTTGGTTCGGGTTTTTTCAAACACCAAATCAAACTAATTGTGTCGGGTTATTCATTTTATAAACCAAACCAATAAAAATTGGGTTTTGCATTGTCGGTTTTTTCTCCGTTTTTTTGGGTTCGTCGGTTTTTTCATTTTTTTAAAAAAAAGTTGTATTAAATGTTAAAAGAGAGTTCCTGCCCATAATAAGATGTAATTTCATCAAGCAATAGTTATGATCCATCTGATATAAAACTAAGTAAATTATATCGACATTAAATTTTGATTTGCATGAATATTTTAATTACGTTGTATAATAATTATCTTGTATTAGTTCCAGAACCAGAAAAGCATACTACCTAGATGGTATGAACTGTTTGGGTGACAAATGGGAGTTGATTAGTTGGTAAAGCACCTTTACTCACGACCGATAGGTCAAGAGTTTGAGTCACGTTGGAGGGGAAGTATGAAAATACTATAAATCCTCTAAAGGGGTAAATAAAAAAACTGTTTGGGTTACTAGTGGCTTCTCATGATTTATACTCATCACTGTTATAAGTGAGAAAATGTTAAGAGCTACTATATGCATTATGATTTTTCAGCTCCTAAAATCAATTGGACCTTACTAGCTAATTAGTAATTACTAATAGAACTAATATATGTATTAGCCTGAAATACCATTATATATTTGACAATTTATATTAAACAAGTACTACATTTTGTTCATCAAAATATTCATAAATTGTATATGTATAATTAAAAATTTGTATATATATAATCAGGTCGATTTTGTCTTGGTTTTAGTTAAAATCAAACCAAACCTATTATGATCAGATTTTTTTCTAATACCAAACCAAACCAACAACTAATCGGTTTTTTCCGTTTGATTCAATTTGTCGGTTTGGTGCGATTTGTAGGCTCTGTTTGTACTGCCCTAGTAAAAATCCATTGCAACATTTGTGTATACATAACTAAAATATAGTTCTATTTTCATCATCACAATTTTGATATAACTTGTTTACCAATGAAACGATCCATTATATTGCACATACAGAGAGGGAAGTGAGATGATGTAGGGCTGCCTATCAGGTGGTTCAGTTCGGGTTTGAAAGTTATCGGTTAAATTTATCGATTATCGGTAAAGATATTTTGGTCAATCAACATTTATATTCATGTTTTTAAAATAATATAGAGATATATTAATTCTTTTATTTATAGTTCTTTATAATTTTGTTTCCTAATTTTATATTTCTTTTACAAGATATCTTTACTTTTACTCAATAAGATTATGAGGAATAACACACGAGATCTTTTTAGAGATATTTTTTTCTAGTTTGCAAAGGGTCTAATTTACATGATTTGACCCTCGTTGTATCAGATAAGGAAGGTATTTTGACAGTTATAGCTTAAACTCTGAGCACAAGCTGTTAAACAGAAAAGATAACTCTTCCCGAGGCTCCCGTCGACGTCTCCGG
Organism: Anisodus acutangulus; assembly: GCA_029783415.1. Lineage (NCBI taxonomy): Eukaryota > Viridiplantae > Streptophyta > Magnoliopsida > Solanales > Solanaceae > Anisodus > Anisodus acutangulus. The sequence continues at coordinate 2,214,132 of CM056505.1, read as the reverse complement.
ACTTCCGACGGACGACCTATGCCAACGGGTAGCGACATAGGCCAACGGAGGCTCTGAGGGCTGGGCTCGGGGGTCCCAGTTCCGAACCCGTCGGCTGTCGGAGCACCTGCTAAAAATTCACTAAATAAGTCAAATTCTCACTAAAACGGTACAACAAATAGCGTAACATTGCCTATTTAGCTTCAGTTATATGCTACAACATTAATTTGATTAAAGGAAAATCAAAGCTTTCACTTCAATCTTTGAAGCTACGTTCACTATTCAATCAATGATAGGCTTTAAGCCTTCCCTTATTTTACAGAGGTTTCCATTCTACTTAGAATTCCTCATTAGGTTAATCCGTTAATGTTTTTGCCGAGTTTTAAGCTTCGACTGCTAAATTCAAAACTGGCTGTATTACACATTTTGAATTCGCTCATGCGAGTGTTCTCAGAAATCACTGATTAATAGAATAACTCGTCTTTTTAGTCTATCATTTGTTAGTCGATTCGGTTGGAAAATAATATTTTGAATATTATAACTCAAATAATTATAAAAAATATGTAATTGAAATTTATAGTGTTCAAATTCTAAATACGACTATCATAAGATTAGGAAATACAACCAAGGAAAGCCAAATGCACTAGGTTAACGCTATGCGCGAGATCCGGATAAGGGCAAGACCACAAAGGTATATTGTACGCAACCTTACCTTGCATTTCTGCAAGATGATGTTTTCACGGCTTGAACCCGTGACACCCTGATCACATGGAATTAAGTTTACCAGTTACCCCAAGGCTCCCCTTAAAAAATATTCACTTATCCATTTGCACACCTCTTAACAAAATACTAATTTCTAGGTAAAAATAAGTAATTTGACTAAAATACTCCTAATTAAATAAGTATTGAAATTTGGTCATCTAACATTTAATAAGGGTAAATCTGACAAAGTAAAGTTAATTTTTTCTTGATTTAATAAATAAATACTCTTTTTTACTTAAAAAATAAAATTTAAATAAATACTTTTTTTTATCCGGAGGAAATATACTATGATTAAAATAACTAAAGGCCCATAAATTGAAAGGTGGATGGGGAGCATAAACAGAAAAGGCAGGTTATTGCATTGCATGGCAACAAGTCAAATACTTACCCCACTTTATTGACACTCCCTCATTTATTGCCGGCTGGCGGCAAATCTAGTGCAGGACCTTTTATCCATGTTAGACAAAAAAGGTTTTATTATTACAATAAATCCTTATTTTTATCGCATTAAAAATTAGAAAAAATGTGAAAATTTGAATCTATTTTTATTTATTTATTTTCCTTTGTTTCAATTATATGATGTGGTTAACGGAATACAATTTTTGATAACAACAGAGTATTGCCACAACTTCAAAATTTAATAAAGTGATTTAGAGCACGAAAGACAAGAGTGTGGTATTTTTAGTCTCAATTCGAATTAAATGATTTTTATGAAAACGAAGTGCATATTTACGAAAGGAATAAAATTGTATTAGAAATATAGTTCTTAAGAATTGTATACGGTAAAAACCAACACGACACATGGCATAGTCTTAGTAAAGAGTCGAAGGGAACGTCCACGTCTTGCTAAGGTTGAAGGTTACCTCGAAGTGAGATCGGGCGTCAGTGTAAATCCGGGAGTTCAAGCAGGACCGGGTAGTGTCCGAACCAGATGATACTGGCAGAAGGTCGAAGATACTCAACACATAACCGTTTACGGGCATGACGCCGACAGTTACTCCTTTCTCATTAAATCATCATTTAAATTATAGATTGTTTCTTTAACATCAATATTTTGTACTGTTAACTATAAAAGGAGTCCAACTTTCATGTTGGAAGGACATCTCATTCTCATTACATTCACTTGCAGGATTTTATTATAAACTTAAGATACTCAAGCTCTCAATATTGACTCGAGTTTAAAGCAATTCAGTTAAGGACCAGATCAATCTCATGAACAAGTCTTAATCAAGATTCTATCAATTCAGGCTATTTCTATTGCTTATTATTTACATTTGCTTAGTTATCTCTAATTATTTATTACGTTTGCTTACGAATCAATCTACGTATCCTTAAAACCACTTATAATTTCAACTATATTCTTTTTGGGGTAAACAAGAATTAAAAATATCTAAGAAATAATTGAGAAAGAAATCATATAAAAAGTAGTTTAATTTGTAATTGAGTTGAGGATCCATGGGAAACAACTTCTCTACCTCCAATGTAGGGTAAGAGTTGCGTACACTTTATTCCCAAACATACTTATAAGATTACATCGAGTATGTTGTATGTTGTGTGAAATTGTCTAATTATAATAGTAATATACAAAATGAAACAAATAAGGTGATATACCAACGCTTATACTCAAAGTGGGACTTATCTATACAAATTAAATTTAATTGAGTTTTAATACGGATTCCGACACTAAATAGGAAACTAAAAAGAAAATCTAGTATGACTCATCATTTAACATTAGAATCCTTAGGGGAAAAAAATCATAATTAAGATTGACTTTTTAAATACACATTATTTCATAGTACTACTACTAATCCGTAAATTTTTGACAGAGTTAAAAAAAAAAGGAGGAAAGTAATCACTTCTCATTTAAGTTGAAATAAGATACTACTCCCTCCGTCTAAAATTATCCTTATTTAAGTTATAATTTATTTCAATTAAATATTCACTCTACTTATGTGTCATTTTTATTAATGACAAAAATAAAATAGAGAAAAATTAAATAATTATACCATGAACTATTAAAATAATAAATAATTTGAGATAATTATTTTTTTAAAATTACTTTTTATTACATAGAGATAGAAAAATGACAAACGAAAAGGAAATTACAACGTGTAGATTCGAAAACTCTGTAATAAAGTAAAAGTTTGACCAACTAACGGAGCTTCTAGATATCCAGTGTTAACAAATAATTTGAAAAGTAATTCAATTTATAGCAAATATGTTTAAGAGTTTGGGACCAAAGTGCGAAAATGAGAGCTTGCTTTCTCTCTGTTTCTATATACTAGAACAAGATCATAAAATACATACATATACACACACGTATATATATATGATTTGCTCAGATAAACATTGCTTATTCGATCTGTAAGTTAAATTAGTACTTCATGCATCAATTTCCTGTTTGTTTATTTATAACTCTGATGCTTTAAATTGAATCAAACAATTCCCCAATTTCCCAATTTTCTGGTCATTTTGGGCTTGATTTGATCCGATAAAAATCCTAGATTTGTGATTAATTCAATTAATTGAAGTATTGAGGTCCGATCTGGTACTTATTAGCTCAATTTCGGAGTTTTAGGGAATTTTGTTAGAAATTAGGGTTAGGGATTTAATTGAGTTATTTAGTTAGATGGCTTCGAATCCTCCATTTTTAGTGGAGGATCAGACAGATGAGGATTTCTTCGATAAATTAGTCGACGATGATGATGACGATGGTGTTGGTTTTAAGGCGACTACATCGGGCCCGGGCTTGGGGACAGGAGTGAGCCCGGTGTATGTCGATGGGAATGAAGCTGATGAGGTTAAGGCCTTTGGTATGATCAGTGTCAGTGATGATGTTGGTTTTAAGGTAACTACATTATCAGCGGGCCCGGTGTATGTAGATGGGAATGAATCTGATGAGGTTAACGCTTTTGGTAATATAAGTAGTATCAGTGAAGGTGCCAATAGTGGAGTTGTTGTTGGTTTTAAGGTAACTACATCGTCATTGGGCCAGGGCTTGGGTGCGAGCCCGGTGTATGTCGATGGGAAGGAATCTGATGAGGTTAAAGACTTTGCTAATCTTAGTATTAGTGATGATGCCTATAGTGGAGTTGATGGTGGTATAAGTGGTGATATTATGAAGGAAGGGGAGAAAGTAGATAAAGATGTTAACTGCAATGCTAAACCGGTCTTATTAGTTGAGGGGAATGGAAAGAAGAGTAGCGGTTCTTTAGCGTCATTGGCTTCTGGTGAGTCAAGCAATGGTAATTTTGAGACTCAGGTAACTGCTGGTAAGACGGAGAATCACACCAGTAGATCAGGCAATGCGGGTGTGAAGGAAGTTGGATGGAGTGCTTTCCATGCTGATCCAGTTACAAATGATGCTTCTGGGTTTGGATCCTATATGGACTTTTTCAGTGAATTGGGGGATAATAACGGTGATGCAATGGGAAATGTGGATAAGGGGTCAACTGTTTTGCCAGCTGAACAGGTTCACGACACAAAACAAGTTCATGAAACAGCATATTTGGAGAATACTAGTTCGTTAACACAGGGTCAAGATGGTTATGGCCATGATGCTACCACAGAACAAGTTGCAGATGGACAGGATCTAAATAGTAGTCAGTATTGGGAAAATCTGTATCCAGGATGGAAGTATGATGCAAGTACCGGGCAGTGGTATCAGGTGGACAGTTATGAATCAGGAGCTAACGTGCAAGGAAGTACTGATTCTAATTTGGTTTCTGATTGGTCAGTTTCTGATGGAATGCCAGAGGTCTCATACCTACAGAAAACTTCTCAGTCTGTTTCTGATAATGTGGCTGAGAGTGGTACGACTGAGAGTGTAACTAATTGGAATCAGGTCTCACAGGTAAACAATGCTACTGAGAATGTGGCAAACTGGAATCAGGCTTCGCAGGCGAGTGGCAATAGCGGGGAAGTGACTGACTGGAATCAGGCTTCACACCTTAACAATGGATATCCATCACATATGGTTTTTGATCCTCAGTACCCTGGTTGGTATTACGATACAATTGCACTTGAATGGCGCTCTCTGGAGAGATACACATCGTCTGCTCAATCAACTGTTCAAGGTGAGAACCAACTGTATCAGAATGGTTTGACTTCACAGCAAACTTTCTCTCACAACAATGATCAAAGAGATTACGGTGCATACGGGCACAATGAGAATAGTAACTTCCAAGGGTTTAGCAGTGGTGGAGGAGATTACAACTGGTCTGTCTCTTTTGGTAATTACAATCAGCATAGCTCAAATATATCGCAAAATGAAAATGTTGCAAAGAGTAAGCCTGTGTCAGAATATAGGGGGAACCAGCAATTAGAGAACCACTACAACCAAGACTTTTCTGCAAGCAGCCATGTTAATAGGCAAATCTCTAATCATTATGAGGGAACAGTTCCATACAATGCAAAAGCAATTCAAAGTCAAAATGACCAACGCTTTTTCTCTGGTGGGGGTTTCAATCAGCAATTAAGTCAGCCAACATTTCAGCAACATGAGCAGAAGCATGTCTCAAGTGATTACTACGGGACTCAAAACACAGCCAATTATTCCCAGCAAGCATTTCAGAGCAGCCAGCAGTTTGCTCATGCTCCCGCTGCAGGAAAATCATCTGCTGGGCGTCCACCACATGCTCTGGTCACTTTTGGTTTTGGTGGAAAACTGATTGTGATGAAAGATCATAGTTCTTTTGGAAGTCAGGTTTGTGTCAAAAGTGTTTCCTTTTTTGTCTTTTCCCGACATTTTGGGTTGCAGTACTCCTACTAATGATTGAAAATATTTGTGCATGGTGTGTAAAGAATCCTGTAGGAGGTTCAATATCTGTGCTCAATTTGATGGATGTTGTCTCTGAGAGAGTTGACAGTTCAAGCCTTGCGATGGGGGCATGTGACTATACCCGAGCTCTGTGCCAACGATCATTTCCCGGTCCACTAGTTGGTGGAAGTCCCAGTATCAAGGAGTTGAATAAATGGATTGATGATAGGATTTCAAACTCTGAATCTCCCGACATGGATTACAGGAAAGGTGAAGTTTTGAGGTTACTTCTGTCATTGCTGAAAATAGCATGTCAATACTATGGGAAACTTCGTTCTCCTTTTGGTACTGAGGCTGTGTTGAAGGTAAAATTTGAAAATTTGTAGGAATAACATGCCTGTATTTAGTTATTGATTATTTGTTTAACCTTTCAAAATAACCATAAATTAGGCGTCTTATCTCAAATAGTGTCTGGAGGAATTTGGGGGGACGTGTTTCTTTTTCATTATATCGTGTTCTCTTTGATGATTTTCACTACAGAAGTACGTGAAGCCTCGAGCCATTATCATTTGAAGAAATCTTTTGCTTAACACCATAGCTTGTGGTATTGTAATACCTTTTACTACTAACTAGGAAAGAGTATTGAAGTTCTAGCTGTTATAATTTTGATGAATTTACATATGTTTTTCACAGTATTTGGTTAGAATTGGCGAAGTTTGCTGAACTTGCTTTTTCATGGTCCATTTTTACCTTGTCAAAAGAAAGTATGTGAAGGAATGTCTTCCTTTTTAATGCATTTTGATTTTTCATCTTCTACAACCATCTAGCCTGATAGCATGAAAAATAGCTCGTCTAATGTTATTTTCACCAAAACCAACAAACTCAGTAGCTGTTGCCAACTTGGTTCTGGTACTTTAACAGGAAAGTGATGTTCCAGAAACAGCGGTAGCCAGATTGTTTGCATCTGTGAAGAGGAACGGGATGCAACTCAATCAATATGGCACTATTGCCCAGTGCTTGCAGCAATTGCCTTCTGAAGGACAGATGCGGGTAATTCTTTTACAACTTTCCTTTCGTAGTTGCTATTTTGATTGTTTGTTTGAGCAGCCAACCGTCTTCATTTTATGCTTTAGGCTACTGCTTCTGAGGTTCAAAGTCTTCTAGTATCTGGAAGAAAGAAAGAAGCATTACAATGTGCACAAGAGGGGCAGTTGTGGGGGCCAGCTCTTGTTCTCGCTGCACAACTTGGTGATCAGGTTTGTCTGGTTCTCAGTACCCTTTAGCCCCAACTCTCCTCCCCCCCCCCCCTCCCAATATTATTTATGTATATATCATTTATATATCTAATACATATATATTTCTTACAAGTTACCAGTTTTCAATTTTTTTTTTAACATATATCTCTATTAATTTATTTTAATTTCATGCGTAATTGTAGTTCTATGTAGAAACGGTGAAGCAAATGGCACTTCGACAGTTAGTAGCAGGGTCACCTTTGCGGACGCTGTGCCTGCTAATTGCAGGTCAACCTGCTGATGTCTTTTCTGTAGATTCTACAGCTCAAAGTGGCATGTCTGTTGTAAATGCGGTTCAACAGCCTGCACAGGTTTTGTGTTCATAACTTGTTACAAGCAGTTAGTATTCATTAGCTTATTTGCTGCCTTTTTCTCCTTGAACTCATTCTTTAATGATTTGCCTAAGCCCCAGGAACTGAGCCTTTAAGGCGGAGCTTGCCATTGACATACTTTGTGTCTTCATTCTATAGAGTATATCATTTCTATAACCTGCAGTGCAGTTATAAACATTTTATCATAATCATTCTGACTTTTAAAGCTTCAACAAAAAGAGCTCAAAAGACATTTTAGCGCGTACTGAAAGTTAATATTGATAAAAAAAGGGAAATGGAGCATAGCTATGTGTTTTTTGATCCCTGGAATTTCAATAAGGCTGCTTTTTTGAGGTCCAAGGACTTCTGTTTGGTTGGAGATAAGTTAGGTGTGGGCACTGGGGTTCAAATCTCAGCAGAGACGAAAAAAGAAAAAAATACTAGGCAAGTTCTTCCCATCCCCCTAAGCCTTGGCGGACCGAGTTACTTGGTAATTATGCTAGTGGGAGGTATAGGTACCTGGTGGAATAGTCGAGGTGCGCGCAAGGTGTCTTGGACACCACCATTATTAAAAGAAAAAAGTTAGGTGTGGGCATTGGTCCGTCAGACGCAAAGCCGTCCCTGGGGCGGTCGTGGAGGCGCCGCCGCACAGGCCCCCCGGCCGGTGGGGCCTCCGCCCCAGAATTTTCATTTTTCTTTTATTGGTTTGAAATATTAAGATATGTATTAAAAATGTCTCCAATCTTACAAGTGGGGATGTAGTCTAGCGGTTGAGGGCTCCCTTCAAAAGTCCTTTCTAGTGAGAGGTCGCCTGTTCGAATCCAATGAGCAGCGAAAGGCTTTATTTTTTAAACACAAAATCAGATTTGGCACTTGACAAAGCATTTTGTTTTTGTTGCAAGTTGTTTAAAAAGGGCCATCAACCAAGTTAATTTTTCATGTGAATAAAAAAGAGCCTCTTTTTGTTTCTCGCACCGGGCCCTTAAAAGTATAGGAATGGCTCTGGTCAGACGTGTAGAGCTTTGATAATGAGTTAGGTGGCGCATTGTTCTGTCAGATGTGCTGAACCTTAATATACCCACACAGGATTCATTAGCTACCCTTAAACCATTATGATTGTTTGTGAATGTTATTTTGAATCCCATCGTGTTATGTTTTGACATATTGATTTTGGTTGTTTTGTTACGTAACTCTATAGATCATAAGTGGATCACTTTCTCTTGTTTTCCCGTTTCTTTGGAGGGAGTTATGTTTAGATACTGACTTTCTGTTGTTTTCTTCACCTAGTTTATTGTTTGTTGAGGATTTAAGGATAATACTTTCTTTGGATTATTACCTTATTTTGATTTCTTCTGGTTATCCTAGTTTGGTGCTAATATCATGCTGGATGACTGGGAAGATAATTTGGCTGTGATTACTGCAAACAGAACGAAGGATGACGAACTGGTGCTTATTCATCTTGGCGATTGTTTGTGGAAGGAGAGGAGTGATGTATGTCTTATGCCTTGTTTTTATTTTATATTACTCTCATTCAGTGGATTGCCTTTGATTTTGTGTCTGTTTCTTCCATACATTTTCTAAAAAAATGATCCAGATTGTTGCTGCACACATTTGCTATCTAGTGGCTGAAGCAAACTTTGAACAATATTCAGATACCGCAAGATTGTGTCTTGTGGGTGCAGATCACTTGAAATTCCCCCGAACTTATGCTAGTCCAGAGGCTATTCAGGTGCTGCTGACCTCTAGTTTTTGTGCATTTTCTAGTCATATGAAGAAATGTGAAACATCTTGTGCCACTACCAGCATATTCAGTCATGTTACTGTATGTGCTACTGGTTAACACGGGTTTATCACTTGACTGATCAAATGCTTGTATGGACAGAGGACTGAGATTTATGAATACTCAAAGGTGCTGGGGAATTCTCAATTTATTCTCCTTCCCTTTCAACCATATAAATTTGTGTATGCACACATGCTCGCTGAAGTTGGGAGGATATCAGACGCATTAAAGTATGCATGCTAGTTCTTTGTTCAGCAAGTTACTTGAGATCCTTTCAGCTGGTTCCTTAGCATTTTTAATTTTAGGTACTGTCAAGCATTGTCTAAATCACTTAAAACGGGCCGAACCCCCGAGACTGAAACATTGAGACAGTTGGTGTCATCTCTTGAGGAAAGGATTAAAACTCACCAACAGGTACCTCTTTATCCTCTCGTCTATGTAATGATTGTCTCAGAGATACTTATGGTGGAACTTTCTGCATACAGGGAGGGTTCTCCACAAATTTGGCTCCTGCAAAATTGGTTGGTAAATTGCTTAACCTTTTTGATAGCACGGCTCATCGTGTTGTTGGGGGCTTACCACCACCGATACCAACAAGTGGCAGTTCACAAGGGAATGAACATCATCATCAGTTTGCTGCGCCTAGAGTCTCAAGTAGTCAATCAACCATGGCAATGTCATCATTGATCCCCTCAGAGCCAACAAGTGAATGGGCAGCTGATAACAGTCGAATGACGATGCACAATAGAAGTGTTTCAGAACCTGACATTGGAAGAACTCCAAGACAGGTGTCTTATCCTGTTTTCTCTGTAAATATTACATTGGACTGGATCTATCTGATCTGGTTTGAAAAGGAGTTCGTTATGAATTTGTGTAGGATCAGGTTGACTCGTCAAAGGAAGCAAGCTCAAGTAACACAGGAAGCAATGCATCAGGAGCTGGAGTGACATCACGCTTTCGCCGCTTTAATTTTGGCTCCCAGCTTCTCCAGAAAACTGTTGGATTAGTCCTCAAGCCCCTGAACAGTCAAGGCCGTCAGGTATATTATTTATCGTTCTCTCATCTTTTTAATTTTCTAGATTGTGGTCCTCACAAAATTTGATGTTGACACTTGTTTCCTTTTGTCTTTATTCCTTGTAGGCAAAATTGGGTGATACGAATAAGTTTTATTATGATGAAAAACTTAAAAGATGGGTAGAGGAAGGGGCTGAACTTCCTGCTGCGGAACCGCCCCTTGCACCCCCACCAACCACTGCTACTTTCCAGAATGGAGCGCCAGATTATAATGTGAAGAGTGTATTAAAAAACAATGGATTTCCGGAAATGAAGAGTCCAACTTCTGCTGATAATGGTGCGGGAATCCCACCTCTTCCACCTACCTCCAACCAATTCTCAGCTCGTGGTCGTATGGGTGTCCGTTCAAGGCAAGTGATTTTGGCGTGTTAATTATTGTCAGATGATATGATTGGACAGGTAGACCTAGAAAAAAGTGGACCATTAGTATGGTCAGTTGACATTTTTGGACGGCTATAAGAGTAATCAACCCAACCTGATTGAACCTTTTGGTGGCTTAAGTGAAACAACCCTTGTTTTACTTACTTGGTCCGATTCTGCTGCTATGTGTTCTGTAGTGTACTTTGTTTATCTTATTTATCTGCGTGAGTTACTGTTTCTTTTTTCAGAATGCGCTATCATGGGTTATTCTCTTTTTGATGTTGCATTTTCATATTGCTTTTTTGCCCGGGTCCGACTGTTTCTCTTGCTTTGCTTGTGCTTATGCTTTGTCTTGAGTCTAGGGTCTCTCGGAAACAACCGCTCTACCTACCAAGGTAGAGGTAAGGTCTGCGTACACTCTACCCTCCCCAAACCCCACGTTGTGGGATTTCACTGGGTATGTTGTTGTTGGTCTGATTCTGAAAGAGGATTTTAAATTGGTGAAGAGTAAATACTTGACAAGATCCTATGGTAGGAGTGGTAAACGGGCGGGTCGGGTTGGGTTGGATATGTGTCGAAAACGGGTTAAACAAAAATGTGAAAAATATCCACCATTAGGTTAACCAACGGATAATATGGATTACATGAATAGTCAAGAGGGAACACAAGCTAAAAGCCAAAATGATCTTTAGACTCCCAGAAAGCAAGAACTCGACAAATATGTATCCATAATATGGATATCCATTTTTAGTGGATAATCAGTTATCCAACCCATGACTTGTGGGTCGGATTGGATGGTTACTTGTTTTCTTAACCATTTTGCCAGCCCCACTCCTAGGCATCAAACTAATCCAAAAGGTACTATCGAGCATTTGTTTCTTTTGTCTATTAGTAATGGTCGTTCCGTAATCAAAGTTGAGTTGACAGTCTCGTTTAACGACGTAAGAATTAATGCTTATCACTGAAAGTGATGCAGAAGCAATGCTTTCAAAGTTTTTGAACCTACTTTTATTGCTTCATATGACCAACATGTACTAGGGGTTTCATCTAGAAAATTTGTTTGGGTACAAAAAATAGGTCACTGAAAGGATTAGAAGTACATGTGCTCTTTTCGATAACTCATTAGAGAAACCTGACTGGCTTCCCTTCCTTCTTTTGGCAGGTATGTTGACACATTCAACAAAGGTGGTGGTAACCCAACAAATCTGTTCCAGTCGCCTTCTGTTCCTTCCATAAAGCCTGCTACCACTGGCAATGCCAAGTTTTTTGTTCCCACCCCAATGTCCCCTGTTGAAGAGACAGGGAACACACCATCCAATGAGCAAGAAACTTCAAGTAATAGCGAGAATGATTCAACCACTGCTGTTAACGGATCGTCCCATTTTCCTGCACCGACATCTAACGCCCTGCCTATGCAAAGATTTGCAAGCGTGGACAACCTCTCCAATCAAGGAACTGGCACTGATTCTCTATCAGCTTACTCCCGGAGAACTGCATCATGGAGCGGAAACTTTCCTGATGCTGCTTACTCCCCAAATAAATCTGAACTAAATCACCGGGCAGTGGATTGAGATGCTAATTCGATGCATTCCTCAATTAATGGTGGCAGTTTTCGTGATGACCTTCATGAAGTAGACCTGTGACGCAACAAGATGTATATACCAAGTTTTGCTCGTCGTCGTGGTATACTGCTCAGTAATCTCTTCACTTTGTTGGTAATCAGGGTAAGTGTGGTCAATGAAGCTGGAAAACATTCTCCTCACACCAGAGTATACCTTTTTCTCCTCTCTTTTTATTTACCTACTTTTTGTAAGATCAGTTGTATGCTGAAAGCAAATGCGCTTTTTAGTTCTCTACCTGTAGGGATATAGGTTTGTATTTCTTGTTCTTTTTTCTCTCTAACACCTGCTGTTTCAGAGATTTGTTATTATAACACAAGGAAAGTGGCCTGAGAAACATTGTACAGTTGATTTATTCATTTATTGAGGAAGCGAACTCTCATTTGATAAATTTTTGAATGGAAGTATATCTCTGTGGAAGAGACTGAAACAAGTTAAGAAAATATGTTACCTTTGTTTCTCATAATCGTCTGTTATTTAATTTTCTATTTACATAAGCGCATAGTGGTAATTTAGTGCACCGAGCTGTCCTTTTATATTTAATTTCTTGGCTTATGTGATGCCTTGAAAGTCATGGTAATTTATATTACTTGACATCGATAAAAGTATAAATTCAACAAGATACAAAAATGAATGTTGCAAATTTCAAAAGTCTCAAACTTGAGGACATCCTTATACAATGTTTCCTATAAAACAACATGCATGTAATAAATTTTCAAGAAACAGGAAATAGTTACATGTACAAACTAATATTACAAACAAATTAGACCAAATTCTCTCATCTATTCTGAATTTTTCATATCAATTCTTGGGCCTTTTTTTGGTATTGTATTTCAGACTCAAAATAGAGCAAGTGTTCGAAACATCCCCCGTGTATCTTGTAGCAGCAATAATGGCAATTCAAATGTTCCCTCTTAACAACACGACGACTCTCTCTCTCTCTCTCCCACACTAAATTAAACAAATTCTTCGCAATCTCAAAGGACACAAAAACATCAATAGCACCATATTCAACTTGTTCATAACACAATTCCTCTGCATCCCACTTACTCAGTGTTACATTCAATGGCTTTTCCATTACTTTCCCAAGCACCTCTTTCGTCATTCTCTTCAATCCCATATTTCCGTACACTTCTTTTCCGTAAATCGAAAACGCCAATCGGTTCAAATCCACCGTGTTCGCCACGAATAGCCTGTGATCGCGGAGCAATTTCTTTGCATCCTCGATAACCCCGACGAATTTGAAATTCGGGTCCCCAAGAAAGTCCACGAGGAATCCGGGAATGGAGTCTTTGTGGAGGAGTTGGAATAGGAGGCAGCGGCGGCCTACGCAGAGCTGGAGGAGAGCAACCGGGTGATTTTCGTCCGGGTTGAAACACGGGAGCCACTCGATATCGAGACCAACGAGGAGCTTGTGGAGTCTCCAACGGTGGGTCGTAGTGTTTGCACAATCCAGGTATTAACGACTGTGGCGTCCTTCGTGGCAGTCACCTCAATTTGGTCACCGTAGAAAGGAACAATATATATTTCAGCCATGAAAGGCAATGGAAATAACCAATAATATTAGCAAATATCCTCCGAAGTTCACAGTATATTTTCACAATATATATAATTGTACAGAAGTTGATTCCTAATACAATAAGAATCCTAACTTACCTTAAATGGTTGATTCCTAATTGAAAAAGAATCCTAAGTTAACTTAAATATACATCTATCATAATTATAAAATATATTGTGAATATTCGGAGAATATTCGCTAATAAATAGGAAATAACGTGTAAATGAAAAATAATATTTACAAGGATAATGAACGCTGTTATTCTATTTTCTAAAATAATTGCTTCTTTTGAAAAAGAAACACTTCTGATTAGTATTAATAATGTTATTCTGTGTAAATTTTGTAATGTCCAAGAAACTTGAATTAGTATTTAATATCCAAATTCTAAATTTATATGACAATATTATGTTTTTACATCAACAACACTCCCAATCTCACAAGTGGGTCTGAAAAAGATATAGTTTACGCAAATTTTATATTTTTTATCACACATTTATTTACCGTCTCAAGTAACAACGCTAGAGGAAAATTAATTTATTTAAGGGTGGGTAGGAAATCACAGCGTAATTATTAGGTTGTGCAATTACATATTTAATTATCATAATGTAATTATGTAATTCATAGCTTCATGTTTGGTTGAACAAATTTACACTATAGCAAGAATTTGAAACATCCCCCCGTATCTCTTGTATCTAGGGTGGCAAAAATAACCTATTTCTTATGTAATCCGTACAATCCATCTGAATTTTAATGCTTTGGGTTACTAATAGAAGAGTTGATAGGTTAAAATGGGTTGAACTTGAACCCAAGGTGACCTACAAAATAATGGATAAAAAACGGGTCCAAGCTAGGGGCGGTAAAATGGGTAAAAAATATGGATACTCGTCCGATCTAATCCATTTAAAATGGATCCAAGGATCGACTCATATTATCCACTTAAAATATGAGTAAAATGAATAAAATTCACAACTTTAATAAAATAAGTTTCTTAAAAATAAGAAAAAGTGACTTTCTAAATAACATTAAGGAAAACAAGTCCCACAAGTGGCATTTCACCAATCACCCATCACCACCCCACAACTCACCCCCTCCCCTCCAAAAATGAGTTTTTAAAAGTTTTTTACTTTTTTATTTTCTACACCACTCACCCCACCACCCTCCCAAAAAAATATTTTTTTCTTTAAAACAAAGTTTTAAAAAAAATTTATTTGATTTTTACACCTCCTCCCCCACCCCTCCAAAAAAAATTAATTTTTCTTATCGGTACAAAATCGAGGCAAACTCTGAATACTAGACATGACCTCAAAATAACAGGGGTCAAGGTCGGCTAGTGAGACGATGGGGAATAAGCTTTCCCAATAACCACCTTGATGCCTCTTGGAGGTATCTGTTGGTGATGAAAAGGCATCTCCAATGGATGAGAAATCTCTATAAGTAGTAAAGATGTTTTCTCATTCAAATAATAGAGATGAAAAAAAATCAAAACTTCTGATGAAAAGAATCAAAACTTCTGTTGAAAAAAGAATCAAAACTTCTGTTGGAAAAGAATCAAAACTTCTGTTGAAAAGAATCAAAACTTATGTTGAAAAGAATCAAAACTTCTGCTTTTCTTTTCTTCCCTAAGCATCATCAAAAACTTCATACTGTGTGTTGGTTGGATCAAGGGAGTACAAACTTTGAATTCAACATCATTGTTAGGGCTTCATTGTATTATGAAGACAATATTTCTGTGACCTATTGTACTCGCCAATTTATTGGGAAGGATTAAAATAATTGTCTAAAAGAATCTACATAAGAATCTTGAAGTTAGAGAACAACAATTCGATGTCTGTGTTTCATCATGTTAGTAACATATTTTACAACCGTCAGTGCCAAAAACACCAAGCTCCCAAAGAATTCTACATACACTATGCACGCATTACATTTTTACAATATATTAGTAGTGAAAGAGACTCATTAGCATTACATATACCATGTCCAAGAATAAACAAAGCAAGCATGAATGCCACCTAGTTCTGCCAGCTTTAGCAGAGTTCAGCTGTGTAATCAAGAGCTGTCGGCTGAAGTAGGAGCCCTTAGCCCTTATGTTAACTGAAAACTGAGCTTATCATTAGCTACAATAAATAATTAATCATCTTAGATGCATTTAATTATTAAGACTTAATAATTGTCGCAAGAGATTTATTTCTCCAATTCTCTCTTCATCTCAACATTCCTTTTCTCGTGCATTCTCCATTAAAGCAATAGCAAATACTCCATAAACATAGCTTCAATTCATCAATTTAACATGTATGTATGTGATTTATAGTGCATTCAGAGGTTACTTAATCGACCACTAGTTAATAATTTCTTTGAACATCTTCACCTAAATAGGACAGAGAGAGGGAGTAATAATTTCCTACTCAAACTCCAACATGTCGAAATACCCATTTATGTTTTTCTTCAAACATTTCTCAAAACTGTCGGGTCAAATAATAAGGCATCATGCAAGAGCTAACAAAATAAATCTTGAACTATAATAAATCAAACAACAAAGAAATGTATACTAAAAGAGTCATTGTATTTTAATTTGTCTTAAACAAGACTCTTTCAACGACTATATTATGATTGTTATTGTGTATTGTATAAAGAAAAGATCCTCAATTTATTGATATGGAAAGCCTTTTCCTTGGAAAAAAAAAGATTTACTTTTCATTTAAGAAGTAAATCACAATTGAGGTGAGTAAATCATAATAAGGCAAGAAAATCAGACATAAGCTAGGTTTGGTACTTGGACCTATCATCAAGTTAGTATTTCGCATTGCGAACGACGCGAAGTTGCTCAGAAACATCAACTTAGTCTTCCAAATATTCCAAAAGGGGATATCATCAGAAACATTTTTTGAAAATGGGTGTTTGAATGCTAGCAATAATTTGTATTTGGTTAATTAATTTGAACATATATTTATGAATATTAGAGCAATAATTTGTGCTTAGTCAATGTTCTAAAAGTATATTTGGAAAAGTCTACATTTTTCATCTTCCGTTACTACTCAGTAGACCTTCTAAGATCGAGGTAAGGTCAAACGTACACTCTACCATCATCACACCTCATTTGTAAAATTACAACACATATGTTGTTATTGGTGTTGTTGTTACTATTTAAAATTTGGTCAGCACTATCAATTATCTAAAATAAGCATTTTTCTAAAAAAAAAAAACTTTTTACTTCCCAAAGGTTAGGCAAAACATGCTATAAATCAAGAATAGTAAGTTTTGTTTACAAAAGGCCGACGATAATACCTTTTAAAAGGGTATGGGACTATGAATTAACTGTGAAAAGTATTTTCACATTTATATCATTAAAAATATAACCTTGATTTGAGTGAGTTTTTACCGTGCGGGAAAATACTGTCCCTACGTAACTTTATGTAATGGGTTGAATTTTATGTACCAATGATATAAAAGATTATTTACAATATCGGACTTTGTCAAATGTAATGTTCAGTCATAAAAAAATTATATAATTCATCAAACACGCCTCTTAAATTTTCGTACCCACATTTAATGTACTTCTATTACGTTTCTTTTGAAGTTTCAAATCTTTAGTAGGTTTTTGTTGATTATTTTTTTATTAAAGTGATTGTGTGAATCACTATTTAGGTTAATTCTTCATTTTGCTAGTATTTTAATTTATATATATATATCAGCCAGAAAAAAAATACTAATATCTCCCTAATTGTGATCTTCCACACAAAATAATGATTTAATCTTAAGGCTTCAAGAGATGAGATGAAACAATGGCCAAATTGATAACACAAATGGATCTTCTCACGAAACATGTTATGAGAGGTGGCTCGAAGTAAGTAAATGTTGTTGGGTCTTGTGAAGGGGGCTTACCGGATCAATTATGCTATCAAGTGTTTGATGAAGAGGCAAATTTTGTGAACAATCAATGCGGGGGGGGGGGGGGGGGTTCTCGGCCTAACTACCAAGGTCCTAATCAAGGAACTTGGTGGCAAGGTCAAGGGATCAAGGTTGGAACAAGGAGCAATGGGGCTCAAATTGAGGAAACAACAACAAAGGGGATTACAATAACAATCAAGGTGATTACAACAACAACAATTACAATAACCATCGAAGCGGCAATCCCTATGTTCCATCAAAGGCTAGCCAACAAATTTTGAGTCAACCATCCACTAATGACCCCACTAGTTCGAAACTTGAAGACATGCTTTCAAAAGTGTTGAGAAAAGTTAAGTTAACCGACACCTTCATCAAAGAGGTGAACGATGACATGAAAGGCATGAGAGATGTATGAGTACTATCAGACAAGTGGCGATTTCGCATTCAACTTCAATCAAGCAACTTGAAGCTCAACTTAGCCAAATATCGTCTACCCTCAAGTATGATAACAATGGAGTATATGTTTCACTCACAGTTAATTTCTAGAAATTTATAGTATATTCTCGTTTAATATAAATATTAATTTCCTTTCGAACATTTATAGGATCAAACGTTCCTATAGTATCAAGTTCAATCGTACTCCCTTCCTTTCTTTTTTATATGCATGTCAATATTTCATTGGATAGGGAGTTTAACATGTATATTTTTCTTACAAAGTGACACTTGAAGAAAAATATTGAAGTTATTGATGGTTGAAAAGTTTGTTTGACCGAGAAAATATGACACACATTTAATTACATGAATAGTTTGATACAATTATCTTGTTGAAAGCTTAATAACTTTCTTACCACCATCAAATAATGTGGTGCAGTGAATGGAGTTGTTCCTTTCTTAATCAGATGTCTCAGATTCGAGCTTTGAATATGAAAAAAATCCTTAGTAGAGAGCGATTCGATGCGAATAGCGGACGCGAGGTGAGAAACCAAAAGAAAAAAATAACTTGCTTAGCTAATTGCATTATCTTTCACACCTGGATACATCGTGATCATAGTAACAAATTTTTTAGTAACAAATTTTTAAGCATGCCATGGTTTCCTTAAGGCTTCAAGAGATGAGTGCCCAGAGTGTAATGGGGGCCTTTCAATTTTTGAATTTGCATATATTGTTTGTATCAAATCATATAAATTAAGATGGGAATATGTATTTTAATTAATTATAGTTTAGTACAAATAGGTATGTGAAAACCATGTGCCATGTATTCAGTTGATTGATGTACATACCGAATATGAGTAAATTAAAACAATATAATAACCTTTGGCTCCAAAATTAGTATTTTACTTAGTAAAAAGAAGAAAAAAAGTTTTAAGTAATATGGAAGTCAATGTAAGATTTTTTTTAAGAATATCCACATGTAAATTTTCATAAAATGTCAAATTAATAATTTTAAAAATAAGAAATTTATTAATTTGTTATAATAAAATGTGATGTAAAATTCTTTACATTGATATATATATATATATATATATATATATATATATATATATATATATATATATATATATATATATATGTATGTATGTATATATATATGTATGTATGTATATATATATGTATGTATATAGAGAGAGTGTGTGTGAGTGAGTGAGTGAGTGAGAGTGTGTGTTTAAACTAGGGGTGAACGTATATCGGTTCAGTTCGGTTTTGTATCCGAAAAATATGAACCGAATAAAAATAGTTTTTTTAAAAAAAAAAAACTGAATACAACTTTTTTTTAAAAACCCCGATATGTTCGGTTTATATCGGCGAACGTATCAGATTATATCGGTTTTTTCTAGTGGGTCGGGTTGGGTCGGATCGGGTCGGAGAATTTTATATTTTTTTAAAAAATTGAATTTCCAAAACTGAAATTTACATTCACACCTACACTACCACGAAATTTCGACGTTGAAATCTATTGTGTATCGTGAGATGTTTACTAAAGAAAAAGAAAAATTAGAAATCGATTTGGGGAAAAACACAAATTGATTTGGGGGCGGTTTGGCCGGCCTCGTCTCGAAAAAATACCCAAAATAAAAAAATGATAAAACAGACATTCGAACGGAAAGTTATGATCATTTAAAATTTTACCAATTTACAACTAATTTCTCTTCCTACATTTTATGTCAATGCTTCCGTGATATGTTAATCAAGTTCATGCCGCATTCGACTTCCATAAAAGCTTCATAGATTAACTTCAATGGCTATGATTCAAGAGATAGTAGTAGCGTAAAATAAAAAATAAAAATAATTATATATTTATTTCTGTTTTTTCGGTTCGATTCGTATCCAAAAATAAAAAATCGAACCGAATCACTAAATCCTGATTCAGTTTGGTTTTTCAAAAAAACATTTTTTTAAAAAAAATATCAAATAAAAACGTCAATTTTTTCGGTTCTCCGGATTTTTTGGTCACCCCTAATTTAAACTTAGAAAGAAAAAAGAAATGAGGTGGTTTCATGAGTACTTACTTTTTAGCTAACAAATTTAAAATCACGTTTAAATTGACTTATTTTAAGTGTTTTTAAGCTACAATAACTTATAAGTACTTTTGGAGTATTTGAATAAAGTAAAAAAAGTATTGTTAAGCCAAAACAACAAAAATAAATTAAAAGTAATAAGCTAGAATTCTTAACTTACTCTATAAAAATTGCTATTTCTCTTACTTTCTATTTTTTAACCTTCCATTTGGATTACTTTACCGAGTGAACTTTATTTCTAAATACACGTTTTTGCAAAATAGGAAACAATTCCGAATCCTATTTTAAGTAGGCATGTTAAAGTCTTATATAATAATACTCCTACTAAGTAACATAATACTACTATAATATAATCATTACGACAAAAAAAAATTCTCAAGAATTAGGAAACAAATTCTAATTTCTTGCAACTATCATTAAATAATAGGAAAGTTTTTTGGTAACTTCCAAATTTGTATACCCAATCCCACATTGATTAGGAAAACTCTTTCACTTATATATAGAGCCCTTTATTAGTTCCAACTTCCATACTCCATAATAGCAATAGTTCTTTGTTTTACCAATGGCTGAGTTTTATGTTGTTCCTTTCTACAATGAAGAAATTCAAGTCACTGTCACAAAAAATGCTACTGATGTTAACACTTGGATTCTGCAAACGGTGCAGGCCCATCGCCGGAGGCTCCACAAGCTTCTCATTGGGCTGGATATCGAATGGCTTCCATGTTTCAACCAGGACGAAAACCATCCAGTAGCTCTCCTTCAGCTTTGCGTAGGCCGTCGCTGCCTCCTATTCCAACTCCTTCATAAAGACTCAGTTCCTGGATTTCTTGTGGACTTTCTTGGTGACCCGAATTTCAAGTTCGTCGGGGTCGGGGTTAACGAGGACGCTAAGAAATTGCTCCGTGATCACAGGTTGTTCGTGGCGAATACTGTGGATTTGAACCGATTGGCATTTTCGATTTATGGAGAACAAGTGTATGGGAAGATGGGATTGAAGAGAATGGCGAAAGAGGTTCTTGGAAAAGTAATGGAAAAGCCATTGAATGTAACATTGAGTAAGTGGGATGCTGAGGAATTGTGTTATGAACAAGTTGAATATGGTGCTATTGATGCTTTTGTATCGTTTGAAATTGCCAAGAAATTGTTTAATTTAGTGTGGGAGAGAGAAAGAGAGAGTCGTCGTGTTGTTAAGAGGGAACATTTGAATTGCCATTATCAGCCATTGTTGATGATACAAAATACACAAGGGATGTTTCGAACACTTGCTTTGTTTTGAATATGAATATGTTAGGAAAGTTCACATTGAGAAGCCTGTTGTAAATTTTTTTTTGTTGTACACAGTACACATATAAGTATAATTCTTGAAAATCTATTCATGTATATTGTTGTTGATGCATCAGATAAAATTTCAAGTTATATCTGATTACTCTTAATCAAACAATGAAAATAAATTACCTTTCTAAGCTTTATCGAATCAATTTTTTTTACAATATTAAGACCAAAAACAATATTTTATCACTTGTAGTAAGTTGAGTGGTAATTATAGCGCGATTGATTCTTTGGAATAGAAAAAGTGTTTCTTCCTAAAATGCATTTTATATGATGCTAATTCGAATTAATGAGAGTGACAATATGAGTACCGAATACTATATGGAAAAATGTCAAACAATATGTCCCCGCTGTCCAATAATAATGTACTCTTTTCACTATCTTTTTGTATGATGATATTTGATAAGAAATGGAGTTCAAGATATTGATTTTTATGTGTTTTTTAGTGATAATAATAGCTGATGAAAAATACTAAATTAATGGCTAAAAAGTCATTTTAATAGAGAAAACATAACACAGCATAACGGAGAACGATGGAGAAACCTGCCGGAATTTCACCGGAACCCTAATTGGCCTTCCGACGACGCGAAGGCAACCACTACTGGTAAAATTTGCTAAATTAAGCATTAGCAGATTCTTTTTATGTTAAAATTTAGTTTTACATTCTCCAAGCTTTAATTTAGTTGTCACTAAATTTAAAAGATCAAAATTCATCTCTTTAGATTATTTTATAACTAACTGATTTACTTTATTAATGTTTACACATGTGAACGTAAAAAATAAATACAATAAAAAATAATACTGATAAAATATGAATTCCTAAACCAAAACTAATTAGGAATAGGAAATTTGGAAAATAATTTTACTCGTCTCAAATAGGAAATTCGTGGAAAGAATACTAATAAAAAATGAATTCCTAAACCAAAACTAACTAGGAATAGGAAATTTGGAATACTCCTTTCAAATAGGAAAACTATTAACGTATATTATCAATAATATACTCCATATATTTTGTAATATTTAGTGTTGTACAATTATGGTAGAAATATGATCCTCATTGTATTAGGATTCCATATTGTACACACTATATATATTGTATTAATGAGAAAGACTTCCAAAAGAGATTAATACAATATTACATGCTATTAGGAGCCAAAACCTAAATCCTATTTCTTTCTTTCACCCGTAGCCTCACCTCGCTTTCTTCCAAAACCGGCGGTTGCACCTCATGTCCTAAGAAAAAAAATTACTTTTCTCTGCTTTATTTTTTCTCTACCCCAGAAGCATAGCGTTTGTCTTCTCCTTTACCCGAGAAGCACAATGCTTTCTTTCTTCCTTTACCCAAGAAGCACAATGGTTTCTTTCTTGTCAAAAGCACAAATCATTTTTCATCTGTTTCTTTTCCTTTTCCCGAAAAGAAAAGTTTTGTCCTCTTTATTCTTCATTCACCAAAAATAATCCACTATAATGACTTCTCCAGGCCTTACACAAACCAATTTGGGCTAGGTTTTTGGCACATTGACTCGTTCGCAGTCCGATCATGCGTGGTATATGGATATGGGCGTCACGTCTCACCTCACCAACAATTCCGATAATCTTCCTCAACTGCAAAATTTAGGTACTCTACAATCTGTTATTGTACCATTACCAACAATTATGCCACGATTTTCGCTCAAATTGAAATAAGACGAGAGATTACCTGGTGCGGACGTCATGTGAGAAGTAGCACCGGTGTCCATGTACCAATTTGCATCCGAAGGATTTAATCCGAGTGTATGCATCACTGCCTCGATATCCGTGTGGGTCGGGGTTGTTGCTGGGCCCGCAGCAATGAAAGCCTGCTAAGGTCGAGGCCCAAGCAGGCCAGGCTGCTGCCAGGCCAAATTATTTCGAGGCCTAGGCTGGATTTACTGCTGCCTTTGCTGTCCACTGGGCCTGGTCCAGTTTGATCCTGGAAACGGCAGGGCGACATGGGCCACTGCCCATTGGCCCAAGGCAGGCCCAGGGCCACTACCTAGCGGCCTAAGCCTACTTCCAGGGGTTCAATGGCCTGGTCCCCTGCTGACCGCCACTGCCGCCTCTTCGTCCGCCACTACCGCTGCAACCGCCACCCTTGCCACCGCCACCCTTGCCACCGGCACGTCTGCCACCGCGGTTGTTTTCCACGGTTTTGACCCTTTTTGCCACCCCGTTCTAACAGTTTTGACCATAATTTTCTGAGAATGATTGAGAGTCATCGGTTTCGCGGGACGTGGCCACCATCATGGCGAAATTGACTCAGGTAGCCGCCTTTTTAGCAAATCTGCTTCTTCTAAGGTGAGCATGGAACGTGCTTGGTAGAACGGTGGGAGAGAATTGCTTTGGCGAAGAAGAGTTCCAACCCCATTATACGTCTTGGAGAGTCCTGCAACCATATGAAGAACAAGACGATCATTCGTGACGGGTGCGCCAACGTTCTTGTGTTGATCCGACAACTCCTTGAGCCTTTGACAATAGGCAGACGCACTTGGAAAATCCTCCATATTTTTGTGGGAGAATTCTTGCTCAAGCGTCACGGCACGAGAATTTTTGTTATCTTGGAATATATCACGCAACCTATTCCAAGCTTCCATTGCCGTGACATCGGGTTCGATGATTGTTTGTAAGAGGTCCGTAGAGATGGTGAAATAAATCCATTGGAGCACTGTAGCATCAAGAGTTGCCCACAACTCTATTTCATCATCGGTGGAAGGCACATTCTCCTTGCCTTTTTCCTGTTTGACGATGTGATGGAGGACTCTATGAGACCTGGCGTGAATTTTAAAGAATTATGCCTACGTTGTGTACTGGACGTTCTCCATTTCAAGAATAATAGGGATGTTGTTTTTGATGTTGGAGATTGAAAGGTTGATTTTGCTGTGTTGAAAAGGGACTTTAATTCGTCTGGATCGGAGATATTGGCTTTGATGGCGATGGTGCAATTACTGAAGTTAGAATTGATTTGAGATACTATGTTCTCGGCTTGAGTGCTGGAGTTTGAGGAATAGTTGAGGACGAGTTTAGCACTAAA
Source organism: Anisodus acutangulus (assembly GCA_029783415.1). Classification (NCBI taxonomy): domain Eukaryota; kingdom Viridiplantae; phylum Streptophyta; class Magnoliopsida; order Solanales; family Solanaceae; genus Anisodus; species Anisodus acutangulus. Next base: position 2,189,856 of record CM056505.1, on the reverse strand, counting down.
AGAGGCTAAATGAAGTGCAATCGCTTTTCCAATGCCGCGAGAAGAGTCGGTAACGATGGCTACACGATCTTCGAGTGGCAATTTTTGGCCTTGCTTTGTTTGCTCGTTTACTTCTGCCAGGACTGAAGAAATTAAAGCTTCGAAATTACAAGGGTTGCGGGAATATATATATATATATATATTGAGGTTGAATAGTGTAACTGTAATCCCAATGAAATTGTGGGTAATAAATACTTAGGATTTTGAAAAGATAGGTAAAAGGTAAAAAAGATATAAGGGTAAGAGTTTTAGAATGGTAAGGACTTGAAAAGGGAATCATAAAGGATTTGATGGAGCTAAAAATCTGATTCATTGGGAAGATTGGATAAGGAAACGCAAATCTTATTAACGTGAGGTTAATAACATGTATAGTGAATTTATCACCACTCTAATAGTGTTCTCGCCCCAAATTCTGTTCTTTTGCCGTTTTATCGGCTGATGAAATCGAAAGACAAATTGATTCCTTAACTTAAGCGATTTGGGCTAGAAACAGAACTCTAATATCCAGCAATGGGTTCCCCAACTACTACAGAAAGCGTTAGGACGGTGGTATGAGTAAACTAAGAGGTAAGAAACATGAATGCAGTTGAGTACAGTAAAGTAAATGATAAATAAAGTAAAGGATAAAGATATATAAAAATTGAGTTGTTTGATTGATTGGTTGTGTGTCTGTATATACAAAGAATGATCCTATTTATAGTACAAAAAAGGAAAAAAACTGTACAACGTGATCCCCCATGTCAGTCATCAAGTAACCTACTAAGTTCAATGGCCGACTATGGGGGAGGTGGTGCCGATTTTCTCACCCTCTACTCCTCTAGCTCGGATAATGGCCCTTTCTTTTAGCTGTTGTTGGTCGTTACCGCTTCTAGGGGTTCGGAAACCCTTTTGACTTGGTCATTGAGGCATCTACATATGAGTGGGTCCCAGTCGTACCTCTAACTAACAACTCGACTAAGATGTCTTAGTAGCCGATGCAGTTCTTGTAGTCGAGGACTAGGAGTAAATTAGGCCCTGGAACAGTTCAACTGTCATTGAATTCGGCTAAATACTTAAATTACTTTTGAGTGTTAACAAACAGTACTATTATAACCTAAAGTATTTTCGTGTACATTATTTTTAACTTCCAACCACTCGCACCCCTGACTTGCTTGTTCCTTATTGTCCGGAAAATGTATTGAATTCAAGGCCAATCGACAGAAGATTCTACAGATGAAGAAATACATTTTACAATCTTAGCGGTTTGCTATAAGTTATGTTGCTCGGACACGGGCGCGGGTACCGATGCGGTGCGAATCTAAAGGCGAGACTCTTCTTCACATAACTTTTAGGATTCGGGGTATAGATCCGAGTGCGGATACCGGTGTTGGAATACGACAAATAAATGTATATTATGACATATAAAGTATATATTTCGATTAATTACAGGTACTGAACTAGAGCTAATAAAATCTAATTCTTCCACCTAATATTTTATGCATAGGATGTCTCTTGAAATAGCATAACATTCTCAAGTTGACCAAATCCGGTGCAGATTCCACACTCATGTCGTATCAACACGGGTGCGGCAAGGATTTGAAGAGTCCACATAACATAGGTTAGAAGTACTGCCTTGAGGCTACAATAGAGAAGACAGCTGCAACTATATAGTTAATTTCTCTAGCTTACAAGTCATAACCGATATATTTTTTGAAATATTCTCACACGTTTTTGAAAATTTTCAGCATCTTATTGTAACCTTATATTTTGAGATTCTTAACATAAAAACTTACAGTTGGAGTAGGAATCCTTTTCACACATATTTTACCATAATCTCAGATTTGGTTTCCATCAGCCTCCATTCAACAGTGTTGATCACCTCCACCTCCACTGCTTAGCACTTCCTTATACTCCAAGGTAACCTTTTCTCCACATGTTCTAATTTTAGACATTGAACAGTTGGAGGTTTATGAAATACTTATCATTGGGGCCACTTGGTGGATTTATTGAAGTTGAAAAGCCATTGGAGAGAAAAAGCCACAAATTTCTCATCCCTCATCAATGTAATTGTTTGTGAATTTATTGGTTTCTAATTAATATTGGCAAAAGTGTAAGTAATCTGCTAACTATTCTTCATCAATATATACATGTGTAAAATTCAGACGTTCTGTCATTAACATTGCTAACATCGTGTTAAGGGACCTGATTATTCTCTACCTCCCAAGTTAGGGTAAGGTGTACGTACACTTTACCTCCACAGATCCTATTTGTGGGATTATACTAGGTATGTTGTTGTTGTTGAAAACTCAATATTGGATGTGAGAATTTCTTGAATTCCACGTTGATTTTCTTTCATGCCTCGCGTATCCATGCTTTGTAACTGAATTGTTGTTAGACTAATATATTTTCTACTAGAATTTCATATCACTAGTTTTATCTGTTTTTCCTTGTATCTTGATTATCACTCTAGGATCTAGAACAATTATTAGATTGGTTATCGGTGTTCGATCTTTGCGGTAGAGGTGATAAATTTTCAATAAGTTTTATATAACATAATGGCCCTTCAAGACTTCACCTAACAACCTATTTTCTGATGGAGGATACAGTCGAAAGGTATTGGTTACCTAAGTTATGTGATCCTTTTCACGGAACACTATATTTGAACACTACTATTTGATCTGTACTTTTTAATTTGCACAACTATCCACTTCGAATTTTGAGAAAAAATACAGCGTGTGTAAAGTTAGGTATTGGCTGAAGTCCAGACATTTCAAAAATGGCTTAACAACAGCCATATATGTATGAATTACTTGATGTTTAGGCAACAATGACTAAACTTTAGCCACATGTTCGTAAACTTCAAAGGTCATTGAACTGTTCATAGTTTAAACTCTGATGTATATTATCACGCAAATCGGTTATAAGCGGTCGAGGACAAAAATATAACTTACTGTTTTCTCTATCAAACTAACGTTCTAATCGTAAGATCTTCTTCCAAAATCACAACATAATATTACTATAAATTACTAACATTTTAAATTTTGTGTCCTAGTATCATCACATAAAATGCGAGGGAGGATGTACATGAGTAGCTTCACTGATAGGACTATGTTGTACTCCCTCTGTTCACTTTTACTTGTTCATTTTTTATTTTGCACGCCCCTTAAGAAATGATGAATGAAGTGCATATTTTATCAAGATGTCCATATTAATTGGTGTATAGTAGGGCTGCGTATCGGGTGGTTCGACTCGAGTTTGAAAGTAATCGGTTAAACTTATCGGTTATCAGTTTGTAGCCATATTAAATCACTAAAGAACCATTAAGATTGTCATGACCCAAACCGGAGGGTCATGACGGGCACCCGGGTATTACTTGTCGAGCACCACTAATCATATATTTACCACCTAACTGTAATTAAGCATGAACCACGAGGGCCGTCACGAGGTAACCTAATGACACATAGAAATAATAAACTGGAAAGGAGCTACGCAAAATCCTGCAACCAGAAGAACCCAACCTATGTACATATACATACTAAGGCTGACCAGGACGTACACGACTACTATACACATGACAACTGTCTACAAGTCTCCAAGGAGTATGTGACATCATAAGGCCGGGACAGGGCCCCGCCATACCCCTATGCATATCAAGAATATCGTATCATGACTAGGCTTCAACTCTGGAACAAGTAGAGTGCTCCAATATCAGTTGAACCAACAACCTACTAATGCGAACCGTCGCCTTGTCTACCTGAGCTTGTGGGCATGAAACGTAGCGTCTCCTGACAAAAGGGACGTCAGTACGACTGATGTACCGAGTATGTCAGGCTTGAAGAATAGCAATATAGAGGCCTGAAAGTAACATGAGACAAGAAACAACCAACCAGTAGATAATGCATCTGAGGGCCATAATATGTATAACGGTCATACCTCTGCATGCATAATGCGGTCATACATATACATATGCGTATATAATATCATACAGGCCTCTGTGGGCATCTCATCATATCATACATGCCTCTGTGGGCATAATCATCATCATATACCAGCTGATCAGGTGGTGGTGTGTATATAACGCCGTATCCATTTTCACATACCCCATACATATATATAATGCATACCATATAGTAGTGTATATAACACATGTGGGGTCAAGGGTAATACATGAATATAATGCATGAATGATACTAAGACACTCTGAGTCTATCGGAGTGACGTAAGGTCGTTGCACCTCCGATTAACTTTATGATCATTAACATCCTTCCCATATATCTCAATAGGGATCTAGGAGCATATTTAGACATGCTTTGACAATAGGAATGAATAACACGAACATACTAAGAGTAGAATCATTTATGGGACAATATTACATTTACGTTTCGTTAAATGGAACATGCCAAAAGAAGGAAGGATTTGCCTTAACATACCTTTGAATCGACTCTTCACGCTGATGAAATCAATCTCCTTTACAAATTAATCACTTACTGGGACGTCACTTTTACTTCCTTCCAAGTGAATTCCCTAAGATAGGCTATTGTGACTATATAAGTTCGGAAGGAATCTCTAAGCCAATTAAAGCTCTCATGGTTGCCATTAACATTCTAGTTAAGAGAAATGGATAAGCAAAATAAATCCTCAATATCATTCAACGTAAAATAATTTATACTTCAAACATTCCTGCAACTTCCTTCTAAGAATTTCTCCCATTTAAGGTGAGAATACAATATATATGTATGGCCTTTTTTTTTATTGGGACGTTTCTTCCTAGTAAGCTCGTTCAAGAGATATATGTATTTCACCTACAGTTAACCTAAGTACGTTGTTGCATAGTATATATATATATATCACCTAAAGTTAAGCTAAGATTTGCACACCCATTAATGACCGTAGGTCCCACCTAATTGACACTTTTCCACTTGCCTTCCTAGTGTGCCACATATGCATCCATGTAAAGCATTAGTCACCCCTTTGTAATTAACACCTTTTCACTCCTAATGTGCCACATATATCCATGTAAAACATTAGTCACCCCTTTGCTGGATAATGACTATATTAAACATTATATCCAATTCACTAAATAACTCAATTGTGTCCCACTAAAATCCAATTTAACCAATGACTCATATAGTTAATTCTTGATCCTAATTCACTTAAATAGTAGTCATTTTAGCACACTTTCTATCTTCATTAGCATAGTCATGTGATATAACACTAGTCCGTAGCCTCTTTTGGCATGCACAAAATATTATTTTCAACCACCATCGTCACACTTTTAAGTCCTAAATCATTTTGGGACTTTATCCTTTTATACTTCAAGTTCTTGATGTGAATACAAAATTTCCCCAGGACTCAGGTCTACTTACATACGTCTAGCTGTTCAAAACATCGCCCGAATGTATGAGGTGTTACACAGATATCGGTTATTGGGTTATTGGTTAATCGGTTAGTGATCATTATCGGTTCGGTTATCGGTTCGGTTATCGGTTTAACCGTTAAGACTTCACACACAAAAATTTCAAGAACAAAGAACCCATTTTAAAAATTGAAAGTAGCTTCGAACAAAATTATCCAATTGGAATATGAAGGATGTAAATAAACTTGGAAAAAAATGAACCAAGAGACATTGAGTTACATTACACAACACAATAGTCCATCCAGTTGAGGCAAGAATCTGAATCATATGATCGAAGTAGAGAACTCTTAAAGATACCAATTTGTGAAATCCAAGCAGGAAAACCTAATCAGTTTTAATGGATACAAGAGAAATGGAAGAAGAATAAAATAGTGAAAAGAACTTCAAATGACTTTATATATGAAAGGGTATAAATGTCATTAAATAAATGGTTATCGGGTTATCAATTCACCAATTAACAAAAGTGGTCAAACCGATGATTACAAAATGGTAAACCTATTCGTTCTAGTAACATAAGTATCACACCTGCTATCTCAACTAGTTTCTAATCTAGGGTTCCAACAATATTAAAACTACAAAATGCAATTAAAATATATAAAATACAATGAAAAAATAAGAGATGGGTTGGGCTGGTGGGCATACCGGCCCACCAATTGAATAAAATTATTTTCTATGTCATTTTCACCCATGACTGTGCCTTCAACAGCTTTTCGGACTCGACAAAAATATGAAGTTGGACCTCAGGCCCAATGGATCAAAGACAATCGTGCAGATGGAAGAGATATGAGCCCACCATGCCCAAGGGTATCCAAATAAGGGGGGAAACAAAAGAGGGAGTTAGAACGTACCCCAAACATATCCATAATGTAAATAAAGAAACATGGATAATGGAATTAAACATATATATACACAACAATTTGTATCGATTATGACCGTCCAGAAACAATTAGCAGGCCTAAACAAACAACAACCCAAAACATATTTAACCCAATACCAGGCATGGTAAAGCAAGTAGTACGCAGAAAATAGAAAACATGCCCGAAGTAATTTATAGACTTAAAGAGAAACAGGTCAGCCCAAACATGTATAATGGGCCCAATTAAGCACATACACAGAAATATACAAGCCCACATTTAACAGAAAGGCTGATAAACACATAGTATTCCAAAGATATATATGAAATATCTGGAGATATACAATAACATGTAACACCTTCTAAGTCATTTTGTTGCCATGTCAATCTGTTGGATTGTCTAAATGGTATTTGTGTTAGCATTTTTGCACCCATTTGAACTAGCCTGCCATGTTAAGCCATTGTACAAGCCTGTTTGTTCTATTATGGGTCCAGAACTGAATATGCTCATATGTTTGGCCTATTTCCATTTATGTGAATAACAATGAGATGCATGTGTATGTTTTTCCTATTTGTACTGTGTTTTTTTTGCATTATTGCTTAATTTGTTAATTGTCTCTTACCCTGAGATATTTTTGTATCCCCTTATTTCTATTTATGATTCTGAACTGATCATATTGGTTTGTTTCTCTTATGTAAATTGTTGAGTATGCAATGATATACTTCAAGGTATATAAGGTATAAAGACCTAGGTATCCATGGCCAATATTTCACACCTCCTCACGAGGCATTATGCATCTGCTCTTCATATGCTCAAACCACCTCAGTTTCACTTCTCGCACCTTGTGACTGTGTCCCAAATATCGTCATTTCTAATCCTATCTCTCTTAGTACACCCACACATCCATCAAATCATCTTCATTTATGCTACTTTTATATTCTGAATGTGAGAGTTCTTGACTGGCCAACACCCCATCTCATACAACATAGTTGATCTAACCACCACATTGTAGAATTTGCCTTTAAGTTTTGGTGACACCTTATTATCACATAAGACTCCTGAACTGAGTCCCCACTTCATCCACCATGCACCAATACGATGTGTGACATCATCGTCAATCTCTCAATTTCCTTGAATAATAGACCCGAGTTACTTAAAATTTCCTTTCTTTCGGATGACCTATGATACAATCCGACTTATGAAAGACACGAATTCAAACAACAAAATGCGAAAACTAAAATAATAATAAATTGGAGATGAAAATTGAAGAAATTGGGATGAGAATAGAGGGATAGAAGCAAGACCCAATTAGGATTGGATTTATGGACAAACTTAGATATATGAAATTCAAACCCTCCCAATTGAATCAACCTAAGATGACATATACTATTTGAAGTTCAACAAGAGTTAATTAATTGAATCCACAAATGAACAACTCTATATGAAAATTAATGAAAAAGGGTTTCAATAGCCAACAACAAATTTACCATAATTAACTAACATTAATCACTAGATTAGCACTACACTAACTACCATACAAACTATCACTCTTTAAGAGTATTCATCTCGACATCATCAAAACTAAAGAATGAAAATAACAAGTTTAGTATTTATTCTACTAGGCTAAAAACACAAGACTATCTATTATAAAAATACCCTTAATAAAGCAAGGTCCTTGCTTGGATGTCTTCTCAAGAAATGATGGCTTTATCTTTAAAGAATGGCCGCTTTGCCTAAATAAACACCTTCCGATCTTTGACTATCCAAGCTTGCAATTGTAGTCACACATCAACATTTGGCTTCTTTAAGAGGCAAGCTTTGGGCTTTGGGCTCTTGGACTCTTGTAATATTCCTCCATGTTATCTCTCATAGCTTGAAGGCCCTCCAATGACTCTCTTCAAGTGCTTCCATGGCTTCATTCTCCATGAACATGGCTCCTAAAGCTTGGAAATCCTTGGCTCGACTTTTAGTACAATGCCTCGGAGAAGTTTGAGCAATTGAGTCCCCCAATATCGTATCATCCTCCCCTTCTTGAAAATGATTCGTCATCGAATCCGTACCTTGCAAGACATAGAAGAGAATGAGTACATATCCTCTCACAAAACAAACAAGGCAATCATCATAAGGCAAATGATAATACCTAAAGTAAGCATAGCATGCAACCAACACACTAAATGACTCACTCTTATGATATAACCAAGCATCATAAGGATCTAGAAAGACTATGTATTCAAATAATGCCCAAAACACTTGGTTATTCAAGAGATGTTGACAAAAGGGTAAATTAAGGAACCTAATGCATTTAGAAAAACAAACATGCAAGTTCTCATTGGTCTTAGCAATCAAGAAGCACATATCTCCCCTTAAGTTAAGAAACAAGTGATCTCCCTTACGGCTAAGTGCAACATCACAAACAAAACCAACCCAAGTTAAGAGTCTAATCATTACACTAGCCCATATAGAGAAAGAAATCACTCTCAAATCAATATCGGGGTCACATACAAAGGTATCCCCCACACTATTTTGCTCACATTCTCCATGCAAGCCTAACATGAACTCAAGTAATAACACTAGGAAAGAATCACATGGATGATTATAAGTGCTACTACTATACTCATCACACAATGAAGTTACCTCCATGACTTTAGAAAGCCCAAGAATAAGCATGAACCACGAGTACATACCGTCCGTAAAGGAAGTACAATATGTGACGTCATACCAAGTTGTTGTGCAATGAGGTTCACTCCAAAACTCCTCTTCAAGTCTCCTCATTTGATGAAACTTCACAAACAAATTAATCATATAATCAAGTTCATTAAGAGAGAGAATTTTACCTTTAAGCTCATCGATCCTATGCCAAGATTTGAGTGGCATCTCCTCACCCTTTAGGTTAGAAGATCTAGCATAGTCCTTCAAACAAGTATAATCTTTTCCTTTCAAATCGTTTCCCTTCTTTAAAGAGAAATTTTCACTTTTGAATGCCTTTCCCAAATTCGACATTGGTCTATCAAATGGGACACAAACCCTCAAGAAAGACTTTTCGTTATCGGGGAGGAAATCATCATCCCCTAGTGAATCAACAATTACTTTGTAGCCTCCAAAGATGGCTACATGTTCATCATCACAATACATACCACTATGCATATCACTTTCAATAGTCATGTAATCATTGAATAAGATATAATCCTTAAAGAGAGAATAATTAATGAATGATGAGGATTCAAGACATGTAACTTCACTCTCACAAGGACAAATGATATCTTTCAAAATACTTTCCATCACATAACATCACTAACTTGAGGTTCATTAAGAATATCACAAAAGTCCTCAATTAGTGGACTATCATAACATTCAAGTTGACCAACACAAGTATCCACACTAGTTCGATGCAAATCGATCCTATTAAAAGAATTAATTCGGTCATCAATAGGATCTACTAGCGGGTGAGCAATCTCAATACGTGACAATACACAAACAATCTCATCACAAGTGTCAACACTAGGTGGATACAAATTGATCTCACACGAAGGATCAATTTGATCATCAAAAGGATCAACTAGTGTTGGAACACCCATATCATTAACATTATCAATAGGTGCTACAGAATTAAGCTCAATACATGGTAAAGACACATTAAGTTCAACTAAGGAAAGCTATCATTCACACTCAAGTCAATAAGATGAACATTCACATTAATTGGAGTGTTGAGATTAGCCATTTTACCCTGAAGCTCACACAAAGTATCCTTTTTACCGTAGTTTTCATATTTGGAGTTCATTTGCTCCTTTGGAAAGCGTTCAACTACCTCATGAACTTTCAAAGTTTGAGGTTCATCATTCGGTTTGCTTCCAAGAATACCTGCACATTATCAAGACAACTAGAAAATAAATAAAAGTTACATGAGTTAGAATTGGGTTGTGACAATCCTCTCACATCACTCCTTACAACCCTTTTTTTTCTCTCTAGAGTTATTATTTTTCTCTCCCTTATGCCTCTCAGTCTTTTCTCTCTTAATTTCATGGGAGTTGGGACAAGTGCTAATAATTTCTCGAGAAGGAATTGGTGAACCCTTCACTTCTTCTTTTCCTTTGGCTTCACTTGGAATAACATTCTCTTCTTCTGTTGGTTGCTCCTTGGCCAAGCGTTGAGCAACCATATATTGGAGAGAATTTCTTATCTTGTCAAGGCTTTCCCCCATCCTATCAAAACATGAAATATTAGGACCACTCACTCTAGGAAGTGGTTCACTTGCACTTGCTTATTCTTTAGGGGGTATGGGTGGAAAGAGAAAACTCCATTTCTTATAAACTACATATTTGTACCATTCTTGCTTATATGGAATCCTATGTTCTTGGAACCAATGATATCCCAAATATATGTGACAAGTATCTATGGGAAGTACCCTCTTTGATCATAGTAAGAGCTTCGTCTCATTACACAAGGTACTCTAACTCACCAACCGTTTGGGGTGTAATGTAGTTCCCATAACTACAATCATCAAGCACAAGATAGTAACTCTCACAACCAAAGGCACTAACTTTATTTTAAGAATCCGTTTCTTCGGGTCATTTCCTCCTTGAAACATGACATTTCCTCTTCTTCATTTCCTACCGAGGCTCCCCTCATACCTTCAACATCATAGCCATATTGAGAACATGGAACACTTGTTCTAGGATAAGTAGCACGATTCATTATATTTCTCAAAGTAGGAAATGCATACTCTCTTCTCCTTCTAGGACGACTCCTACTTGGCTTAACCCACACACTTATACCATTTTTCTTGGAATATGAAGTATCATAAGTCAATGTACGTGAATATCTACTAGAAGGCTATCCACAAGTATCATGTCCAACATCACTACCTTCTCAGTCATATTCACTATAAAGTGCATAACCACAAGGTTTATGTTCATCATAACTTCCTAATACACACAAGTCTTCTCTAATTGATTCATAAATTAGGTGTGAAGACGGTATATACCTCAAGTCACCTCCTATGGTGTGTAATATAAGAACCTTCATCATCTTCGTCCTAACCATAGACATCTTCACAAGATTCTTCTACTCCTTCACCTTCTTCATAATCCCCATGAGAACCATTTGTCCCATATTCGCCTCCGGAGTAGTAATTCTCACCATCATATTGACCATCATCGCCTCCATATTCTTCATCACTAGCATAGACATATCCTCCATTACTAACGGCTAGCTCTCCATGTCACCACCACACTATTTTGAGGCTATGGATGATGTGATTCCTTACATCTCCTTTCTTATGACGCCTCTTCTTGTACCTACAAAACGAACAAATAAATTAGTAGCAAAAGGTTCTCACGTCACTCGTATTTACATTCAAGCCTTACCACAACCTAATGTTTCTTCCAAAGTTGGTATTGAAACCACTTGTCCAATCAAGTCACACGGTTGCTAAGCTTTGTGAAAGAATGAATTCTCGTTTAAGTTATGATGGATGACTCAAAACAAATGGACGGAGTCAATGAAATTCAATGAAATAAAATAGAAAAATTTAGAAGAATTAGCACAAAATAAATTTGGGACTCGAGAACTAATTAACAATCAAATAGGTCAATTACTTGATGTTAATTAGTTTAGAGAATCAAGGAAGTGAAAAGAAATGGATTCAGAAACGAATTGGAATCACAAAACTTGAAAATTGTGATCTGCTAAACCTGTGCACAGTTTGCAGTTCGCAGATGCAAACTGCAACACAGTTTTCGGTTCACAAATTCAAACTGCAGATTGGTAAAATCCTGTCTGAGTCTGTGGTTCAACTTCATTTCGCAGGTGTGGTTTGCCGCACAACCTGCAATTCGCAGGTCGTGACTGTGCACAAAAAAGCTGATGATGTCAAAAAAATTTGGGATTAATTTGGTTGACCGCTTTTTGATTATTTCCTGCTATTTTAACTACTTGGGCCCACTTTCTTTAGATATTTGCTATTTTGGGCCCCAGAAATACTTTTCCAACTTTTGCCTTAGGTTTTTTGGATCAAACACCAATTTTTGGCCTTCTTCTTCACAAGAACTTGATGAACTTTGTAGAACAATTCAAATTTCTAACTAGTATCAAATCAACTCCAAATTTGCTCAACTTTCAGATCTAGCTTCATCTTAACAAGGAGAACAAAGCCCAATAATTTTTGGCATCAATTGAACACTAATTTCTATAGACCCAATTGGTGTTCTTCAAAGTTGAAGGTCCTCCAATGGTGTTCTTGCTCAAATCAGTCTTAAATCTTTTGGAATTTTGATATGTGATAGATTCAACCTCTATGAGTTAAAATCTATCAATAGAATCGCCCAATTCAAACAACAACTCATTTTTTTTTGTGAATTTTGGATTTTTCAAATAAGAAGAACCTATGATTGAGAATTGTAGAAACAAAACTCTAGCCTAAGCTCTGACACCAAATGATAAGATTCGACTTGTGGAAGACACAGATTCAAACAATAAAATGCGAAAACTAAAATAACAAGAAATTAGAGATGAGAATTGAAGAAATTGGGATGAGAATAGAGGGATAGAAGCAAGATCTAATTAGAATTGGATTTATGGGCAAACTTTGATATATGAAATCCAACCACCCAATTGAATCAACCTAAGAGAACATATACTATTTGAAGTCAAGAGTTAATCAATTGAATCCACGAATGAACAACTCTATATGAAAATCAATAGAAAAGGGTTTCAATAGCCAATAACAGAATACACCATAATTAACTAACACCAATCACTAGGTTAGCACTACACTAAAATACCATACAAACTACCACTCTTTAAGAGTATTCATCTCAACATCATCAAAACTAAGGAATGAAAATAATAAGTGTAGTATTTATACTACTAGTCTAAAGAAGACAAGACTATCTATTACCAAAATACCCTTAATGAAGCAAGGGCCTTGTTTGGATGTCTGATGACTTTGTATTTAAAGAATGGCTTCTTTGCATAAATAACTATCTTCCGATCTTTGACTATCCAAGCTTGCAATTGTAGCCACATCAATATTTGAGCTTCTTTAAGTGGCAAGCTTTGGGCTTTGGGCCTTGGGCTCTTGGACGCTTGTAATATTCCTCCATGTTATCTCCCATAGCTTGAAGGTCCTCCAATGGCTCTCTTCAAGTGCTTCTATGGCTTCATTCTCCATGAACATGGCTCCTAAAGCTTAAAAGTCCTTGACTCGGCTTCTAGTACAATGCCTTGAAGAAATTTGAGCAATTGAGCCCCCCGATATCATATCAGCCTGTGTACCAAGCCTCACTTCCACACCATCTTCAGGCGTTACGCCACCGAACTTGCAGTCTAAGTACTCTGTCTTGGTCCGACTCAATCTGAACCCTTTAGACTTTAAGATTTGTCTCCAAACCTCCATCGTGGATGAACTCCTCTACAAGTCTCATCAATCAAAACTATGTCATTCGTGAATAACATACATTATGGCACCTCACATTAAATTTGTCACGTCAATCCATCCATCACAAAAGCAAATAAAAATAGGCTAAAAGATGATACATGATACAACCCTATCAAAATTGGAAAGTGCTCTGAGTCTCCTCTCACTGTCCTTAAACTGGTCTTGGCTCCCTCATACATGTCCTTGATCGCCCGAATGTAAGCCACAAGTACAGCTTTATCCTACAAAAATATCTCCAAAGAACTTTTCTTGGGACTTTGTCGTATGCCTTTTCTAAGTCAAGGAACACCATGTGTAAGTCCATCTTCCTCTCCCTATACTGCTCCACCAGTCTCCTTACAAGATGGATTGCTTCTGTAGTTAAACGCCCCGGCATGAATTCAAACTGATTTTTGGAAACAGACACACCTCTCGTCAGCCTTATCTCCACCACCCTCTCATACACATTCATAGTGTGGCTTAGCAACTTGATACCCCTATAGTTATTGCATCTCTGAATGTCATCCTTGTTCTTGTACAAAGAAATCATTGTACTCCACCTTTATTCTTTGAGCATGTTCGATGTCTTAAAATGACATTAAACAACCAGTCATCCACTCCAAACTTGTGCTTATACTCTTTTAAAATTCCACCGGGATCTCATCAGGCCCGGCCGCTCTTCCTCTAAGCATCCTACGAACCACACCCTTAACCTCCTTAACCTTAATACACATGCAATACCCACAATCGTGATGCATCTCAAAGTGCTCCAAATCTACCAACACAACATCTCTGTCCCCTTCTTCGTTTAAGAGTTTATGGAAATATGACTGTCATCTTCGTCTAATGAGAGCTTCATCCACCAATAGTTTACCTTTCTCGTTCTTGATGCACTTCACTTGATCCAGGTCACGTGCCCTCCTCTCCCTCACCTTGGCTAGTCTGTACAACTTTTTATCCCTTCCTTTACCTTCTGGTTTTGCATAAAAGCATTCAAAAGCCATTGTTTTTGCCATTGTAACCACTAACTTTGCCTCCTTCCTTGCTATCTTATACAATTTTCTATTCGTTCATTTCTCCACCTCATCATTGCTTTCAATCAACTTCGCATATGCCACTTTCTTTGCTTCTACCTTCCCTTGAACTTCTCCATTCCACCACCAATACCCTTGATGCCCACCACGGCTACCTCTTGAGACTCCCAACACCTCCATGGCTACTTCCCTAATGCAACTGGTTATCTTATCACACACACTGGTCGCATCCCAACTACTCTCCCAAGTCCCCATAGCCATCAACTTCTCCCCCTCTCCAAGGCACTAGTCACGGTCAAACTCCTCCATTTGGTCCTCGATCGGTCATCCACGACCCTCCTCTTCTTCTTCATCTTGATCTCCAAATCTATCACTAAGAGCTTATGTAGGGTCGTAAGGTTTTCGCTCGGAATAACCTTGCAGTCTTTACAAAGACCGTTATCCACCTTCTTTAGGAGCAAAAAGTCTATATGAGTCTTGGCCACCAAACTACGGAAGGTTACCAAGTGCTCCTCCTTCTTCGGGAAACCCGAATTTGCTACCACCAACCCAAAAGCTTTTGTGAAATCCAAAAGTGAGACTCCTCCTCCATTCCTGTCTCCGAAGCCAAAACCTCCATGCACATCGTCATAACCCCGGGCTTGCCCCAATGTGCCCATTGAAATCTCCTCCTACAAATAGCTTCTCGTTGAGCGGTATACATACTGTAATTGACTTAAATATTACCATGATATAATTGTCCGAATTCCATTTGAACCGTAAAACCTCAAAACTTATTTGAGATTTTATTTGTTTTATTTCTTTTGTTCACAAGAAACATAAGGACCCAGAGTTGCGACATCGTTAGACCAGTGTGACAAATGGAGTTAAATCCAATGACCAACTAATAATCATTTCTTATTCAAACATAGAAGGTAAAAAAGTGAGAAAGATACCGCAATCAATACATTATGCTAGACCAGTGTGACAAATGGAGTTAAATCCAATGACCAACTAATAATCATTTCTTATTCAAACATAGAAGGTAAAAAAGTGAGAAAGATACCGCAATCAATACATTATGCTAGACCAGTGTGACAAATGGAGTTAAATCCAATCACCAACTAATAATCATTTCTTATTCAAACATAGAGGGTAAAAAAGTGAGAAAGATACCGCAATCAATACATTATGCTAGACCAGTGTGACAAATGGAGTTAAATCCAATGACCAACTATAACTAAATAATCATTTCTTATACAAACATCGAAGGTAAAAAGGTGAGAAAGATACCGCAATCAATACATTATGCTAAACATAATCTTTTTCTAAAAAGCTTTCTCGACTTTTCCGTGCATAAAAAAAGAGATTTCTATACCTTGATAGTGTAATGCCATCTAAATACAATTAGACTTCTCTGTAACAGTTATTATTTATAATAATTTTAATAAAACATTTTAATCTTCTTTGAGTCAATTTTCATATTATGTTACATTATATATTTTTTATAACATTTGACTATGATAAAAACAATTTTCTAGACGAGCAACATTATTATTGCGAAGTTTGACTACCAAGCACTCCATAATAATCGAAAAAGGTGCACAAATTGTAGGCGCATTTTTTATTTAATCTAGTGTTGCATTATAGATTAGTTGGCAGTAAGGCTGACCAGTGGGTCGGGACGGTCCGACCCCGACTCGAGCCCGCCCCAATTCGACCCCGAGTAAAAAAAAAAATTGGTAGCGGGACTCGAACTCGGGACAGGACAATGTCTCTTCTCGCCCGTCTCGAGTCCACCACAGGCCCGCCAAACCCGAGCCCTCCCGAAAGCCCCCCCTTTTTAAATATAGCTGTTGCACCAACGATCATTTTAGATTTGGCCGTTGGGCAACGACCATTTTTGGCCTCCCCCCCTCCCCAACCCCCCTACCCCTTAATATTTATTTTTAACCCATAAGTTATTATATTTACACTTTAATCAAATTTTCCAACTATAAATAATTCATTTTTCTCTTCATCTTTCTCACAAATCTTCCTACAATCTCTCTAATCTCTCAATATATCTCTCTACAAGTCTACATTGTTTACTAAATATTCAATTTTATTTATTCATTTGGGAATTGGGAGTGAAGTTGGCAACTAGCTCGAGGATCTTCCATCGAGCAAAGTTTCAATTTTCAACCTCTCGATTACACGTCGACGTTACGTCGGCGTTTGGTACATTAGTTCCTTCATTAAATTATTATTGTCTATTTATTTTATTTAGCGCACTTAATTTTATTGCCTTTAATTATTTATTATCATAATTAAAATGAAAGGATTAAGAGGTATGTAAAAGGGTAAGGGTGCTTCTTCTAGTAGGGGCGGCAACCAGGGCAAGGGTACTTCTTCTAGTCATCTTATTCCTACACATGATGATTTTGTTGATACTCAATATTTTCCTACAATACCATTAGATTTAGACGAGGAGCTATTTTCTGAAACTCAAGAAGACTTTAATTTAGACGATGATCTAGATGATACACCCACTAATGTTGATGACAACACACCCACTAGTGCACCTTCAACTGAAATGCCTTCTATTCCCCCTAGTATGAGACGAGGTCCAGCAAAACGACAATTAAAATCATATGCATGGACATTTTTTGATAGGGACGTAGAGAATCAAGTAGCTATATGTAAAATTTGTAAAAATATTTTAAAATTTAAAACTGGAAAAGGTCACGGTGGGACGGGGGGTTTAATTAGACACATAGTAAGTGCTCATCCAGCTAGGTATGCCCAATACCAAGCTTCAAAACCGGGTGCGCATACTGATACTGTCACGGACCAAGTACATGGTCAAATTACCCCTAGGACGGGGGGAATTGTAGGCTCTAAATACAATAAACATAGAGATAGAGAAGCAATATCAAAATTAGTTGATGTGGAGGGTTTGCCTTTTTCATTTCCTTCATCTCCTGGTTTTATTCATTATATTAGAGATATATATAATTCTGCTTTTAACGATTTTCCTAGATCAACTGTTAAGAAATATGTATTTAAATTCGCACATGAATATCAACAAATTTACGTTATTCATTATATCATTTTAATGGCAAAGTATATCTATCACGTCTGATATAGGTCGTAGTACTAACGGCCATGATTATTTAACGGTAACTTGTCATTGGATAGATTATAAATGGTCTATGCAAAAACATATCTTAGCGTATAGATATATAGATGATAGGCACACTGCTACTTTTATTGCAGATAATATTTATCAAGTGTGCCATTATTATGGAATAACCGATAAAATTATGACTATTACATTAGATAACGCTTCTTCTAACAATTATGCTATTACAATTTTAAAAAATAGTTTAACTCCATCTTTTTCAGATCATTTTCATATAAAATGCGCGTGCCATATATATAACTTAATTGTAAAGGATGGTCTATCATTTTTTCAAGACATTCTTAGTAAAATACAATTTGCTATAAACTTTATTTTTAAAAGTAATAGAGTACAACGAAGAAAAGAATATAAAAAAACTTGTCACGATTGTGCACTACCTTATAGAAAAAATTCAGAAGAAGTATCCACTAGGTGGAATTCTTTATACGAGCAACTACTTGTTGCTTATGACTATAGAAAACCTATAACTTTATTTTTTAATTCTCATAATCAAAATCCAGCTGATATGGTTGTAGATAGTGATTGGGTAAAAATTTCCGAACTTATGGTATTTTTAGAGAAATTTTTTCAAGCAACAAAAGAATTTTCCGGTATATATTATCATACTATTTCAACTATGTTGTTTTATATAACTCTAATATTTTTATTACTTAGTGAATATATGGAAAAATTAGCTTATATGGCAGCTATTAAAAAAATGTTTATCAAAATAAAAAAATATTTTATTCCTATTCCCACTATTTATATTATTGGTGCTGTATTAAATCCGACTATTAAAATAGACGGTACTAAATCACTAATTGAAACTATTTACGATTGTATAGAAGTACTACCACCTCCAAGTCCCAAAAATCTAAATCACCCACCACCTATTGAACAAACTAAAGAAGAAGTGTTGTCTAGCGTAGAAGACCAATGCAAAAAAATATATAGGTTTTATCAACAAGAAAATGCTAGTAACTTACCGGCTTCCATACCATCTTCTTTATCTTCAACACAACCTCACAAAAGACATGTTGTTTCTGCGGCTAGTATTGAAAGTCTCAGAAATAGAATGTGCGGCCGTACTGCTACTAACCAAATTAGCGAGTTGAATATTTTTGTTTTGCAGGATTCTGTACCGTACTAAGAAGTTATCAATGAAGATGGACATGAAGACTTGCTGAAATACTGGATTGGGAATGAGAAGACCTTTCCGACACTTTCAATGATGGCCCGAGATGTTTTGAACATTCAAGCGTCATCAACTGCGTCTGAAAGCGCTTTTTCTACCGGCAGATATCAAATAGGAGACCACATACACTCATTAGCCGGAGACAGTTTAGAAATTGCAGTATTATTCAGAGATTGGATACGAGCGGAGCGGAGAAGGTGCGGTCAACCGGAGATCAACGAAGAAGAAGACAAAAACTACAACGAAATCTTATCCGAAGGTAGTGGAAGCGACATGGATCAATTTGACCAACAAATACCAATTCCAACCGAAGAACCACAGGAAATTATCAATCAATTAGAACAGGTTTTTTTGAGAATGTAATTTTTTTAATTGCAATTTTATTATGTAATTTGCAACTTTTGGACAACACCACAAAGTTGTAATTTAGATTTTAGACAATTGTATTTGTATTACAAAAAAATCATATGTCTATTAAATAATATAAGAGACACAAAAACAGCATTGGGATATTTTTATTACACTATCTTGTTATTGATTTTTTTTTTATACATATGTAATTAAAAAAAAAAAGGAAAACCCGCCGGAACCCGCCCCGATCCCGACCCCGACCCCGCCCCGACCAGATTCCGACGGGATCGGGATCGGAATGGGACTGGAGCAAGTCCAGCCAGACCCGACCCCGCCCCCTTCGCCGGTCCCGCCCCGACCCCGTCAGACCCGAGCCCGGCCCACTGGCCAGGCCTAGTTGGCAGTACTACTCTGTTGCTTCAATTCAATTATCTTAGGTTAAGTAGGTTCAAAGTTTATAAATAAGGGAGACTTTTTAATCTTATGATCTTAAATTAAAAATATAAAATATATTATAATGTCATTTTAATTTTAAACATGTCATATAAAATATTAAATTTATAATGTTACCAATTATAGAAATAGACGTCATCTTTGAAATAAACCAAACAGGAAATAAAATACTTAATTTAAATGGAGGGAGTGTAAAATAATAAAATATCATTATGTCTACCAATAAAATGATTTTACTATAAATTACTTTTTATAATCATGGGCTAACTTAAGCACATATGGATTAATTGAAAGAAGGTACTTACTACCTCTCAAGTCTCACCATCACATGTGTGATTCTACCCATTTAGACTCGCACAAAATGAGGCGAAATTACTTATTTTTCTATCCCAATTTATGTGGGACTATTTACTTCGTGAGAGTCAGTGGACTGATTTTTAAAACCAAATAGAATTACATCAATTCAATATTTAAAATTAAAATTTAGATATTTAAAAATCATAAAAAGTACTATAAGTTATAATCTTTTTCAGGTTAATATGATGAAAAATACATATCAAAATATTAATAAAAATTTATGTAATTTAAATCTCAAAAAGCAAAAAGTGACACATAAATTAGAGAGAGTGATTAATACTATCTCCGAGGAGATTTGAACATGAGACAAGTATATATTTTAAATATATATATTTATGTAATTTGATTCTTATAATAGGTACTCCTATAACACACTATAATTTGTCTGCTTTGGCAGCTTAATTGATTTCAAGGGGATATTTAGAGTAAAGACCAATTATCAAATCTCGTCAGCGGCAGTGTAGGAATTTCTTCTTGAAATAAAGGAGGGTTTTTTGTGCGCAGCTTAGTACTGATCTAACCTTTAAAATTAATTGAATCACCATAATTTACCTTTTTCACAAACCTATCGGATCGGGTCGTGGGAGCTCCTGGATGGGAGATTCCACCTTTTGGAGTATAACACACTATAATTTGCCAGTAGGAGAGAGAGTGGGGGTTAGTTGATGAGACATATACGGATCACCCCCAAACTCTATAATCAGTAAAGGAACAAGAAAAACAAATCAAATTTTCCTTTTTCTAATTCACTTTCTGAACCAAAAATCACAAAGAAAACAAGAAAAAAAAAGAGAAGAGAGAAATGAGCAGTGCAGAACCAGAGCTTCTCACAATCAATCCTCTTGAGCTCAAATTCCCATGTAAACAATTATCCTTTTTCCATTTTTTTAATGTTTTCATAATTTTAATGTTTTTTCTTGTTGATGTTTCTGTCTATTATTATTATTATATTTGCTATCTTTTCTCAAACCAAGGGTATATCAGAAACAGCTTCCGATCTGCGGATATTCTAACCTTCTTCCTCAGACCCCACTTAGTAGGATTATACTGGGTATTATTGTTATCTTTGCATCTTTTATGATCGAGGGTCTATCGAAAACAGACCTTCACAACGTAGGGATAGGTCCTCCCCACACCTCATTTGGTGAGATTATAATGGATATGTTGTTGATAATTTTTAATGTTTTTTTTTTTGTGTGTGTGTCTATAATGGAGTTTTTATCTGATCACAGTTGAGCCGAAGAAACAGATATCTTGTTCCCTTCAATTGTCAAATAAAAGTGAAAATCATGTCGCTTTCAAGGTACATTTTTCTTTCCAATTTTTTCTTTATGATTTTAAATTTTCCTTTTTTTTGTATATAAAATTTGATTATTTTTTTTCAGGTTAAAACGACGAATCCCAAGAAATATTGTGTTCGTCCAAACACAGGCATTGTTTTGCCTCGATCCACTTGTGATGTCATTGGTATTCACATTTTTTTTTCTTTCTATCTCCCATAAAATTGTCTCTTTTTTTCTATTTAGAAATTAGAAACTAGTGACTCTGTTCCATATTTTATTTTTTTATTAGTCCGTTTTGAAAAAAATGATATATTTTTATATTTGAGAATAATTTAATTTTAAATTTGTTATTCTCTTTGTCTCAAAATATTTGTCTTACTTTCCTTTATTTGAGAATAATTTAATTTTAAATTTGTTATTCTGTCCGTCTCAAAATATTTGTTTTACTTTCCTTTTTAGTCTATATCAAAATAAATGACTCTTCCCGTTTTTTATAACTCTTTTATTTCAACTTTTCACATGGTATGTTGAAGACCACAAGATTAAAAGACATTTTTGTACATTCTACATATATTTAGTTAATAACCACGTGATTCAAAAGTGTTCCTTACTTTCGTAAACTTCATACCGAGTCAAACCAGACAAATATTTTAAAAAGGAGAGAGCAGAAACTAGTGACTCTGTTCCATATTTGATTTTCTTATTAGTCTATTTCAGAAATAATGATATATTTTTTGCCATGAGAATTTTTCACCTTTTTTTTATTTTTCTTTTTCATTTTATTTGAAAATCGTCGTTTGGCCATGAAAATTCCAAATACAGTATTTGAAATTTGGAAACACCTAAAATGTTTTTTTCACTTTTTTCACTTTTTTCACTTTTTTCACTTTTTTCACTTTTAGTACATTCAAACAATCAAATATTCTTTGTGAAAACTATAACCAAACACAACTCCATCTTCAACTCCAACTTTATAATTCCAAATAAAGTGAAAAATATTTGGTTTTCATGACCAAACGCCTACTTATATTTTAAAATTATTTAATTTTAAATTTGTTATTTTATCCTTAACGACATGTTTTATAGCCGCATAATTCTTTCTAAAATTTGTCTGTCTTCCTTTCTTTCTTAAATTATATACTCACTCGAACTACGTCGTATAAATTGAGACCGCGTGAATATTTGATTTGTATATTTTTGTGTTTTCCCTTACGTGCATTCTCTTATAAGAATTGATATAACTTGTTGTATGCTCCATGGTTCTTGAGCCGAGGGTCTCCCGAAAATAATCGCTCTACCCACCAAGGTGGAGGTAAGGTCTGTGTACATTCTACCTTCTCCAGACCCCACGTTGTGGATTTCACTGGGTATGTTGTTGTTATTGTTGTATGCTCCATGGTTGAAAAAACACCCTCTGTCCCAATTTATATGATGTAGTTTAACTGGGCATGAAATTTAAGAAATAATGGAAGACTTTTGAATCTTGTGGTCTAAAACAAGTTAAAGATATTTGTGTGATTGTAGATCATCTCGTTAAACGTAAAAGGTAAAGTTTAAAGTGAAATTGTTGTCAAATAAGGAAATATGTCATTCTTTTGGGGATTGACTAAAAAGAAAAGTATGTCATATAAATTGGAACAGAGGGAGTTGTTTTGTACAAAGTGTATGTTTGGCATTTTAAGTATGTTTAATTATAGTAAGCAGAAAGATAGGTGAAAGAACAAAGAAAAAGGAAGTAATTTACGTTCTTTTGAACTCTAAAGACACTAGGTAATTTCTTTTCATCTGTCCAAGCCTTGGGTAGAGTTACTTGGTAATTGTGCTGGTGGAAGGGTAGGTATCTCGTGGAATTAGTCGAGGTACATACAACTAGTTCGGACACCATGATTAAAAAAACAATAAAGAAAGAAGAAAGAAGAAAATTCAAATCCGACAAAAACTATGCCTTATGTCTCAATCCCAAGTAAGTTGGAATGAATTATATGAATTCCTACTGTCCAGGTCGCTCCATTTAATTACACTAGTGCAGCTTAAATGTTAAATTGAACTTACACTTCATCCTGTCTGGTCCTTATTCAGCATCACATTATCAGTATCAGTGATAGGTTTTCTTTTTTCTTGGTTGGTCATTAATATTAGTTCACAATATTTGGTAGTAACAATGCAAGCACAAAAAGAGGCCCCTGCTGATATGCAATGCAAGGACAAGTTTCTACTCCAGAGTGTTGTTGCAAGTGCTGTTACCAATCCAAAAGACATCACCCAAGAAATGGTAATCGTACAAACGAATGGAACTTTTTCTTTTTCTTTGATTTTAAATTGAGTCTGTGAAGACAAGAAGAATGTATCTTTGTTGAGAAATTGCATCTCAAATTGCACCATACTCTTGAAATAGACCAAAAACAAAAAACTACAAAGTATGTACTTTTAAGTGTGAGTTCTCGTCAAATACTTTTTAGTTTTCACAGTTCCTATTAAATTTAATAATCAACAACAACATGCCCAGTGAAATCCCACAAAGTGGGGTCTGGGAAGGGTAGAGTGTACGCAGATCTAACCTCTACCTTGGGAGGTAGAGAGGCTGTTTCCGGTAGATCCTCGGCATAAGAACATTAAATTTAATAACCAGAGTTGTAAATACCTGATGGATACCAAAAGTGCCTACTTTTGGCAAACTTAAAAAGCTGCTAAAGTGATACTTAAAGGACTATTTTGAACCTACCCTCAAACATAAGGGACCATTTTTGTCGTTTTCTCTCATATTTTACTTTTCCTGCTGTAATGTTTGATTTAAGTAATGAATGATAATAGAGTGGATCATGTTTTAGTCGTTGTTGTCGTTATTCAACCATTTTAAGCATGGTGAACTTTGTTGATCTCTTTGTATAGTTCAATAAGGAGCCTGGACGCATTGTAGAAGAGTACAAATTGAGAGTGATTTATCTTCCCCCACCACAACCACCATCCCCCGTGGCAGAAGGATCAGAAGAAGGTTCTTCACCGAGACAGTCCTTGACAGAGAATGACCAACAAAATGGTTCTGAGGTTGTTTACTGATTCACTTATTTCAATACAAAAAAGTCGGAATTATCTACGGACTCCATCGCTAAATTGCTCGTAGCTAACAAATTTTTTTAATAATTCGTGGCTAATTCATCACTAAGTAGGATTAGCGACAGATTTTGCTGTTTAGCTATAAAATTTGTTGCTAATTCTTATTTTTTTTAGTAGTGTTTGTTGTTTATGGTCATTAATGTTTTTGTGTAAACTTGAATTTTCATGCCATATCATTGTTACCTGCAGCTTACACTAACATTCCTTGAAACTCATGACAAATCTTCAGAGGTGAAATTTCTATTACAATTCCATACTATACCATGCACACACCTTAATATGAAAAGTCAATAATATACTTTGTATTTCTTTGTTTACTTATGTTCTACTCCCTCCGAACCATTTTTTTATGATTGTGTTTGACTTGGCGTCGAGCTTGAGAAAAAAAGAAACTTTCAGAAAGATGAGTGTTGATCTTTGCTGCAGGCTTTATTCCGATATATAATTGATCAAATTAAGGGGAAAATTACTCTTTTCGTGATTAGTTCTCCGTTTCTCTCCTCATTCTCTTATTGTCTTGTTAACTTATTTCATATAAGATGCTGGCTAGTCATATTACTCCATGTGATTGTCCTTTAAGTGAAGTGTATCATTTTATGACAAAGAAACATCAGATTCCGTAGCGATCTTTAGAGAAGTTTGGTGCTTTCATACCCCGTAAGTTATTAGCTAATGGATTGTGATTGGGCTTAACTTAAAGAGGCTTTCATTGTTGATGATCTGTACATGGCACAATACTTCACCTTGTTATGTGAAATAATGACCTCAATAACAATGGACTCCATCTCTGAGTGCCACGGTGAATTATTGACCTCAACTATGACTCGATCTTTGAGTTGAAATAGTGCTGACCCAACTTATCTTCTGTTTTATTCAATTTAAAGGTGAACGATCGAAATTTATATGCATTAAAATATTTTCCATATAAGTTTCAGGTGGATATAACGGAATGAAGCCAATTAAAGATGAAAATCCACTCTGTCCACTTAAATGATTTGCTTCAATTTTGTTTCCCTTCCTTCGAACACCTCAAACAAGCACATGCATTTGCAGCTTCTCATAACTTTTGATGCTTGCAGTTAATGGTTTTATAAATATGTTCGAAGGAGATCTTTGCCTGCTTCCTACCTTACAGTTTTTGTTTCGACATGGCTAATTGGTACGTGTTATTTCAGGCAAGGTCGGTAATTTACAGATTGACGGAGGAGAAAGCTGGTGCTCTACATCAGAGCAACAGACTTCGCCAAGAAGTGGTAAGTATAACTTTCTTTCAATTCTTGAGTCTCCTAAAACTCCAATACTTGTAGAAAGACCAAGGGGTTTGCTATATCCATGAGAAGTTTTATATGCAAGTCTCTCCGCCAGCCATTATTTCTGTCCTCTTTTCACGCTGAATAGTCGACTCATTCATGTGGTTTAAGTGACAGTCAGCTGATCTTGCATACACAAATATGCCTCCTTACCAAGCAAGTTATGATTTTCTGTATTTTGAGAATTCATCATAAATAATAAATTGACTAGTTTAACGCTGGCTGTCAACCTACTGCAACTCCTCCTATATCTGGGCTTGGGAGCAGAAATGTGAGTAAGCTCACACAAACGGAGTTGTCAGCTGAACTTGCATAAACAATCAAATAGTTTTCTTTGTACATTTTGGATCAAGAGTGGTTGTATCTCTTACTTACAATGACTTACTTCAATACACTATCGGCAGGAACTGCTGAGGCGCGATATCTGCAAAAGTCGCAGCGGTGGCGTTTCCTTCATGTTTGTCATCATTGTTGGCTTGTTGGGTGTAGTTTTGGGTTACTATCTCAAAAGTACATGAGCAGTCATCGGGTATTCGGTTAATGATTTAATGTTTGTTTCTCAACCTCAGAGAAGCATTGAGGAAAAAAAGGAGAGGCTGGCCAATGATTGAAACGATGGTGATTTTTGTCTTAGTTTAGCTGCACTCTTTAGTATGAAAAAAGTTATCTAGCTTGTCTTTTATTTGCCTTCAATCTCTCTGTAAAAGTATCTGATTGGCTCAAAAGAAGTTGCAAAACTTTAGTTAACCAAGGATTGTGGATGAAAATTCTAGCTTGAAAGTTTTTCACTATAACTTGTATCTACTAGACTAGATAAAGTAGTCCAATTTTCAGCTCCGGTAGGCAGAGTTATCCGGTACCTGATTGAATAGTCGAGGTGTAAGCAAACTGGTCTAGATATCATTTTTATCAACCATAAAAAAGTAGTCTATTTTATTCTCTTGTTGTGAAGATCAGATCATCCTCTTGGCCCTATAACAAGCTCCGAGACTAGATCATGTTTTCATTGTTTATTTTTACGCTGCACCAGAAAAGGAAAATTATTGTTCCTTTATTTTAAAGAAAAATAAAAAGGGGAAGAATCAACATGATTGTTTAAACCCTAAGATGAAGGATTAGTATCTGTTCTTTTTCTTTACAATATTGCTATGGTGGAAGGTCCATATGTCAATTAAACATGTGATCTGCACAAATAGAATTTTTGGGTGCCACCATTTAAATCTTTTGGTCTTGTTGAAAAAAAAAAGGTGCAACAGTAACTGTTTCGCCAAAATCTGAAGAAAAATACTGACCGGTCACGAGGATTTTTTACTTGATATTGGGAAAGATTTGTCTTAATAGCAAGTTATGATGACAAGATTTGCCTTAATATCAAATTATGGTGATCGTTAGGATTTTTGTCACTGGTTGTGACGAATCGTCAAGATCTTTTTAACGTTTGATCATTGTTTTCCACAATAATGGTTTGAAGTTTGAAAGTGACCACGTGGTGTGAAATTAAAGTTGAATTTTTGGGGTTTGTTTACTTTTAATATCGTATTTATTTAATAATATATAATTTAAAAAATATACAATAACAATAGTAATATTGAAGAAAAGAAGCTCAAAAATATTGTTAGCTTTGATACAAGAATATTTAGTTAGTCCCAACTTAATTCTCTTGCGATTTGCTAATGCTTAAAATTACAAAGATGGTGTAATAATGCAAAGCTTTGATGGTGAAAGATGTTCTCAAATTGGTACTAGGGTATATCCTTTTTTATCCTATGGCAACACTCTTGCGTGCGATGAGCACATTCCTCTAAAGAAGCTTTACAATAGTGTGGGATCAGTTTAAGTGCGCTTGCTAATTTTAAAAGGGGGCTCCTTGTGGGGATTCCACCTTTTTGGAGTAAAATTTGCGGTCAAAAGAAAAGTTATGTACTATACAAACAGTAATAGCACCAAACATTTTCCACTGTTCATAAAGATGGGTTTAGAGGTGAAATTTGAAGTGGTTTTGGGGGTTTAATCATTTGGGTGTGTATTTTTGCTTCTTTTTTTCTCTTCATGAAAGAAAGTTCAAGTTTGATGATGGTCAGGATGATAGGCGGGACGGAGCGGGTCAATAAAGGTGGGAATTAATAATTTTTTCTATAAATCGGATAATTTAGGAGAATTTGGGGTTTTTCATCCAAATAAGGATATAAGTACAACATGGATATTTTTGTTCACAATATTAACGGAAGATAAAGTTAGCTAATAAAAAAAATAAAAAAATATATTTAAATCTTTTTCTCTAAATATTATTTCGAAATTAATTATCTTTTATCCCTCGTAGTAAACCAGGCCTTAACGTTTTGCTACTTTCTATCTGATAATATGTTTAAATTCGGGCAATTTTCCTCCTTTTTATCTTTTGACTAGAACGCTAGAAGTAAACTAATCTTTGCATTTTCCTCTTTTAAGATAACTCCTTGTTAAGAAAGTGGTAGACGGACTCGATTAGGAGACGTTTGGACATACACGTTTCTTCCCTTTTTCGAATAATCTTTTTAAAGTATTATTTAATTACTCTTTTCGTGTCAAAAATATTTTCTTACTTTTCTTATTAGCTTGTCCAAAAATAATTGACACATTTCTATATTTAGAAATAATTTAACTAATGAGATGATGGTGAATACAATCAAACAGAATCCAATTCCGAATTTAAATTTAAAAATGAAATAGAAAAGATGCAAAATACTGAATGGACGACTTGAAAAGGTCTCCATAGACAAAGAGACGATGACGACCGAAAGAGAGAAAAGACATTAGGAGCACTCATTCACACAAATATCTAAGGCTTATTTTGGACTACACATTTCAGAAGTCTTTCTTTATTTCTTAACCTCCATGTCAATTCAAACTAAGACAATCTTTTTGAGACGGAGGAAACCTATATTAAAAAAAGTTTGGTTAATTTTTGAAGATAAGTTTTAAATTTTGAAAAACGTTTAAATGAAAAAAAAAGTCACAAAATTTCTATTTTTTTTCAAGTGATATGCATGTTTAAACTTTAAACACAATTTTAATCCCAAATACTATTTTTAACTTCAACTTCAAAGCTCATTTTTTTCAAGTTTCAACTAATTTTATGTTCAAATGCCTACTTAATTTCAGCAAGTAACATATATAAAATGTAAGTAACCAGATTTTTGTTGATTTAAAAGCTTTTAATCTAGTTATTATATTAAGTTAAGCCAAATAAAGAAATAGTACTACTTAATTAGCAACAGACAGTAAAGAAGACAACTTTGGTCCTCTCCCTTGCAGGACTGCCACTCGCGCATATCTTTCGATTTACATCTCATCTGGCCAAGAAGCCTCTGATATAAATGGGGTTTCGCCTTCGGGACTTCCCATTCACAGAAGACAACTTGTCCTTACTCCTTGATATAATGACATCGTATGGAAAGGTTGAAAAGGCCTTCAATGTTTTTTAAACAAACCATGGAATCAACTTTACATCGCCCACAGAAACTAATTAATCACAGTACGAAAAACCAGGAGCCAGGCTGCTTCTGAAATAGTCTTACTCAAACAATTCCAAAAGAGTAAAAATTTATTTATATTTTGTGTTTTTATTAAACTAATAAGAGATTCTTTTCATATAAACATTTACTAATTATTTATGTCAAGAGATATGTATTATCAATTTAAGTTTTACTCCCTCATGTTTACCCGTAAAACGGTACAATTGAGAATTTATATACGTGGTCAAGGACACGTGAATTTCAAGTGATTGACCTGACAATAATATTATATAAAACACAATAATTGTAAATAATATTAAGATAAAGTAAAAAAATAATTAGTCTAAGCCTTGTGTGAGCTTAATGGAAAAGTCTTCGAGATTAATATGAAAGCGCAGTAAACGAGAGAAATATGAAAAAGTGTATTGTAATAACTTGCATCTGATCATTTACAATGGAATAATGTGTCATATTTATACATGAGCTCAAGGGTACACACCCCACGAAATATGTCTCAATTAATACAAGAGAATGAATGTTGTAATAACTAGACAATTAATGTCTCTATAAATTCGATTGATGCTCCATTGGAAGATGTATTGATCGGTCCAATAATTGCCGCTCGTTGTAATTTAAACGGTTCACCCGATCTTATGAATTACCGGTACCATATGTACGTACGACGCTTCCGGTTCAGCTTGTGTCTTACCGGTAGCGCTACAGGCTGACATGGACTTGACTCAGCACCATCTGACATGTGTCACATCATAATTCATACCGATGTCTCATACGAATTTTGCCATAAACACCTCCGATTCACAATAAGTGTCCTTTTGGCCTTTGACACGCCCCTTAAGAAAATACTAACTATCTAAAAAATAGTTATTTTTACTAACTTATTTTTAATTAAATAATATTTATTTAATAAAATTTGTTGATTATATAAAACCTACTTATCTAAATAGGCTTAAATTTGAAACAAAATAATTAATATCTTTTTAATTATAAAAATGAACACTTATTTTGAATAATAAAAAAGATAAAAGACAATTATTATGGACATTTGGGAGTAATTATTAAGAATATTTCCATTAATTTAATATAAATATCGGGAATGAGCAATTATTTATCGTTCCAAATTTTATTTTCTTCATGGCTGCTTGTGTATGGAAAATATAAGAGCTAGAAGTACAACCCTTTAAGAGGAAGCACATGCAACTATCTTGGTGATAATGTTTACATTCATTTCAATTACAACACAGTAAAAGAATATATATAAGCTAATAATGTTTTCTTATTCCTAAAGGTGGAATCATCCAGCTAATAATGTTTTCTAAACTTGGTGGTACTGGGACAGCTGATGCTTTGGTTATAATAATAGGAAAAAATTCAAATATAATTTTGTCCTTCATTAAGTTTGTTATACATTTGGTTCATTAATGCTTTTACTGTATTATCATAGCTCTTTAATTATATTTGGGGATTAACATTCACTAATATTTACATTATAGTAAATCATCTACACTATTCTTTTTGGGGTGTGGTCCTTCGAGATATGTCTTTTCACATTTGGGGATTAGAAAAAGGGATAATCAAAACGAACCCACACTTATAGACATGAATATTATTTCAAATATCTGAATTAATATTCGCAAATTATTAATATTGGGTCAGAATTTAACTCATTATTTCAACTTCAACTTAAAATTTAGAATTTGAAGTTTAAAAAACTAATTTAAGGAGTATTTAGGTGAAGTAATAATTTTTATTCTCAAAATCCAACTCTCATCTCTATGATAGCTACTATTTTTTTTTCTAGACTGTTTTATCATGGCTTATTCATTTTTTTTATTTTTATTTTTATTTTCATATTGCTTTGAATTATTTATCCTTATCTGACATTTTTATACTTTTTCTTGAGCCGAACGTATTTCGAAAACAACCTCCTTATCTTCCAAGCTAGGATAAGGTCTGCATAGTGCATACACTTTTTTTTCTCCGAATCACACATTATGGAATTTCACTAAATATGTTGTTGTTGTAAAATCTAACTCTTATAATTCAATATAAATTCATATACAAAAAAAATTTCAACTACAAATATTCATTTTCCAAAATTCAACCAATTAAAGTCTTCTTCCAATACCATTGACCATTAAAAAAATGTTATATTGCTGAGAGAACTTAAAATATAGCTGGAGATATGAAGCTTGAGTTCGAAGCCCGTGTACTTTCCTTTACTTTATTACAATCTCCCTGTCGGTGTCTCACAGTCTCCTCCATACTTGCTTTTATATATAGAAAAAGAAAACACCAACCTCTCCACCAAAATCACCATATCTACAGAGATTCACAAAAAAGAACACACACATATCAACTATGCATAACAGTTCATCATCATCATCGCTAGGCCCAGGTGGTCTAGACCTAACCCAAGTCTTCTTCAAATCAATCTCCAACACTCATCCACCATCATCCACAAAACGCCACACTAAGATCTCCGTGATCGGCGTTGGTAATGTTGGCATGGCTATCGCCCAAACAATCTTAACTCAGGGTCTCGTCGACGAGCTCGCGCTCGTCGATGCGAAACCCGAGAAACTCCGCGGCGAGATGATGGATCTCCAGCACGCCGCGGCGTTCCTCCCTAGGACCAAAATAGTCGCGTCCGTCAACTATACGGTTACGTCCGGGTCGGATCTGTGTATCGTAACAGCTGGGGCACGGCAGAACCCGGGGGAAAGCAGGTTGAATTTGCTTCAGAGTAATTTAGCGATGTATAAAGGTATTTGTAAAGTAACATTGATGATTATTTATGCCCATTAAAATAAAGTTTTATAAAAATTTACCTCGGTTCATTTTTACTTTTCTTTATATTAAAAATAATTATTTATTTTTACTTAATTAATTTAAAAAATTAAGAGATAATTTGCGGATTTTTAGGTGGCCGCACAAAATAAGTTTTTGTTGATTTCAATCCTTAGATAACTTAGTAGTATCTCCGTCTTATATTACTTGATTATTTTTTCTTTTACACGCCCATTAAGAATTTATAAATAAGAAAAGTATTTTTACTATATTACATTTATGTCTCTCCAATTAATTGCACTCTAATTAATATTAGTTACTTTAAAAAATAATTAATGTTAAGAGTAAAATAGAAAAAATTAATTAATTATATATTTTTTTTAGAAAGTGGTCAATTAATTTAGGACATATATTTTTAGTAATATGGTCAAGTAATATGAAATGGAGGAAGTAATTTAGAAGTGATATAATAATAAAATTATCATTCTATTTATGGCTACTTAAGAGGTATGACAAGTAAAATAGACAAGTAAAATGGGATGGGTAGTAATGGAAAAGGGCCAAAAATAACTCTGTAAGAAAAATGGCTCATAAATACCTTCTGTTTATATTTTGATTTAAAAATAAACCCAACTTATATTTTTGGGTCAAAAATACCCCTCAAACTAACATGTCACGTATAAAGGTATTGTACCGGAGCTGGTGAAGTACTCGCCGGAGAGTATATTGTTGATTGTGTCAAATCCGGTAGATGTTTTGACATATGTTGCGTGGAAGTTATCTGGGTTTCCAGGGAATCGGGTTATCGGGTCGGGTACGAACTTGGATTCGTCCAGGTTTCGGTTTTTGATTGCTGATCACCTTGATGTTAATGCTCAGGATGTTCAGGTGAGTTCATCATTTTTCTATTTAATTTGTGCTAATTGTTGTTACAAAGTATTAAAATACTTTATCTTTACATATTTAAAGACTAATAAAAGCTATAGATCATAGTTTCTACTACCTCAGCCGCATATAATTTGTCGTTTTGGCAAACTAAATTTATTTTAAAATATTTAATGCTTTAATAAAACAAGATACATTTATTATTTTTCCACTTCAAATTCACCCTTATTATTTGATTAGTGGAGTGTTCATTAAATGAGCAGAGAGATAAAGTTTAGTTTAAACACATATTTTTTAATAATAATTAAGACCATTAAGCATTTAAGGGTGTAACCTAGTAGTGAATGAAGTAGGTTGAGAATTGTGAGTGCAAAAACATTTGATAATATCGGTAAAAGGTTCTCGCTAAATTAATCGATAGGTACACAAACTGACATGAACTCCATGGTTAATGAAAAAAATAATTAAGACTATTAGATATCTTTTTAAGAGGTGGATAATAATATAGGAAAAATGGACCGGATATCAAGTAGAATATGCTTTGATTCGTGTCATGAAAAGATGGTATATATATCAGTTTACAGTTCAGCGGACAAAGTAGGATGCAATTTGTCATTATGGTGTTGTTCTTTTAGCATTTGTAAGTGTTGGACAATTTGGTCACACAATCCCAACTATACACAGAATATTCATATAAATTGTGTCAACAATTTGGTTCTTTTTGTAACATTGTATTAATTTTTGTTGAAGAGTTTTTTTCATTAATACAAATATATATATTATGTACAATATGGAATCCTAATACAATAATGATTCTATTTCCACGATAATTATACAACACTAAATATTATAAAATATATAGAGTATATTTAATAATATACGTTAATACACCCCCTCAGTCTGAGCGGGAGGAGGCCGGACGCTAAGGCTGAATCTGAAGTCGAGGAATAGGTGTCTAGGAAGACCTTTCGTGAAGATATCCGCATACTGCTATGAAAAAGGCACATGCAACACTTTAACATGACCGATAGCAACCGTCTCACGAACAAAGTGTAAATTCATCTCAATATGTTTGGTGCGCTGATGCTGAATCAGATTGTGAGATAAATATATGTCGGATATGTTATCACAGTAAATCAAAGACGCCTTACGCAGGGGACACTGAAGCTCCAAAAGAAGGTTTTGGAGCCAGCAGATCTCAGCAACAACATTTGCAACGTCTCTATACTCTGCTTCTTCACTGGAACGGGATAATGTGGCTTGCCTCGTGGCAGATCAAGAAATGAGATTATCTCCTAAGAACACATAGTAGCCGAAGGTGGAGCATCGCGTGTCCGGACAGCCTGCCCAATCAGCATCCGTATGTGATAACCTGATCGGTGCTGATGGTGTATAGATGCAATCCATAATCAAATGTGCCCTTAACGTATCGAATGATTCGTTTGAGGGAAATAAAATGAGACTCCTCGGGGGAATGCATGAATAAGCACACATGCTAAACAACATAAGCAATATCAGACCTGGTGAAAGTAAGATACTGTAGTGCACCTGCAAGACTCCTGTAAAAGGTGAGATCTGCCACTTGATTACCATCAACAACACTAAGTTTTGATTTAGAGTCAATCGGAGTGGACATTATCTTGCAGTTCGCCAGCCGTTTTAGCCCTGTATACTATCTCCTCTGCATACTTGCGCAGACACAAAAACATAGAGTTTGCAGATCTAGTCATTGATATCCCTAAAAAATAGCTCAACTTCTCCAAGTCAGTCATAGCGAATTCGGTTTTAAGTAGTGCAATGATCTCATTTTTCAACAAATCAGAGGAGGCAGTAAGCACAATGTCATCCACATATAACAACAAATAGGCAGTGCTACTACCTCTATGAAAAATAAATAGAGAGTTATCACACTTGCTGCAAACAAATCCAATCTGCATAATGTATTATGCAAAGACGGTCATATTATGCTCTAGGGGCCTGTTTCAAACCATAAAGTGACTTACGAAGAAGACATACATATTGAGGGGCTGCTAGGTGTACAAACCCAGACGGTTGGTGCATGTAAACAGTTTCTTTCAAGTTCTCATGTAGAAATACATTTTTCACATCAAGCTGATGAATCGGCCAATGCTTACCCATAGCAATACCCAGAACTGCACGAATAGTAGTCGGTTTAACAACCGAACTGAATGTCTCACCACAATCAATACACTCCTGCTGATTAGTGTCATTGGCCATAAGTCTTACCTTATATCTCTCTAGATCATCAATGTCTCTGTATTTGTGACGAAAAAGCCACATGCATCGAATCACATTCACCCCTTCGATCTAGGAACCAAATCTCAAGTGTGCTGTTTTGTTAAAGCATTAAATTCCTCACGCATGGCTGCATTCCAATTGGGGCAAGTTTGGCTAATTTTGAGTTTTTGGGAATTGGGAATATTTTGTGTGGACAGGTTAAATTGAACTTTGGATTTGAAAATCCCGTGTTGGGCACGGGTTTCCATACGTTGCTTGAGGGCAAGGGCAAGTTCGGTATTTTAGTGGTATGGCGAGTCTGTGTCAGAATGAGGGGGTAGGTATTTGTGGGAATCGACGGATGAGCGGGTCTGGGTCGGAATCTAGGCCGTGGTGACTGTGGGAGGGTTCTGTTGGGGTGGGGGACGGGGTAGGGGTTTGGGTGGAATGTGTCGGGTGAAGGGGGTCTGGTAAGATCGTGGGGAGGGGTGAGACGATTTTGGTGCCGGTGATGGGTTGGGAAAGAGGTTTCGGTGTTGTAGAGGGGTTGATTGGTTATCGAGTTGGTCGATTGGAGGAGCATCCGTGGTTGATGGCGACACTGGGTGACCTGATTGCCTTTGCCAGCGTGTAGGTAATGCAGCGGTGGGTCGGAGCCGAGAGGCATCTGATAGGGTGGGTGTGGTGTCGGAGACGTTGATGGGCCCAGTAGGATAGTTGGTTGTGACCAGCGATGGTGCGATGGTAGGCAGAAGATAGAGGCGATGGTGGTGGTGGGTCGACGCGATTCGCAAAGTATGACGGGGATGTGTCAGACTCGTCTAGAAAGGTATAGTCCGTGTTTCGGATTTTTTGAATATTTGCAAAAGGAAAAATTGGCTCGTCAAACGTGACATGACGGGAGACGTGAATTTGACGAATGGACAAGTCATAGCACAAATAACCCCTATGATTAGACGGGAAACCTACGAAGGCACATGGAGTGGTTCAGGGTGCTAATTTATGGAGAGGATGGAGGCAATGTTTTGATAGCAAAGGCAATCGAATATCCGAAGGTGATCATAGGAGGGGATTCGACGGTATAATATTTCGGTTGGGGACATGTTTTGAAAAGTACTAGTAGGTAAAATATTAAGGATGTATTCTACCATTTTGACTGTATAGACCCAAAACGATGGAGTGAGAGAGACATGAAAGAGGAAAGTACGAACCATGTTATTTATGGTGCGGATGATTCATTCCGATTTGCCATTTTGAGGGGAGGTGTAGGGACACGAATATCGAAAAATCATGCCATTATTTTTGCAGAATTTATGAAACATGGAATTATCAAATTCACGACCATTATCACACTGAAAAGATTTGATGGCTTTCTCAAATTGTGTTTTGATAAAATTATGAAATTCAAGAAACTTGGCACAGATTTTCGACTTAAATTTTAGTTGGTAAATCCAAATAAAATGAGAGAAATCATCTAATAAGACTAGTTAATATTTATGATTCAGTGAGCTAGTAATAGGAGATGTCCACAAGTCAGCATGAGCAATATCAAAGGGAGAAAACGTAACACTTAAAGATGACTTAAAAGGAAGACGAACCAGTTTGCCTAAAGAGCAAGAAACATAGTGTTGAACAAGTTTTCCATTATTACATCTAAGAAAATTTAAAACTGGGTTCCTGGGTGTCCAAGCCTATTATGCCAAATTGTCGGGGAGATTGCAGCGAGAGATATGGGAGAGCATGAGTTAGCAGCGGAGGTGGATGGGAATGGATAGAGATCCCCCGTGCTATTGCATCTCGTAAGAGGTGTCCCCGTACAAAGATCCTTCACAGTAAAATCAAAAGGGTCAAAGTCAACAGAGATGAAATTATTACGAGTAAATTTCCTGACAGATATTAAGTTTTTAATAATGTTGGGAGCATATAGAACGTTATTTAGGGAGAAGGGTGGGTGAGACGGTTGTACCATATCCCTGAATTAGAATGCGATGGTCATTACCTACAGTAATATATTGAGGATACTGTAAACGAAACAGCTTGGGAAGATTACCTGCAGAGCGGGTGAGGTGAGACGTGGCACCCATATCCATGTACCAAATTTCATCGGGTTGTTGCATATTTAATGAGATGAAGGCCTGGCCCACATCAGTGGATCCAGGCCCATTGAAAATTGTTGTTGGGCCGGTACCGTGACATGGGCCTGCTGGCCTATTGCGGATACTAGATAAGGGTGCGGTCTTGGGCCTGGATCGGGGCCTAAAAGGCCCAACCGTTGGAATGATGGTTAGGCCTGTGGATGCGGGAATGGGTAGGCGACCCAATTGAGGGTATTGGGCCACTGGCCAGTGGCGAGCCATTGTCCGACGTTGTTGGCCTGCTGTTGGGCCTTGCCATCGCGGCCACGGCCCAAACCCCCTTTTCCGTTACCACAACCTTGGTCGCCTTTATCACCGCGACTGGTTGTCCGGTGGCGGCGATTGTTGCTGGATTTTCAGTCGCTAACCCCTTTTGATTGTGTTCGTCCTGTTTGGCGCATCTGGTTTCCTCCAAGAGCAATTGTGAGCGTGCCTTGTTGAAACTCGGTAGTGGGTCGGTTTGTTGAATTATGATCGCGAGAGTATATATTCACCTTTCAGTAAGCTCGCAACAAATTGGAGGACCATCTTAGTTTCGAAAATTGGTGTCCCCACGTTGGATAATTGGTTCGCAATAAGTTTCAATTGTTTACAATATTCGGACATGATAGAAAAATTCTCGAGACGTGTATTGTTGAACTGTTCCTCCAAATACACGGCTAGAGTATTTTTGTTGTCCTGAAAAATTTCTTCAAGTCGAACCCATAACTCACGAGCCGAGGCACCTGTTTTCATGATTGTATGAAGCAAGTCTTTAGATATGGTGTAATAAATCCACTGTTTGACAATAGCGTGATGACGCCATGTCGAGTCAGCAACGTCTAGAGGGCGAGAGATAGAGTCGTCGATATGGTCAAGTACGTTGAACGCACGCACAAGCATGGATATTGAAGAGTTCAACCCACGGAGAATATTGACTGTCTTTCTGATCAAGAATTAATGGGATGAAATTCTTGATATTTGTGACGGTGAAAGCAGGATGGAAGGAGGATGTGGATGAGGGAGGGGGGTTATCAACGACGTCTGTGGAGGATGCGGAAGCATTAGGAGATGTTGGAGGAGACACGATGGCGCAACGAAAACACAGAAAATCGTGAAAGGGAAGAAAAGAAAATTTCCGGCCGAGAAAAGAAAAAAATTTCAGACGAGGGTTTAAGTGTTAGCTCTTGATACCATGTAAGATTATATTAATCTCTCTTGGGGTGTCGTTCTCATTAATACAAATATATGTAGTGTGTACAATGTGTAATCCTAATACAATAAACATCATATTTCTACCATAATTATACAACACTAAATATTACAAAATATATGGAGTATATTTAATAATATACGTTAATACTTTTCTTCTCATGTAACCTATTTGAGAGTGTTTGGATTGACTTTTTAAAAGTGACTTATAAGTTAAAAGCTAAAAGTCATAAGTTGGTCCTATTCAACTTTTAGCTTTTGGCTTATTTTTGTACCTTTTTAGCCTAAAAATAAGTGTTTAAAACATTTTTTATCTCACCCAAATACCTCAAAAAGTTTTTTTAAAAAAAGCTTAAAAGCCAAAAAACACTTAAAAATAAGTCAATCCAAACACCCTCTTTGTAGTA
Source organism: Anisodus acutangulus (assembly GCA_029783415.1). Classification (NCBI taxonomy): domain Eukaryota; kingdom Viridiplantae; phylum Streptophyta; class Magnoliopsida; order Solanales; family Solanaceae; genus Anisodus; species Anisodus acutangulus. The sequence goes on along the minus strand of CM056505.1, from coordinate 2,150,757 downwards.
GAATGATTGTTACATAATTGAACTTACCAATCAAAAAAAATGAGGTGGAGTTTTTCAGTTGTTTTTGAAAAGTTGCTAAAAGACAAATTCTTTCGTGCTTAATTTATATAGTTGCTAAAAGACAAATTCGGCCAAACCCAGTAGCTTTAGTCCAAACCCTATCCAAAATTAAAAGTCAGAACTCAGTTATCTAACACTTGACGTCAATATCCTAGAACTTAGAACTAATAAAGTTCAAATCTTGGTTCCACCTGTATTGAGTATATTTGAAGCTATAAACTCCATTTTCTGCTTGTATATATTTAAGATTGAGGCAAACTTCATAAGTAGTCTGATCTGGTATTTCTTGTCTTATGAAGTTTATTTGAGAAATAACCTCTCATTCCTAAGTTTCGTTTTGGTACACCCATGAGGTTCCAGCTTGTATGGAACTTGGAAAATTCTGTCGTTCCTAGAGAATCATATTATGTTGTTGATTCTCCATTTAATGAAATTATTTGCCTTAACAAAAAATGGACTCTTTTTATGTCTATACTAGGCATACATTGTTGGGGAGCATGGTGATAGCTCTGTAGCACTTTGGTCCAGTATTAGCGTTGGAGGGGTTCCGGTACTTAGCTTTCTAGAGAGGCAACAAATCGCGTTCGAGAAAGAGACATTAGAAAAAATCCACAAACAAGTAGTGGAGAGTGCATATGAAGTGATCAGTCTCAAAGGTTACACGTCGTGGGCAATCGGTTACTCTGTGGCTAACTTGGCTTTTTCTATCATTAGAGATCAGAGAAGGATTCACCCCGTCTCAGTCCTCGCGAAGGGGTTCTATGGTATTGATGGCGGCGATGTGTTCTTGAGCTTGCCTGCACAGCTTGGTAGAAGTGGAGTTTTGGGTGTGACTAATGTGCATCTTACTGATGAGGAAATTCAGCAACTTAGGAACTCTGCTAAGACTATCTTAGATGTGCAAAACCAGTTGGGAATTTGACTTGGTTAAAGTTAATAACTTTCCCATTGTTACCACTACTTAGTGTAGTAAGGATTGTTTTTTTTATCTAGTTCGTTGAATTTTCTTTTCTTGCAAGATCTTATCTTAGGAGGGAAAAAGTGAGATAAATTGTGTTATGTGTGGTACTAATTTTGAAGGAGGCTGTAAAAGTGAAGTTTGATGGCCCGCTCTTGTAAAAATGGAGTTTCATACATGAGTACATTTGTTCGTGTTATCTTAATTAGGGTGGTGTAGTGTTGGGGTCAATTTCCGCACATCTCGATTATTATAATATTGAGTATTTATTATCTCGATTATCCATGTCTTAATGATATACTTTCTCTAAAAAGTGTAAAGATTTTTATACAATATTATGCGTTGTGTATAATTGCATTGTTAATATGATTTAGGCCCGATCATTGGAAATATTCAGATTTAACCCACAAAGTGTATTTTTTTTCTATTACAATCACATGTTTACTCTAGAGAGGTTGAGTTTATCTATTTAAAATTATTAAGACGTATTCACTTAAGATTCTTGTAAATGTGATTTCTTATCGCTATTTATATTTTACTATCACACAATTACCACCATCACCACTAGTCTTACACGGCATAACTATCATTATCAACCATCACATCAACCATGCATGCACCAACTCCAACCTTCATCGCGCAACAACCACCACCAACCGACCTCCCATCTTCACTGACCATTAGTGGACCACCAATAATGACCACCTAGGGACGGAGCTAGAATATAGCTTATGGATTCAGTCAAATTATATGTACAAATTATTAATTTAAAACCTAGCTAACTTAAGAGAACTAGAAATCCAAAATTAATAAGTTTCAAATTCTGACTCCGCCTCTGTCACCACCCACTATATACATTTTGCACCGATCTCTACCACAACCTCCATAAGTAACCACCAACCACCTTTATCATCAACTCCATCCACCACTAACCTCCATTGTACAGCCATCATCGCCAACCACTAACTGCTAATCACCATACATCCATCACCAACGACTACCAAAATTATAAATATAGTAACCTCAAGAAGAACATTTATGCAAATGCTCTATAAGAGTCAATTTTGTGGGTTAGGAGTCCATAAGGCCCATTTACTATCAGTTGTAAATGGGCCATTGGACCCAGAAAGGTAACCGAAGCCTGAAAGGCATATTAAATGGGCTGCTATTCTTGAACACTACATATCCAAACATAACAAGGAAGATATGTCCATTGGACCTGCATTTCATACTTTTATCTTAGAATAACATGAAAAATCTAAGATGATACCTCAAACTTAAGATATATTTATATTTTATTGACAGTAAAAAGTATTTACACATTCAGTATAATTTAAATAGAAAAGGGTCAACCTAATTGCCCTTAACGTTACATCCCAAAAGAGGAATAAATTTTACGAGAATCCATGAGCATAGACCATATTGTATGAACATAAATTAGGGTCTTGTCTTTTGGGTAGATTTGATGAATGGGACAGCAAAGTTAGAAGACAACTAATGACCATAGTGTAAGAAGTACATAAGTTAGGATTTTGTCTTTTTGGTAGATTTGATGAAAAGGACAGCCAACAAGTTTGTTAAAAGCAGACGGTATTTATCGGATCATCTCGTATTTGCTCTTTGACCTTCATAAAGTTTTAGTTTGAATGGATGAATTGCACGTGTCAAAATACTTCTAAGTTAAAAGGTCTATGCTCTATCCTCCTTAGACCACACGTTATGGGATTTCATTGGGTATGTTGTTATTGTATTTTTATTTAATTTAAATTAAACCGGCTCGGTTTATTTTGGCAGAATTCGTCGTTTTAAATTTTTTTTTATTAAAACAGACTGTCGGTTTTCCGGTCGATTTTTTTTCCGGTCCGTCGGTTTTTACCAGCTTTTTAGTAGTGTGTGTCGGCATTGATATCACAGAAAATTAGAGCAAAATCTTTATTTTGAAGGTCATCTCAAAACGTTGATTTGGGGTCGTGATTTTTATTTAGCCTGCTCATTTAGAGATTGATTTTTTTTGTTGAGCTGATAGTTTTGATGGGAGTTGTTATGCATATTTTATTTTGTGATGCAAATATTTGGCGAGTTGAGATTTTGGATGCTAATATTTTTCAGATTCAATATACTGCCTTTGTAGTGTATGCATGATCTTTGTACAACTATTGAAACCTTAAAATTCCTCTATACTATTCACGTTTTATTAGTTTCATATTTAAATTATATGGTGTTGTTGTTACTTTAATTTCGGAACTATAACATATTTGAAAAACCCTACAATGCAAAAGGTAAAGAGAATGGTTTCACTCTTTTGTAGTGTGTGATAGCTAGAAAATAGGTTTAAAATAGCATATGTGGCATTTTACAGTCATTTTAAAAAAAATAGTTATCTTTATTTTCCTTTTTATGGTAAACTCCGTTAAAAAAAATATAACACACAACACACATAACATTTATCTCAAGTATGTCTTATTGTTAAACCTCTTTGAAAGAAATAATCCCTTGATTATTTTTATTGATTGAAAGAGTATATATACATTTACATATTTCAATAATAGGATAATCATATTCCTATTCTACTTCTAAAATCTTATTCTACTTGGATACTAACTATACAATTATGGTAATACAAATATTATGGTAAGAGTATAATACTAATTACATTACAACATTACCTAAACTAGGATACTAAAATACTACCTAATTCTACACGGTACAAGGGGAAACCCGAGAGCCCAATATACACAATATAGACATGTATATTGTGTGTATATTGTGTATATTTAACACTCTTCAATTGAATTTATTATTATTGAGTAAATTTTATTCTAATTTGCAATTAAGTTTGTTATTATCGATTATTTTTCTTGTGTTTACTGTTATTTTAGGACTATGAGTTTTTAACTGAATTTAATGTTATAAGTATTTTTTTTTCCATTGAATTTGAAGAAAAAGAAAAAGTAAGAAATTAGTTTACTGTAATTAGCAAAAAAAATTATACATATTTAAAAAAGAAAAAATGAACAAACAAAAAGAAGAAAGAAAATAGAAAAAGGCAAAAAAAAAAAGTTAAATACTACATCAAAGCCATTTTGGCCAATTTTAATTTCTAACCCCACACACTACAAGGAGCGTGGAACTATTCTTCATGCCACTTGGCACATGAAATTTTAGATAGAAAATGTTATAGTTCAGGTGGTAACAAACATACTTTATAATTTATGTTTGAAACTGTTGGAAATTTACTAATGTAGAATTAAGTATATCCCATTATTTATGACTCAAACAATTGGGGCCCCGCACGTCGGAAACGTTGTTTCCACACACGTGCACACGTAGTGCCAAGTATCGCAAATTTCATTAGTGAAAGAGATATTGGTATGTATGTAATACGTTTGAGACATAGAATGATGGACGGTTGTTGGCCAAATGACAAAGTATTCCACATTGGTAAACGAAGGAAGAAGTGTAAGATGAAACGAGTCGGAAATCGCCGTGAAGGGCCGCTGCGCTAATTGGGTGGCCAGTCACTGGAGCCGCGGCACCGCGGTGCTAATTCACAGAGTCGCGGCGCTTCGGAGGCAGAATGCTGCGACGGAAAGTTGGAAAGTTCTGACCTTTGGCTTGGTTTTGGAGCATTGAATCTCCATTACTTGGCACATGAATTCAGCCATTATTTGGCTGAATGTAACCCCTCAATAAGTGTCATTACATTGGCTATTGAAGGTCATTAGTTGTCTAGTTGAGGGGTCATCTCCTTACACTATAAATTGAGGCATTTGCCTCAATTGTTGAACACTACACTTAGAAATATTTACAGAATTTTCTAATATCTTCTTCTTCCTCTCTAGCAAGTTTACTACACTCAAAGTTTTTCAAGAGTAACACTTGAGTTTTCTTTGCTCAATTCTTAAGTTGATGTTGTATCTTGGGAGACTATTGTCTGACAACATAAAAGGAGATATACGGGGCAATCTTGTCTTAAAGACAAAGTGTCATCACTCGACTCAGCAAATCACACAAGGAGTTTGTTTCATTCTCGATTTCCAGTTTTGTTGTAATCTTTAGTTTATCCTTTCTAGAAATTGTAATATTTACTTACTTTCCGTTCCCTGCAATTGTTGTATCCCATAGTTTTAAGACAAGATTTGTTGTAAGTGCTTAGAAAGATGACTGGAAGAGAACAACTCGCTTCTGATTCTGCTGCTTTTGCTACTCAAGGCAACCCCTCTGCCTTCCCGACTGCTCAAGCCACACCCAATGCCTTTCCGGTTGCTCAAGGCTCATCTAACACCTTTTATGTTGCTCAAGGGAACGTTGTCGTTCCTTCACCCGCTGGATTCCACCATGAACGCCCTAAAAAATTCATGGGCTCCAACTTCAAGAGCTGGCAACATAAGATGTTATTCTATCTGCCTGTTATACAAATGGCTCATTTCCTAACAGAAGATCCTCCACAAGCTGGAGATGAAGTGGACCCTTCGCCTACTGAAACGGCTGAAGGGGGCCAAGGTATCCAGGTCATTAATGGCATGAAGATGGTTCTTGATGCATGGAGTCATAGTGATTTCATGTGTAAGAACTATATTTTGAACTGCTTGTCAGACCTACTCTACACGGGTGTATTGCACCATAGGCACTGCCAAAAAGTTATGGAAAAACTGCAAAAGAAGTACAACGCACAAGATGCAGGTACTAAGAAATTCATCATTGGAAAATTCCTGAAATTTCAAATGGTGGATAGCAAAACTGTGATGTCCCAAGTCCAGGAATTCCAAATGATTCTACATCACATGGATTTGGAAGGTATGAAACCAAATGAGCAGTTTTTTTGTTGCATCACTGATTGAAAAGTTACATCCCTCGTGGAATAAGTTTATGAGTTACTTAAAACTCAAGACAAAGAAATGACCTTTGAAGAACTTATTATCAAACTCTAGATTCAGAAAGATAATAAGAAGGCCTTACCTAGGGGAAAATAACCAGCTGAGGCAAAGGCAAATCTGGTTTAGGCCAAAGGGAACCCAAGCAAGAAGCGCAAGTTTCAGAAATACGGTAAGACCCAAGCAGCGTAGAAGTTCAAAGGAAACTGTCACCACTGTGGGAAACCTGGTCACATGATCAAGGACTCCCGAAAGTTCAAGACTGAGCAACAAGAGAAGGCCAAGGCTAAGGGAAAGACACATGCTAACTTCGTCAAAGACAGTTTTCTGGACGACATGATTGTGGAGTTCTCAGCAGTGGTGCTTGAAGAAAACCTTGTTGAGAATCCCATGCAATGGTGGATGGACACAGGTGCTATAAGACACATCTGTTCCGATAGAGATGCCTTCTCCACTTATACACCAGTTACAAACAAGAAGTTGTCCATGGATAACAACGATTCCTCTGACGTGCTGGGGTAGGAAAGGTAGTCATGAAGATGACTTTAGCAAATGAGCTCACTCTGAAGGAGGTGATGCATGTCCTTGAGATTAGGAGAAATTTAATTTTAGGTCATTTATTGGTTAATGTTGGTTTTAGGCTAGTGTATGAGTCCAATAAATTTGTAATCACAAAGAATTGAACGTTTGTGGGAAGGGCTTCGTCTGTGAAGGCCTCTTCAAAGTTAACGCCATGTCTGTATTACGTGCAAGTAATAATATTGAAGTTTCTTCTTACTTACTTGAGTCCTCTAATTTATGGCATCATAGATTAGGACATGTTAACTATAAGTCCATCCAAATGTTGGTAAAGTTGGAGTTGTTGCTGTCTATCGACGTAAACCCTCAACATAAGTGTGAGGTGTGCATAGAGGCAAAACTCACAAAGATTCTTTTTTGATCCGTCGGAAGGAATACCGCTCCTCTAGAACTTATTCACACGGATATATGTGATTTGAAGTTTGCACAAACTAGGGGGAACAAGTACTTTGTGACATTCATTGATGATAGCACAAGGTATTGTTACCTTTACTTGTTGAAAAGTAAAGATGAAGCCTTTGAAACGTTCCAACGTTACAAAGCAGAAGTTGAGAACCAACTAAGCATGCGGATTAAATCCATTTTTAGCTATAAAGGGGAAAAATATGTTGCGCCATTTGAGGAATATTGTGACCAATCATGCATTGTTCATCAAACGACGGCTTCATACTCACCTCAGTCGAACGGTGTGGCGGAACGTAAGAACCGCACATTGAAGGAAATAATGAATACCTTGCTCATCAATTCCGGTCTTCCCCAAAACATGTGGGGAGAAGCCGTATTTATCGCTAATACAATTCTTAACAGAGTCCCACATGAGGGTAAGGACAAAATTCCATATGAATCATGAAAGGGAAAGAAACCCACTTATAAATATTTAAAGGTGTGGAGTTGTTTGGCAAAGGTCGAAGTACCCAAGCCAAAGCAGGTCAAGATTGGGCCTAAGACTGTAGATTGCATTTTCATCGGATATGCAAATAACAGTAGTGCTTATCGCTTCTTAGTGCATAAGTCAGATATTACAGATATCCACGGGGGTACAATCATGGAATCAAGAAATGCTCAGTTCTTTGAAGATACTTTTCCTAGAAAGGAAAAAGACATAACCTCTCGCAAATGAAGTTATGAACAAAGCTCTAAGAAATCGGGAGTCGTTGACTGCCCGGATCTAGATGGTTCAGATCTAGTGGACTTCGAAATGGCTGAATATCCAGAATCTAGTGTTCCAGATTCTCAGAACTTGGAGACTCCAGAGATGGAACCAAGGCGAAGTAAAAGGGCTAGGAAGAATAAATCCTTCGGTCCTGACTTTGTAACTTATATGGTTGATGACGAACCAAGGACAATTGCTGAAGCATTGTCAACTCCAGAGGCACCGTTCTGAAAAGAAGCTATTGAGAGTGAAATAGACGTCATTCTGCATAACCATACTTGGGAGTTAGTTGATCTTCCTCCGAAAAATAAACCGTTGGGTTATAAGTAGATACTCAAACAGAAGTATAAATCATATGGGTCTATAAATAAGTACAAGGCCAGGTTGGTTGTCAAAGACTATCGATAGAAGGAATGTCTTGACTATTTTGACATGTACTCCCCGGTGTCTAGGATGACGTCCATATGAGTATTTATTGCGATCGCAGCATTGCATGACCTTGAGATACATCAAATGGATGTCAAGACAGCCTTCCTAAATGGTGATTTGGAAGAAGAAATTTATATGGAACAACCCGAGGGGTATGTGGTTCCAGGGTAAGAGAAGAAAGTCTGTCGGCTTGTCAAATATCTATACGGGCTAAAACAAGCCCCGAAGCAATGGCAAAAAAAATTTGATAGTACTCTACTATCGCAGGGTTTCTCCATTAATGAGTGTGCCAAATGTGTCTACATGAAAGGTAATTCTTACTCGCTCGTCATGATATGCATGTACGTAGATGACATGTTGATCACAAGGAGCAGTCCTAGCTTGATTCTAGAGACTAAGAACATGTTGAAACAATGCTTCAACATGAAGGATATGGGTATCACATATGTCATCTTAGGGATAAAGATCTCTAAAACATCTGACAGACTGGTCTTATCTCAGTCTCACTACATCGAGGATGCGTTGAGAAAGTTTGAGATGTTTAACAGTTCGCCTATGAAGTCACCAATGGATAGAAATCAAAAGCTTGATAAAAATTGTGGTGCACTCGTATGCCAGGAGCAATATACACAGGTGATTGAGAGTTTGATGTACATAAAAAACTGCACCTGACCTGATATTGCTTATGCAGTCAACAAGTTGGCTAGGTTTACCCGTAATCAGAGTAATGATCATTGGAAGGCATTGAATCGAGTACTACGATACCTGAAATACACGCTAACTTACGGGTTGCATTATTCAAGATATCCAGCTGTACTAGAGGGGTACAGTGATGCAAATTGGATATCTGATATAGAGAACACCAAGTCCACCAGTGGGTATGTATTTACAATTGATGGTGGGGATGTGTCTCGGAAATCCTCTAAGCAAACTTGCATCACCCGATCCACGATGGAATCGGAGTTTATCGCTTTAGACAAAGCATGAGAAGAAGCTGAGTGGCTTCACGACTTCTTAGAAGATGTTCCTTGTTGGGACAAACTCGTACCTTCTGTAATGATCCACTGCGATAGTCAATCGGCTCAAGGAATGGCACGAATTTCTATGTACAATGGCAAGTCTCGTCATATTCGACGGAGATATAAGATCGTTAGACAGCTGATCACCACGAGTATAATATTCATTGATTACATAAAATCAAAGGATAACATAGCGGACCCACTGACAAAGGGCTTACCCAAAGATCAGATGTTCTGCATGACTAGGGGAATGGGCTTAAAACCCAAGGTATAAGGACCAATATGATGGTAACCCAACCTTACTAACTGGAGATCCCAGGAATTAGGTTCAATGGGAAAATTAAGATGTAAAGGTTCAGTTGAGCGCTTTGGTGGAAGCATCAGCACTTCGGATAGTGATTTCCGTAAAGAAACACCAAATCCAAAGTCGTTCCCACGATAGACTATAAGTACTATCTGCAGTGTGAGTAAAGGTTAAGTTTCCAAAACCTTTAGTGATCCTCACAGGTTGGGGTTAGGTTTGGGGAAACTTTTAATAGTTCCTAACACTTGTAAAGTGGGGTATAGCAAGATACCTTGTAGGAGACCATCTATTTAAGTGCGAGGACAGACCGCCTTAAATGAACGCACTTAAGAATCCAAGAAGTGTCCACGGCCACAACGGCCAAAACATTACGAAGAACATAGTAAGAAAAGTTGTTGTGTTGGTACCGTTGACTTGGCTTACACTAAACACTGATGGTTCAAGACATCACGTTCACCGCGCAGTAAGTCCGATGGTATTCAACTATGGAAGGTTCAAAGCGGAAGCTACCTATCCAGATGCAACATCGGTGCGCTGAAAGATTGCTGGAAAAGGCACCATGTGAGTGCGCCAAAATCTCTTTCAAGAGGGGATTGTTGGAAATTTACTAATGTGGAATTACGTATATCTCATTATTTATGACTCAAATAATTGGGGGCCCGCATGTTGGAAACGTCGTTTTCACACACGTACACACGTAGTGCCAAGTATCTCAAATTTCATTAGTGAAAAAGATATTGGTACGTATGTAATACGTTTGAGACATAGAATGATGGAAGATTATTGGCCAAATGACAAAGTATTCTACGTTGGTAAACGAAGAAAGAAGTGTAAGATGAAACGAGTCGGAAATCGCCGCGGAGCCGTGAAGGGCCGCGACGCAACACCGTCGGAGCCGCGATGCTAATTGGGTGGTCAGTCACTGGAGCCGCTGCGCTAATTCACAGAGCCGCGGCGCTTCGGAGGCAGAATGCTGGGACGGAAAGTTGAAAAGTTCTGACCTTTGGCTTGGTTTTGGAGCATTGAATCTCCATTACTTGGCACATGAATTCAACCATTATTTGGCTGAATGTAACCCCTCAATAAGTGTCATTACATTGGCTATTGAAGGCCATTAGTTGGCTAGTTGAGGGGTCATCTCCTTACACTATAAATTGAGGCCTTTGGCTCAATTGTTGAACACTACACTTAGAAATATTTACAGAATTTTCTAACATCTTCTTCTTCTTCTCTAGCAAGTTTACTACACTCAAAGTTCTTCAAGAGTAACACTTGAGTTTCGTTTGCTCAATTGTTAAGTTGTTGTTGTATCTTGGGAGACTATTGCCCGACAACGTAAAAGGAGATATACGGGGCAATCTTGTCTTAAAGACAGAGTGTCATCACTCGACTCAGCAAATCACACAAGGAGTATGTTTCATTCTAGATTTCCAGTTTTGTTGTAATCTTTAGTTCATCATTTCTAGCAATTGTAATATTTACTTACTTTTCGTCCCCTGCAATTGTTGTATCCCACATAAACTAATAAAATGTGGATAATTTAAGTGAATTTTGAGACATTAACTCTATATATTATCTATTACTAAAACTTTTCATCTTCATATCCTCCTAAATATTGAGAATGATATGAGCCTTTTGTCGTCTCCCTTCCACCTCGTATATAAAGGGACAAATTCGATGTTGATCCATGTGGTTTTAATTTGTCCTATATTATTAGTGTATTTTTAATTAATTTTTTTCTGGAATGTTTGTTCCATGATATGGGATTTTGTGTCGGGTGTACATAATTCTGAAAAAATATACTGGTTTTAGTTAATATTCACAATTTTTATCTAAAACGTATATTCAAATATATAAAAGATAGGGCAGATTCAAGAAGGAGAACTCATTGAACTAAGTTAATATTTCTTAAATAATTTTTTTTTAAATCATGATTATTGGGATATTTCAGGAGCAAAGATTGCATGCTAATATATATATAATGGAAACAAAAGAATTAGAGTACAAGCTGTGTATTTAAAACATGTAATTTGTCATTGCAAGATAATTTAAATTATTTTTGTTGTCCCTATAAAGGGGAATTAACTTTTGAGAAGTGGAAAATGGATCACGAGTCATAAATAAAAAGGAAATTGGCAAATTTGGGAAGTGGAAAATTGAGTTTGGCGTTTGTATATATACCAAAGAATACTATGATTTGTGAAGAGGAAATTCGAACCTGAATGACTAGAAAAAGAAAAACTTAATTTGAATGAGACAATGCATTGAATTGTTTGATGAAACTGAAATTGAGAAGAGGAAACTCGAACATGGTTCAATTAGGTTGATGATGGAAAGATTTTTTCCCATAATAATTGTAAAAAGGATCAACTAATGTCATACTAAAATCCAAGGTGGTCAATAATGATTGATAAATTAAATGATTTTTTCCATTTTTATGGATTCCATGATCTTCAAAATTTGGTGAGTTCGACCTTCAAAATTTTTAATATTGAATTTATTGTATTTTCAAAATTATTGGCTCAGATCTAGTATCTTTTAAAACTTTAGTAAATTTTAGAATCAGTTTTCTACAAAAGGTGGATTTAGAATTTAAACTTGGTGCATTCTCGACTTTTTAAGTTCTTGACACTAAACTCATCATACTTTTAAAATTATGAATTTAATATAATATTTGATGAGATTTTAATGGATTTGAACATATCAATCTACGGTCCGTGAACAAAATTTTGAATTCAAATGGACCCATAGTCGAAGAGCTGCATTCACCACTTCAATGTCTCTTTTTAAAAAATGATGAAAAAATAACTTTTTTATTTCTGAAGTGGTAATTAATTTAGATTATAAAAATTATTCTGAAATGTTATACTTCACTCTTAAAAAATTTGTCCTCTCTTTCAAATCGGATTCAAGAGTCTTGAACTTGATCTTGAATTTTAATTTAAGTTTTTGAATACTTGATCATAAATTACAATCTTGATTTGAGTCAATTATCGGCATGAACAATGATTTTAAATTGAATTAGCACGAAAGATATGTGATTGAGCTTGAAAACGATATGTGATTGAGCTTGAATTACAACCTAAAACTAGATGGACTAACTTAGTAAAATTGATCTGTTAATTAAATGCATATATATTGAACTTAACTAATTATTCAATTTTATAAGTCCATAATATTTATTTACACTAATATAACCGAATATTTAATAAATTTAAATCAAATAAAACTTAACATCTACCTTAGTTTTTAGAATTAATACACAAAGAATAGGAAGTTCAACCGTTCTCTATATGCTCACCGAATAAAAATAGGAATACATGTTTAAATTTATTCATGAACTATGCAAGATGATTCAAAAAAAAGTCATTAATAGTTGGGGTCCAATAGACTCCTATAGTTATAAGATTGATCCAAATATGTTCTTACTATTTGCCGAAGCTTTTCATTGAGCCTCTTTTTACAAGAAAAATTTATCAAAATTTTCTTTTAACTATGCGAAATAGTTATATTTGCCCCTGAATTTTGAAGAAGAGATCATTGTTCTGGTAGAAACAACATTAGCTTATTCAACAGCTAGAACCTCGTACGACAAGGTCTATTTTCTCGACCTCAAAGTAACTGTCCTCAATCCTCAAATCATCCAAAATGAAACTCAAATAACAATGATTAGTTGAATTTTCACATGTAGCAGAATTCTATCAATGCAACTCCATCACTAATCCCTCTCAATTCATTAATAGTGATGCTAGAGCTATAAAACAAACCAAGGGACACAATATTTAGCTTTTAAATCATTTACATCGATGTTGTGGCAGTCTATGTGGATTATAATGGTTGAGGGCTGGTTGATTTAAGACAAAGGTAAAATGATGACGGGATAAAATGATAAAGATGAAGGGGTGATAGAGATTGTTTGAATGTGGTGACCTTTGTATGTTCTTTTTATGAGTGTTGCCGGGATAAAGTGATGGTAAAATAATAGTAATATTCAAGTGGTATTTTTGAGAGTGGAGACAAATAATTATTATGGTGATGATCGATTAATTAGAGTGATAATTGATGATGGCCGAGAAAAATAAAAATGTACAACACGTTACAAAGTACAAGGGCTTTGGAGTATTTCACATATTTCAAGAGCAAAATTGACTCTTTTCTTTTGAAAGTAAATGTCCATGCGTTGGAAAAGTACTCCCGCATTAGTGAATTAGGCATATTTGAAATCTTGTAACCACTGAGGTATATTTGACCCCAATTACTATAACGGAAGCAAATATGTGATGGAGTGGCAAAATATTCTTTTATTCTTAATCAGAGTTATCTCTGGAGATAGATGTTGCTTTTGGTGCTCTTTATTCCCAAGGTGAAGTTTTCGGTACAATCCTGATTAATCAAATTCAAATATGTAACCAACTTTTTATTGAACCAACCTCTAAATCCAAAATTAAATCGCATCAGACATTAATTTTAATACCTCAGGGTTGCAATTGAAATGACGTGGTGACAGACAAGATTTAACGGTTATTATTACAAAGAACCTAACGCTAGGGATAGCTTTCCATAATATAATATTATAGATAGAAAATGTCAAAAGAACATCAAACATTGGTGTATTAAAAAAATATATACACATTATAATATGATATTGTTTGTGCCCCTTCAGCATATCAAATGGATAAAGGCCATAAACAATTTTCCGAGTCGCAATTTGTTGCTACGTAAGGTAACAAATTATTCTTTATACATTTTACGTTCGATTAACTTATTCTTCTTCGTGTTCACTGAGAGGTCTCGATCCTAGCATTAAAATGATTTTTTTTTGATAGACCGTTAATTTGATTAATTTGAAGAGTCATTTCATTTTAACTAGGAATGATTGATTCATTCTTGACATTATGTTATGTGTTCATGTGTGACACGATTGACTTGATATATTCTCGTTGACGCTGAAATCATTCATATATTTATATTGGGTTGAACGTTTCGCAACATATAAATATATATATATATATATATTAGAACGGGTTGCACATTTCTGTACTTTTCATTTTTATGAATTTTACGCGACATAAATTTAGATTAATCGAGATACCGAATAAATATCAGACATCGGACCCTATTTTTTATGACAACGTAATTGAATAAAATAGTGCTGCTATAAAATTATGAATAAGCTAATTATTCTTCGTCATTTTGAATAAAAAATCTTGCAAAATATGGTAATAGTATAGTCGATCTAATCTCCTGCGCAGGTGGTTAGAAATGGCTATAGATGAGGTAGCCGAAGGTAGTCTGCTAGCCAAAGGCGTGGAAACAAAAAGATGTTGGAGGTAATTTTTATGCCATTATATGTAGCAGCATTAAATTAAATACGATTAGGGAGTAAACCCAACTTGATTTAGATAGTGAATGCTCTAAGGTCGTTAATGAGCTTTAATTAGAAGGAAAAAAAAAGATATATCCTTTTTTTGTTAGATTAATTTCTTACTTCATCCATTTATATGAAGAGGATTCTTGTCTCTTCCTCTGCATTATTATGATTTGTAATGTTAATTACATAACCTTACTTACTCTATTTATTCTATTATCTATAATACAATTTGACTATTAATTAGCCATAAGCCATTTTAAAAGGACAATTATGACATCTTCTTGGTCCAATTTTAAGACAAGTGGCTAAACATAACATGTCCGTTGAGATCCTTAAAAGTCGAAAAAGTTAACATATAAAATAATAACGACCCTTATTAATAAATAAGTTTAAATTAAGTCCCCTGTTTATTGATAATGAAAATATAGCTTACGACATCACATTGAAATCATTAATTATAAGCTATCACAAGTTAGAGCCAAGTATGTATTAAATTATATTATAAGAATAAAACATGAAAGAAAAAAAAGGCTATTTTTGCTAACCCTTATCCAGCAGCTAGCTAATTAACTCTTTTAATCTCTCTCTTCAATTATACTCCTTTTTTTATTAGTAATAAAATCAAATAATCAAAATTATTGGAGTGGACTTCAATTAAGAAATTTTTTGAAACTTGTATGATAATTTTTAATTCATTTGTCACTTCTTGACTGGCTCTTGGAGCTTTTGAATGAATGGGACGAAGATTATTACTAATTATTTTTGTTTCTCAAGTCCAACTCGATAGTACTATAGTCAAATTTTATGCATGTGTCTTATTAAAAAGAACTATTATTGCCGACTTTACAAAAGTTTTTCAATATGCACGTATTCTACAAAGAGAGATGAAACTAGGATGACGTATATCGGTTCGATTCGATTTTGTATCAAAAAAATATGAATTGAATAAAATTTAATTTTTTTAAAATAAAAATCGAATCAAATTTAAAAAAAATGATATATCGGTTTATATCGCCGAACGTATCGGTTTTTTAGCATCAAATATAAAGTCAAAAAAAAAATTTTAAAGTCCAAAAACATAAAGTCTGCATCACATATATTCTTATAACATGTAAAAAAAAATCCAAAATAAAGTTTACATCCCCACAAAATAAAAGTCCAACACTGAAATAAAACGGGTCGGGTCAGAGGATTTTTTTTAAAATTGAATTTTCAACATTGAAATTGACATTCATACCTACATTACCACGAAATTTCGACGTTGAAATGTATTGTGTATCGTGAAATGTTTACTAAAGAAAAGGAAAAATTCGAAACCGATTTGGGGAAAAACACAAATTTATTTGGAAAATGGACTTTTTCCTAAAAATTGGCGGCACCAAACCGCCTTACGACAGTTTTCCCGGCCGCGTCTCGAAAAAATAAGCAAAATAATTTTTTTTTGGGTAAAACGGACAACTGAGCGCAGAGTTATGACCATTTAAAGTTGCATCAATTTACAACTACTTTCTCTCCCTACATTTTATGTCATTGCTTCCGTAATATGTTAATTAAGTTCATGTCGCATTCGACTTCCATAAAAGCTTCATAGATTGACTTTAATGACTATGATTCAAAAGATAGCAGTAGCCTAAAATAAAAAATAAGATTAATTATATATTTGCCCGGATTTTCGGTTCGGTTCATAAAAAATATGAAAGAACCGAACCGAATCATTTAATCTTGATTCGGTTCGGTTTTTTCGTGAACCGATTTTTTTTTTTTAAAAAAATGAAATAAAAATCGAACCGAACCAGTCAGTTCAATGGGTTTTATGCCCACCCCTAGATGACACATGTATAATTGTAGATTGATAGACTAGACAAATGTATGATTATAGATTTAATGACTTTGATTAATACTAGTCATGGTCTCATGGATGGATGAATCTATTTTGAAGATGTGGGCCGTTAGAAGTACGGTCTTAACCAGATGGTACTTATTCTTTCTTACGCATTTTAACAAGTGTCTTTTATTTGATATGATGTATAGTTATAGTTTATTTATTTCCACTACAAAAATTAATGTTATGACTTTAGTACAATACATTAAAAGTTTAATAATCATTCGTGAAACTAGATCGCGTTGTTGAAATTACCAAGCTTTCTGATGGCCATCTTTGTAGGGGATCCCAGGATTTCAGTGGCCCGAGAAACAATCAATCGAAAAAATGGTGGTTGCAGTCCCCCGGGCATAGCTGGATAGCAAATGAGGAAAATTAAAAATTCAGCTGAAGGCCTGCAGCATGAGTTCGAACCCTGATGGAAGCAATTTGCTCTCCACTGGGGTAGGACCTTGTAGGTGATTTCAGTTGCTATGTTCTCAAATCCTAGTCATTCAGGCACATCCCGTGATTTACTGATAGTAGTGTTGAGGGACCGAGACTATTATCTCCAGAATAGTCTGGCGTAAGCCGGAAAACTGAATATAAAAAAAATGGTGGTTGCAAAAAATTTATGGCGATTGACCGTTGATCATTCCAACGTAGACAACTTTGCGATATTACTTTAGGGATCAGGGAAAGCTTGCCCATTTTTATAATTAAGGAAGCATGGTACTTTTGAAATTTTAGCAAAATTTTGTTCTGAAGATCTAATATGAGATGTACAACGTGCTTCCCTAGTTCTTAGATGCATGTAATACCTATCGAATGGGAAACGATTGATAACTTGATGAAAATATATTTGTAGTCAAAACTCTTCCACCATAAAGATGTGTTGGAAATTTTTCTTTGGCGGGGAGGTGCGTCCACCCATCTTTGATGAATTAAACACTAGTGTTCCGCATGTTGGAGACTTTGTCTCTTCGCACATGCATGATCTACGAAGTGAGTAGATGACCGTAGGGCCAAGAATCGTCAAATTTCGTTGAGAAATGAAAGAGATATTGATCCACGAAGTAAGGTGTTTGAGGCATGGAAATGTGGTGTGGGACAAATCTACCACATCGGTGGGAATAGGAAGAATTGCTCTCTATATAAGTCTCTAATGTGGTAAAGGGTTTGGGACCCCAAGGGGTATCCCATGTGTATAAAGGAGGGAGGACCTAGATGTGGTTGGGTTCAAGGCTAAGCCCACACGCGCGCCGTCGCCGCCCGCCCGTCGGGCTGTGAGCTGTGGGGATTTTCTGATATTATCTTTTTGAACTCCAAATTGTTTAATATTTACAGTTTGGTCCCTAGAGTTTCTGAAAAGTTGATTTTGGGAGTGACGGTTCTACCTACCGTTTGGACTGTTTTTGGAGCATTAACCAGTCATTACTTGGTTGTTAACTACTCCATTAACAGCCCTCCTTCAATGACCATCATCAACCTCCTTCAAGATCTTAAATCAGCCTCACTAATGGCATTAAACATGTCATTTACAGCCCTCCTAATGGCCATTAACAGCCATGTTTGGGCAGTTGATCAGCCCCTCCTCATGCTATATATTGATGCCTCATTTGGCTCAATGTGTGAGAGCAATATAGCACAGAAAAACAGAAAAACACAGCACTAAACAGTGATCAAAACAGTGGCGAAAAACTACTCAAACCAGTGGCGAAAATCAGTGAAATTCGTGACTGAAAAACAGTGACCAAACCCTCACATATACACAAGATATACACAACAGAGACACACTATATACACAGAGACAAACGAGGAGAGAAGATAGAAACTCTTCCTTCCTTTTTCATATCTTCAGGAAGTCAATTCATATTTGTTTTATTCGCCAGGCTCAACCTATTGGCTTTATAGCGTTGAGATTAAAGTGTTGTTTTATCTTGGGAGACTATTGCCCGCTAACGTAAAAGTATATATACGGGGCAATCTTGTCTTAAGGACAGAGGGCAATTCCTCGACTCAACACACAACGTTGTAACCATCCAGATTTAGTTATTTCTTGATTTCAGGATATCAAGATTCAAGACACAGCAAGCTTGTGGCAGTTCTCAACATTGGCTTTGCAAGGTTATCAAGATTCAAAACACAACAAGCTTGCGGCAATTTTGAAGATTGACCATTTATTTATCCTTTCGAACACTTGTAATAGTTATTTACTTCCCGTACTGCTTTATAAAGTACAATAGAGTACCAACAAGATGTACTTTGATAGTGAAATAGAATTTTACTTCTAAAGGAAGAGATCTGATTAATTCATTCACCTTGTCGATACCTTGTTCCAATAATCTTGTAGTTTGATTGTCCATCTTTTTAATGTATATAGAACATTACATTTTTCGAATAATTCAAATCGAAGCAATTGAATATTCAACTCGAGTCTATATAACATGACCTGGTATTACCGAATGGTAAAAAATTTCTTTGCTAAGAAAAAAATGCAGGTTTGATTCTCGCTATCCACCCAAGATCCAAGACAAATGTAACTTTTTTGCTATTTATCTATTAATTTAATTTCATAAATAGCATAAAAGTATCCTTAAATTAAGGATTTTTGTTTGCAATTTGAGTTTGCTACTTAATTTTCCCCTCTAAAATGGTTTGCAATTTTAACTCCATTTTGTGAATGTAGATAATTCCCATATGTATATTTTCATGATGTTATCTTGCAGTTGCCATGGGGAACGATATTGTATTCTTGTGTTAATGTGAATATTCTGTCATTCATATACTTGCAAAATTAGGTCCCAATAAAATTTATACAAATTCCCTACAATTTTTGTTGGTATTATAGTTTTCCCATTTTTTCTTTTTAAACTCTAGATTTGGTGTAAGTCAACACCTAAGATAGATTTATTCATTAAGAGCCACAAATGGTGCGGTCGAAAATTTATTCGGACAATTCAAGATATATAATAATGTCTTCACAACAAACGTGTCAAATATTTGTACTCTCAAATTTCACATCATTGGTTGCATTGGAACTTTTCTCTTTGTTTTTTCCTCCTTTTTTTCCTCATTTTTTTGGATAAATAATGTGTGCTTTTAGAGCCATCCATTATTAAGAAATTGACCCCTTCTATATTACTTGCTCTGATCTTAACTGCAATATTGTTAGAATTAAAATATATACGGTCATAATAAATTCATGATTAACTGACCTTCTCATCACAATAATTCTGCTGAAACGTGACTCGAACAAAACGGTACTTCTTTAATTAAAATAATTTCCAATAATGCAACATTTTTTTTAT
Source organism: Anisodus acutangulus (assembly GCA_029783415.1). Classification (NCBI taxonomy): domain Eukaryota; kingdom Viridiplantae; phylum Streptophyta; class Magnoliopsida; order Solanales; family Solanaceae; genus Anisodus; species Anisodus acutangulus. Next base: position 2,130,838 of record CM056505.1, on the reverse strand, counting down.
TTTTTTTACTTCAATCATATTTTTATTGTTAAAGAAAGACAACAATGTACATCAAAGTGAAAACAAAGATACAAGAAAATGGCGAGGAAATAACATTATGTTAAATCACAAATGAATTCTGGTCCTTGAAATCAGACTCACAAAATGATCTCTGGCTACTGGAAATTGGGTCTACAACAATGGTATAGAAACCGTTGCAATAGATAGTAAAACTTTTGTTATAGATCTATTGCAGCGATTTTTGGTCCGTCTTTTCAGATTACTTCACCATAGATTTATTGCAACGGTTCTTGCAGCGGTTTGCATATCCATGACCATATCCCCATTTATCGCAACAGTTTTCCCTTGCCTAATGAAATAATTTTTCATTCAAATGGAACGATTCAAAACTGTTGCTACAATACAATTTAATTATGCCACGATGATTTGGCTCTATTGCAAAAAAAAATGATTATCTATATACACGATGAGATTTTTCCGAGAATTTAGATAACTCTTTTCAGTAAACTTTACGTTTTACATTTAATGATATGATATTGTACTCACTTTTTGCCACGTCAACATTCGGTGGGGTAAATGCTATTAAATAACCAAGTTCAGAAGATAATTAAAATTAAGCATATTTTGAGGAGGGAATTCATAATCTAAGATTCTAAGCCAAGTTTAAAGGTATTTTTAAGTATTCTGCCTCTGAAAAAATGGTGTCGAATCAAATGCTAACACATACTCTTTCATTTGTCTGAGTCATATGTTGTATATGAATAGAGATAGCATGTATAACATGTTAATGCTGTGCTTGTTGCCATATCAATCTGTTGGAAATTAGAAAGAAGAGTAGTGGTGAGCGGGGGCTTTGAAAATTCTCTGAGAGAAATTTGGTTGTATAAACATTGTTGCATTAATTATTTAGTTTAAAATGATTGCCTTCCACGAAGAAATAGAGATATGAATTTCACCAGATGAAGATATTCTCACTCCCTAAACAAGCTAGGTTGTATTTGTTTATTCTCAATATTTGTTAATATATGAAATCTTTTTGTATTTAAAAATAATTTAACTTCAAATTTCTCAATTTACTTATAATAATATGATTTTGTAACCATACAAATATCATGATATCATATTTGAGACCACAAATTCCTATCCAAAAGTCCTCTATTTTTGTTTTTATGTTTTATACTCTATTTGAGGGTCTATCAGATCGATCTCTACATCTCGAGGTAGAGGTAAGGTCTGTGTACATTCTATCCTTCCCAAACCCCACTTATGATATTACACTGGGTATGATGTTGATGTTGTTATTTTTGTTAAAACTACATTATACATGGATGTATATCATTGTATATTGCATGTATACTAGTCGAGGTGATGTGGCATGTAGTTAGTTGAAAGTTAGTTGTAGATTGTTATGAGTTTGTTATGCAATTAATGATCACATGTAGAAGATTGACAGCGGGATCAATCTGTCCAAATACATCTACAAATGTCTTGTAACCTCCACTTCTCATTTTCATACGAAATAATATCTCTTCCTCTTCGATTGCATCACTGTGAATGAGCAATGAACTGCTTTTGTACCAGTTTCATGCATGATTCTTAGCTAAATTTAATATGGTATCATAGCAGTGATCATAAGATTCATAATTGCGCAATTCAAACTTCATTAGAGGAAGTATAGTTGAAGAAGATCAGATTGAAAATGGGAGAAAAATCAGTTTCAATCACAATAGATCATCATCATCCATTATACCTGCAAAAAAACATCTAATGTTCCTGGTTTAGTGTTGATTCCTACAAAGCTTATAGGTCCAGAAAACTACACTTTGTGGAGCAGATCCATGAAGCTTGCCCTAAGAGGTAAAGAAAAACTTGAATTTGTGACTAGAACTTTTACAAAATGAAGTTACAAAGGAGAATCAGAGGAATAATGGGAGATATGTGATGCAATTGTGTTATCATGGATAGGGAGCACATTTTCAAATGAGTTGATTCCTAGTATTGTATATGATGCAAATGCTAAGAAAGTTTGGGATGAGTTCAAGGAAAGAGTTGATAGATCCAATCTCACAAGGATCTATCATATTTGGACAGAAATAGTCAAATTGAAGCAAGGAAATGATTCAGTCACAAGCTATTACTCTAAGATGAAGATATTATGGGATGAACTAGATGTGATTGTTCCTTTACCATCATGTTGTAATGAATCTAAGTACTACACAGATCATCTCAAGGCTCAGAGATTGATACAGTTTTTTATGGGATTGAATGAGCGCTACAACAATATCAGGAGTAATCTTTTGGCAAAAGTTCAGATGTTACTATCAATGAAGCTTATGTTGTGACTACACAAGAGGAGAATCAAAGATCATTAGGTGTGGTATATGCACATAGGAAAGTGTTAACTATGCTAGCAGGAAGAAATCAAGGAAATATATACAGAAATCCAAGACCACCAAAACTAGCTCCTTCATGTCAAGTTTGTGGAGGGTGTTGATACAGAAATCACAAAACTAAAAAATATTACAGAATAGTTGGATATCCTCCAAATTTCAAAAGTAAGAAGAAGAATGGACAAGCTGGTGATTTCAAGCCTTAGGAAAATTCAACTACTGTAGAAGGAGGATCAAGAGAGCCAAGTAATGTACAATAAAAAAACTAGTAAATTGTTCTCACCACAGCAGTATCAAGAGTTGTTGAACAAAATGGATGAAGGAGTAACTATGAAATGTGTGTCAAACATGGCAGGTATAACTTCACTGTTGTCCAATGTTGTTACTTATGAGTGGATAGTAGACTTAGAAGCTTCACATCATATAACACCTTGTAAAAAACTGTTACATACACTTAGAAGTCTATCTATGCAGCAAGGTAATAAGGTGCAAACACCAACAGGAGGTAAGTCAAGTATAGCAAATGTAGGAGATGCAATAGTCTTAGGAGGAAGTTGAATAACAAATAATTTACATGTGCCATAGTTCAAATTCAATCTACTCTCAGTGCCTATGCTTACCAAGGAACTGTGTTGTGCAGTCATTTTCTTGCTTGATTTATGTGTCTTTAATGGACTCTTCAATGACAAGATAATGGAGATTTGTAAAGAAAGGAAAGGTTTGTATATCCCCAAGAATCAACACAAGTAACATCACACACAGCTGAAAATACAGTACCATGAAAGAACAATAAAGAAGGACAACTTTGACTATGAGGTTAGGGCATCCTTGAACAGATGCAATGAATCATATTACTTCTTTAAGATTGATAGTAGAATCAGATATTCCTGATAATTGTAAAATATGTCCACTGGATAAGCATCATAGATTGAAGTTTCCTACTAGTAAGAATAATACAGTAGCTTGTTTTCAACTTGTTCATGTTGATCTTTGGGGACCATATAAGAAGGCTACTTATGATAATAAACAATATTTTGTGATAATAGTGGATGATTACAATAGATATATTTGGGTATGTTTGATTCATTCCAAAGTTGAAGTTTACACAGTGTTAAATGACTATCTAAGTTTGATCAAAATCAGTTTGGATATATTGTACAAGTATTAAGAACCATTAATGACACAAAAAATTTTAAATCTAAGTGCATAGAGTTGTTAGCTAGTAATGGAATTATTCATCAGAGTAACTGTCTGTATACACCTCAATAAAATGGTACTGTAGAAAGAAAGCATCGACCTGTTTTAGAAGTGGGAAGAGCCTTGAAGTTTCAAAGTATTGTGTCAATAAGATTTTGGGGTGACTGTGTTAGGATTGTTGTGTGCTTGATCAACAAAATACCTACACAAGTTCTAGAGGGTAAGAGTCTCTATGAGAAGTTGTTTGATAAAACCCCTAATGTTGATCATTTGAGGGTATTTGATTGCTTATGTTATGCTAGTACACTTCCCAAAGGAGATAAGTTTGACAGCATGGCTAGAAGAGTTATGACGATTGGATATTCAGAGATTCAAAAAGGATACATGTTATATGATCTCGATACTCATGTTGAGTAGAGATGTGACTTTTAGGGAGTTCAGTTTTCCTTTCAAGCAAGCTGATTTTTCCAACACAGAGGATATATTTTCTATATAAATTGATGAAGCAAATGGGAGTGATAAAGATCCATCTACTTTATCAATTTATGTGTATGAAGAGGTCACATCAGTTATTTATCCTGCTGGTAATACAAATGATCATATGCCTACTTAACTTGAATATGAACATGAGGAATATATTGGTATTGAGTCCACTGGTACTGCGAGTAGGACTGTGGTTGTATGACATTTAGATGATGTACAAGAAGAAGTTGCTCACGATGTAGTGTAGGAAATGAAAGCATATTAAGATGTTGATAATACTGGTGACATTGGACCAGTGTTGCAGCAACATGAGCAAGTTAATGAACATGTGCCAATTATGCAGGAAGCACAAGAAAGATCTAGCAGAAATATCAATCTACCTATATGGTACAAGTACTACGTGATGATACAAAAGCATACTGGACATTGTGCATATCCTATATCTTATCATTTATCTTATTCACATCTATCACCAGCTTATCAGGCATACTTAGGATGTTTTTCTACTATAGTGGAGCCCACAACCTTTCAAGAGGCTTCAAAGAACAAGGTGTGGATAAATGTAATCCAAAAAGAAGTAGAGGCACTTAAAGAAAATAATACATGGGAGATGGTAAAATTGCCTCCAGGAAAACATACTATTGATTCTAAATGGGTATACAAGGTGAAGTTGAAAAGCTAATGGAGAGGTTGATTAATACAAAGCAAGATTAGTAGCTAAAAGCTATACCAAAAAAAGAAGGTCTGGACTATCATGAAACTTTATCACCAATTACAAATATGGTTATTGTCAGAACAGTTATCAGCATAACAGCATCAAATGATTTGGAGTTATTTCAAATGGATGTTAATAATGCATTCTTACAAAGAGACTTAGATGAAAAAGTGTACATGGCTCTTCCACAAGGTTTTCACAGACAAGGGGAGACTAGAGTATGCAGAATCTTAAAGTAACTCTATGGATTGAGACAAGCTTCAAGGCAGTGTAGCATCAAATTGACCACTGCATTGAAAAAGGAAGGATATTCACAAAGCCCTCATGATCATTCATTGTTTACTAAGAAGCAAGTAGAGGAGTTTGTCATCATCCTAATATATGTCGATGACTTGCTTATTACAAGAAACAGTTCTAGCTTTATTGAAGCCACCAAAAACTATTTGCATTGCCAGTTCAAGGTGAAGGATTTGGGCATATTAAAGTATTTTTTGGGCATAGTGGTGCTAAGGTCTAAGCAATGGATATTACTCAATCAAAGAAAGTACACATTGGGGTTAATCTCTTATGTAGGACTTAGTGGTGCAAAATCCTCCACTCTATTGGAGGCAAATGTCAGGCTGGCCATTGTTGAATATGACACAACATGTGAAAAGGAAGATAAAGCAGATGATCCAATACTTGAAGATACAGGAAGCTATCAAAAGCTAGGTTGAGAAATTGATATAATTGACAATTACAAGACCTGGAATTTGTTTTGCAATCCAGGTCTTAAGCCAGTTCATGCAACGCCCAAAGAAGTCACATTTGGATGCAACTTTGAAGGTGGTAAGATATGTGAAGAGAGCACCAGGTTTATGAGTATTATTGAGGAGGAATTCCATCACATACATGACAGACTTTTGTGACTCGGACTAGGCTTCTTGTCCTAATACAAGAAGATCAGTCACAGGCTTTGTTGTACAACTATGAGGGACATTGATTCATGGAAGTCTAAGAAGCAACATACAACCAGTAGAAGTTCAGCTGAGGCAAAGTATAGAAGCATGGCTTCAGCAGTTTCAGAGATAGTTTGGCTGACAGGTTTGCTAAAAGATTTACAAGTTGAGATCAAGCTAACTATTAAGGTGTATTGTGATAGTAAAGCAGCTATACAAATAGCAGGCGAGAAAACAAAGCATATCGAGATTGATTGTCATTTTGTGATAGAAAAAAGATGACACCATTGTTCCTACATATGTCAACACAAAGAAACAACCTACAGATTTGCTGACTAAAAGGCTAGGTGTGGCTCAACATCACTCTCTACTATCCAAGCTAGGGATGATAAATGTTTTTCACCTACCAAGTGAAAGGGGAGTGTTAAAACTACAATATACATGAATGTATATCACTATATATTGCATGTATACCAGTCGAGGTGATGTGGCATGTAGTTAGTTGAAAGTTAATTGTAGGTTGTTATGTAATTAATGACACATGTAGATGATTGACAGTTGGATCAATCTGTCCAAATACATCTATAAATATCTTGTAACCTCCACTTCTCATTTTTCATACGAAATAATATATTTCTCTTCCTCTTCGATTGCTTCACTGTCAATGAGCCATGAATTGGTTTCATACCAGATTCATACATGATTCTTAGCTAAAATTAACAATTTTATTATGTTCAATCAAACACATTCTCATACAATGAAACGGAGGGAGTATGTCTTTAACACGCATCCTCACGTGTGGATTTAGTTCTTTTTCAAGGGGGGAAAAGCGACTAGATTTAAACCTGAATCTCTTGTCTGCTCTATCATGTTTAAATTGAGATTCTTTCATCTAAAAATTCAAATGGTTAAAAATAATACACCTTTTACTTACTTATTCATTGGTACGTACTAGTAGTTTGAAATGATTAAATTCCACTTTCCAGTAGTGGATATAAAAATTATTTATATAATTTAAACACGAAACTATATAGCATGATCAGTATATTCAGTTCCCATCCTTGAGTGAATCCCCACCATTGAATGATTAGAAGGTTTAGTTTTTGTCATGCAATTAATTCTACACAACTACTTCAGACCATTTAATAGCTAAGCAACAAAAAATCAAATATTTGTAATATTCCAGAAAGTCACTATTCTGTATACAAATGTATAGGAGATTATATTGCATGTTCTAATATTGATGTAGATGACCCATTCTTGAAGGCTACATTTACTACAAGATTCCCATAGGGTATACAAGATCTTTGGGATATACATATGGTTGTGTTGAAGAGTTAAATAAGTAAATAAGATGGTGCTTTTTATAATCATTTAAGCTTTTAAATAAGTTGATCACACACTTAAATATAGTATATTGCAATAGGTACAATATCCTGGATTCAAATTTCACGAACATCGTCCAAAAGCAACAAAAAAAAATTATTCCACGTGTTTGGTTTATGAAAAAGAAGTATGCTCACATGTGAGAGGGCGTGTTGCATTAACATAATATAATTATGTAAATATAAGTGTGTTCTCTCTAAAAACTTTGTAGATGAAATGGTCACACACTTCAACGAAACGCAACAATTGCACCTCATTCCAAGTTTGGATCGATTGTATATGAGTGATTGAATTCTCACCGACATCCATGTCGCTCTCGATAAAAAAATTTCAAACAAATGCAATTTGTATTATGAGGATTCATAAGGAATTAAGCAAGTTTTACGTTGGATGCCAGTCTACCGCACTCCTCCTCCTTTATTCGGATTTGGAACCGACAATATGAGCAAGCTCACAAAACAAAGTTTTTTAGTTCAGACAAATATTATACAATAAAAAGTACTAGAAAAGGTAAAGTTTTAAACTCCAAGTACATTAAAATGCTAAATGCATACGTGGGGTATGTTAAATTCGTTTTAACAGGGTAAATATATAGAGTAAGAATTCATGTGCATATGTATGGCTAAAAGTTAGTCAAGTTATTATCAACCATTTACTCTTTAGAAAATTTCTAATCCAACAAAAAAGAAAATGGGAAAAACAAAAAGGGAAAACAATCCTGGGGAGTTGCTACTACCATTGATAGTGGACCATGTAGAATATAAAATTCCAATGTATTAAAAAAGTGGTTAAAAAAGCAATTGAGTTGTCCCAAGGCCATGGCTATAAAAGGGTAATGGAATCATTGAATCTACCATGGCCTGTGTACCAACAATCTTCTTCTAGCTCAAAAGATACACACTCCATATTAATCTTTCTTTAATCTTCTTATTGCTCATTGGGTCCAATTTTGTTTGGCAAAAAGAAAACAAGAATATTTGCAAAAATGGCACTTCCTCATACACAACATGATGCAAAAGCTCTCCCTGATGCTTGGGATTACAAAGGGAGACCAGCTCTTAGGTCCTCTTCTGGTGGTTGGGCTAGTGGTGCAATGATTTTAGGTGGCTTTGCTTTCTCTCTCTCTCTCTTCTTCTTTTTTCAAATAGCTTTATGGATGCTTATTCCGAATATAATCAAATATTGATGCATACCAACCATCAAGAAAAGTCTGCATTCATTAGGAAACGAGGCATATTCTATTGTTACAAAGTGTTAATTGTCATGTTAATGGAGGGATCAGACAGGAGGAATAATCTTGTGTGTAAGCATAGCTAGAATTTCTGATTGAACACGTCCAATCCTACTTGGCTACTAAGAAGAAACGACTCATCTTTTTTTCCTTTTTGGAGGGTACTCCAAGTAGTAGGTGAAAGATGGAATATAAATATACATCTATCATATTTATAAAATATACGGAGAATATTCTGAGAATATTCGCTAATAGTAGGGGCACTACCAATTGGAGTACCCTCCCAAAAAGAAAATAAAATTAAGATGAGTCTGTCAAGGTTCATTAAATTCTTCTTAGTTGAGTTGGACGGATTTGACAAAAATTTGCTTACATACAAGACCACCGCTACTTGTGTATTCATACACAACTCGAGTACGTAGGCGAGTCAGGATCCTACAAGGTACGGTGCATATCTCGTAGGACCTTGACCCGCCTACTTGAGTCTTGTACGAATATACAAGAAAATATGCTCGTATGTGTATAGTTGTTTTTATTTCTCTTAGTGGCAGATTCAATAGTGAGTTCAGATCTAGCAAAATCTACTTTCTCAATTCAGAACACATAATGTCTAAATTTTGTATCTATCGCTACCTCATCAATCGATTTCTTTTTTTTCATTTGCATTAATTACTATTGTTGGATCTTTTTTGCCTTTGATTTTTTTTATTCACTCATGTTCTTGATTTTGTATAATACATAGGTGTGGAAGCTGTGGAGAGGCTAACAACTCTAGGCATTGCTGTAAACTTGGTGACTTATTTGACTGGAACTATGCATTTAGGCAATGCTACTGCAGCCAACAATGTTACCAACTTTCTTGGAACTTCTTTCATGCTCACTTTGCTTGGTGGCTTTGTTGCTGACACTTTCCTCGGAAGGTTCGTTTTTATAACCCGTTATAGCAGATTACTTACTATTTATTTTAGTTTATGAATTAATGTATTAGACACACTACTAAAAAAACCAAATTTTTTTATATACGTTTTTGACGGAATCGGTCAGAAATATGTCGGAAACATTACCGATGAGTCAAATTCTAACGGATTTCCGACCGGACATCCATCAAGAATTCCAGTTTTTTAATAGTAATGAGTTATCTGTAATTATCTTTTCAGTGATCTGATTTCATAAATTATTTTTACACCATTATCACGTAGAAGCTTAAACTTTTATTTTTTATTATTGCAGGTATCTTACAATTGGAATATTTGCCACAGTTCAAGCAATAGTAAGTGTCCCCAAAAAAATTCATTCTTTTTTTAGTGTTATTATCACATTGGACTTAACATAGTCATCAAAAGAATTTTTCTTTAGTCATCAAATCGACAGTTGTAATTCTTCTCATTATATGAAAAAAAATTGATGTATGTAATTTTTTAAGCAATCTGTGATGAGGAGGCTCGAAAAAATGTAGAAAGAGTAGCATAAACTAAATTGTAAGTCAAGAAGGGAGACGAAGTTGATCTAATCGAATTCAAAAAACAGTCATATTATAAGTGTTGTGAAGAGGAAATTCGAGAAAGGGAAAATGAGAAATTTTTAATGACAATTTGGTTTAGTTAATTTGTTGTGAAGAGGAAAATCGAACACGGAAGAAGAAGATTAGTGATTATTATTGATTGGATAAAGAGGAAGAAACATTCTTCATTATGCTATGTGATATTTGTTACTTACCCTATTAATGCATATAAATTAAATTCGAATTGAAATAGTAATACCAATCAAAAAGATTTAACTTATATATACAAAAAAACGTAATTTACTTTTTTTTTTAACATTTGTTGGTATATTTTAACCTGCTATAATAGGTAGATGAAATATATAACAAATGGATTCGACCGAACACAATATTTTTGAAACAGAAAAACACCAAAATCTCAACAACTAATATTAAATCTTGACCCCATAATTTCAAAACAAAAAAAATGGGTTCAATGGTAAGAAAATGTTAGTCTTTCTTGTTACCTATCTTATTTTCTATTAACGATTATCTATAGTTATTTACTATTAAGTAATCTGATAGTATGAAGTATTTTTACACTATTAATGTACACAAGTTAAATCTTTGATTGAAATTGTTATTTGTTATTATGTATAGGGTGTCACAATCTTGACCATCTCCACCATAATCCCAAGTTTGCGACCACCAAAATGTGAACAAGGTAGTTCTTCATGCATCCCGGCAAACGGCAAACAACTTATGGTCCTATACATAGCCCTATACACGACGGCCCTCGGCACTGGCGGCCTAAAATCGAGCGTGTCCGGCTTCGGCACCGACCAATTCGACGACTCGAACGAGAAGGAAAAAGGACAGATGATTAAATTCTTCGATTGGTTCTTTTTTTTCATTAATGTTGGTTCGCTTGGTGCAGTTACGATATTGGTGTACGTGCAAGATAATTTGGGAAGGGAGTGGGGTTATGGGATTTGTGCATGTGCTATTGTGATTGCACTTGTGTTGTTCTTATTTGGTACAAGAAAATATAGGTTCAAGAAACTTGTGGGGAGTCCATTGACACAAATTGCATCAGTTTTTGTGGCTGCTTGGAGAAATAGGCATTTGGAAGTGCCTTCAGATTCTTCACTTCTCTATGAAATTGATGATAATATTTTTGGTGAAGGAAATAAAAAAAGCAAGCAAAAATTGCCTCATAGCAAGGAGTACCGGTGAGTTTTTTCAACTTAAATATGTTGTCACTCTTTTTTTTTTAGCTATATACACCGATCCAATAATATCAGATCACCTGATATTTAAGAATTTAAATTATATATATTGATAGTGTAAAGTTTTTTTTATAGTATCAATAATTTATGATATAATGTTAGTTTCACTTTACTAGGATATATTACAAACTAGTCATCATATGTGAAACTAGTTACCTGAATAATAAGAGAACAAACCTGATATAACATGTTAAATTATAATGATAGTATGAAAAATATTTGCACCGTCAATAAAATCAACAATTATAGTTTTTCTTTCTACTTCTTGTCTTGAGTCGATGGTCTTTCGGAAAAATTTTCTTTCTACCTACTAAGATAGAGGTAAGGTCTGCGTAAACTCTACCCTCCTCAGACCGCACGTTGTGGATTTTCTTTGGATATGTTGTTGTTGTACTTTTTGTTCTTTTTCTAAAAAGTAGATTCCTTTTTTAGTCATGAAAATTTTAGACGAAGGAAATGCATTGATATGGTTTCAAGGAGACTAATATAAGCCACAAATGATATGTTTTCGACGTGCGACTATAAATTATTTGAAATATTGACTTAGACACTTGCATTATTTTGCATAATAATATAAAGTATATATAAGTAGGTGATAGTTATTAAAAGAAAAAAAGTTGGTGCCAAGCTGTGAACTTATCCCCATATATAGGTGGCCAATCTTTGATAGCTACCATCAACCAATTCACCAACATTCATCAATCAAATGCCTAAAATGATTTCCATTTTGACATGGAAAGCCTAAAAAATATTATGAGTTACTTTGTTATTTGACTTACTATTGAATATATACTAACCTATGGTTGAGTAGGCCCACTCCAACTTAAGTATTAATATTAATGTCCTTTTATATTAATTTAAGTTATATAACTAAGGATGTAATGAGATTCTTACACCATCAGTATACTACACATGTTACTTATCATTTATTTTAGGCTACAGATCAACATTATTAACTAGAGTTACCTGCAATTATTAGATTTGATTGTGTAAATATGTTTTACGCAGCGCTAATCCAAATTCGTCTGATCTCAAAAAATCAAAAAGATGTAAACCGTAATTTAACCCTGCTTCTGATTTTATTTGCAGATTCTTGGACAAGGCAGCCATTAAGGAAGATAATCTTGATGTAGTGAACAAGTGGAAATTGGCAACCTTAACAGATGTTGAAGAAGTAAAATTGTTACTCAGAATGTTACCAACATGGGCCACAACCATTATGTTTTGGACTACCTATGCCCAAATGACTACATTTTCTGTGTCTCAAGCAACCACTATGGACCGTCACATCGGCAAATCCTTCGAAATCCCGCCCGCCTCGCTCACGGCTTTCTTCGTCGGAAGCATCCTCTTGACCGTTATTTTCTACGATCGGGCCATCGTTCCGATTTGTCGACGTGTCGCTAACAAATCCCATGGGCTGACCCCATTGCAAAGAATTTTCACAGGGTTAATCCTTTCAATTTTAGCCATGATTGCTTCTTCCCTAACCGAGGTTAAAAGATTAAAGGTTGCCCACTTGAATGGGCTAACAAATGATCCAAATGCCACAATTCCAATTAGTGTATTTTGGTTAATTCCACAATTCTTGATAATTGGGGCAGGTGAGGCATTTACATATATTGGCCAACTTGATTTTTTCTTAAGGGAATGTCCAAAAGGGATGAAGACTATGAGTACAGGCCTATTTTTAAGTACACTTGCACTAGGATTTTTCTTTAGTTCAATTTTGGTCACAATTGTGCATATGGTGACTGGAACAACACACCCATGGCTAGCTGATAATTTGAACCAAGGGAAGCTCTATGATTTCTATTGGCTTTTGGCAATATTGAGTGTGTTGAACTTGATGTTTTTCTTGTATACTTCGAAAACATATGTGTACAAGGAGAAGAGGCTTGCCGAAATGGGAATCGAATTAGAGGACTCTGGACCAGTATGCCACTGAAATAGAGGACATTCTATGTCACTACTGGAAAAACATGAATTTCGACGACCTTTTCATTGGAAGTTCGTCAAAAACGTACTAGTCTTCACGAAAATATTTCGAGTTTTTCCCATAGTGGATCCATCAACACACAAAAAATGGCACTTCCTTCTTTTTTTGGAGTTTATTAACTTTTGGCTTTTCTGATTGAACTTGTTAAAACTCTTTATTGGAAGAGTTATGTAAGATAACAACCTTGTTTTATATGTACAAAGAATGGGAAAGAGCTAAGGTAATGAAAAGTTACAGAGCTCTTCTCAGTGTTTTCTTTCCTTCTTAATGTATACCATAATAATGTAATGTAATGCAATGCAATAAGGGTTTCATGATTTATGAAACCTTTTAATTTTGCTTTATGTTAGACTCATTTCTATTTTCCCCTTATATCTAATGAGTTTCATGTCGCACAAATTTTTTAAAAATAATCATTTGATTATCCATTCAATATATAGAATAGGGGGAAAAAAAGATTCAAGTTGTTAGTGTATGTAATTGACATCTTTATTACAGACATTATTAAACAGAAATCCATAGAAAGGGAAATTTGCATACATGACACGAATTTGAATCATCGAGCCATATCGGATTATTACACGGAGATTATGGGGCAAAGGTGAAAAGGGAAGCTTTTATTTTCACATTAAATGTATTTAAACACCATATGGCAATAGAGAGTCCCTTTTCATTGCTGTCCATGTAAGCTCATGACTTGCCATTTTCTGCCATATCTTCATTTGATTGATTTGAAAACATCCAGCTAGTTGAAGTTGTCAAATCAGTGACATATTTCTTTAAGAGTTTCTTTCAACGTCTTATAATATTTTAACTATAGTGATATGAATTATTTATTTGGTGTAAAATATATTTGAAATTTCATCTTTGATGGCATTTTCAATTAATGATAGAAATGTAAACAGTTATTCTATCTATTTAGATATTGAAAATTATTTTTTTGAGATTGACAACCTTCATTCTTTTCTGAATGAACTAGAAAATTTCTTTTGTAGTTATTGTTGGTTACAATATTGCAGGAAACAGAAATAAATAACTGTTAAGTATTATAAGCAACTGAAATTACAATTAACTTGAACAATAAACTGGAATTACAATAAAGTTGAACAATAAACTGAATCAATTTTTGGTATGCTGAGTCGAGTGTTTGCACTCTGTCTTTAAGACAATATTGCCCCGTATGTATCATTTCTACGTCCTGGACAATTGTCTCCCAAGATAAAACAGCAAATGAACAAATGAGCAAAGGAAACTCAAGTGCTACCGTGAAGAATTTTGAGTAATGAAATGATGCTGGAAGGTAGTAGGAAGAACTAATTTCGTTTCTGTTTTTTGTGTGTAGCTCAACAATGGTGCAAAGGATCTTTTATATAGTTGAAGGAGAGGCTTACCAACTGCCCACGTAATTGCCTATTACTGGCCAAGTAATGGCAATCATGGAGGTAGTAATTCACCAAAATAAATGGTGAATTGATGTGCAACGGATTGGCATTTGGGAAGATTAATTCAGCCAAAATAAATGGCTGAATTGAGTGCTGGTTGACGTTCCAGAAACCAAAAAGTTCTCTGCCGAATTTGTCTTTCTTGAAACTTCAGGGACCAAACTGTACATATGAAACAATTCTGGTCCAAAAAGATAATATCAGAAGAACCACAGCCCACGACCCGGTTGACGTTCCAGAAACCACAAAGTTCTCTGCCGAATTTGTCTTTCTTGAAACTTCAGGGACCAAACTATACATATAGCAAAGTTCTATGTCGAATTTGACTTTCTTGAAACTTCAAGGACCAAACTGTACATATGAAATAATTCTTGTCCAAAAAGATAATATCAGCCCACAGCCCGGACGGCGGCGGCGCGCGTGTGGGCTTTCCTCGAACCAAAGCACATCTAGGTCCTCCCTCCTTTAAACACATGGGATACCCCTTGGGGTTCCAAACCTCAAGCCAACCTTGAGACTTATAAACAAAATAATTCTTTCTTCCCCCACCGACGAGGGAGAATTGATCTCAATACCATACTTTTTCATGCTTCAAACACGTCACTTCGTGGATCAATATCTCTTTCATTTCTCAATGTAATTTGACGATCATTGGCCCTACGGTTATCTACTTACTTAGTAGATTATGCACGTGTGAAGAACCGGATTCTCCAACATGCGGAACATTAGTGTTTAAGCCGTTAAAGTTGGTCGGACGCAACTCCCGCCAAATACAAATTTCCAACAGTTATCAGTAAGAATGGACCACAAAATATATCAACGCATGAAAATTGTTGGCCCGATGTCGCTCAACTATTCGAGTGCAATGCAATTGTGTTGGTTCGGATTCAACCTCTTTAAAAAGCATAAAAGTACTTAAAGAGTGAAGTCACGGTACAACGATAAACACGAGGAATGACATCTTCACCCTACTAAAGTTTACAAGTAATTTTTTTGTTCAATCAATATCGTTGGATGAAGAGAAAAACAAGTAATCAAATCATTCCCGTCTAGAAATATTCAAATTTTGATGTCCAACTTTATAGACAATTTGAACCATATAAGAGCAGTAATGAAAGAAGAAAAGACAAAAATATTCGCACTTCAATTTTATTGGTTAATCACCAATGTGATTTGATGTACACTATGTGGAGTTGACAGGGCTCCTAAACCAAGTGGACAGAAGGAACATAGGCACTAAAACACTAGGATGTTTGCTTGTTACTTGTTAGGATATTCAATATCAATGCAGGAAAGAAATAAAAGGATTTTTCTTGGAAGATAAGCCTGAGATTTTTCTTTTTTCTTGTCCTTATTTTCTTACATTATTTCTAAAAAAAATTCACTCAATATTCAGTATCGTTTTAAGATAATACAGATTTGTATCGAAAATCACTCTTCGTCGAGTAAAAAGCTCTCTATGAAAGGAGGCCTCATCCCAAAATTAAGATTTACATAGAAAATTTCTAATTAAAGATAGAGGGACACTTATCACTTCATCATTCTTTGACAACCCATAATTCATTGAGACCGAAAAAATATATCTTTTTATAGGAAAGTAATTGATAGAATAGTAAATAATAATTAGTCATAATTGTGTATATTCTATATATGGTAGGTATATATTTAATAATTCATTATCTTAACTCTAGCTTATAATTATGCTTATATGATGTGTATATTTACTACCACTTTGGAATGAAATAAGCAAGGAGGAATATTTTTTTACATAGTATCAGATTCTATGAAAAATTCCTAAACCCTAAACTTTACTCTTCACCGTCAGCCTCCCCCCCCCCCCTTTCCTTGTGCGCCACCGGCCATTTCCTTCCTCTTCCGACAGCCATGTCTGACTCAAAATTAAATTTTCATCCAGCCCTAGCTGTCTCCAACATCAAATCTCATATCTCCATCACCCTTGAGATGGAAAACGTCAATTATGCGACATGGGCGAAAATTTTTAAAATTCATTATCGATCACACCGGATTATCCATCGCATAATTCCACCAAAAAAAGACAAGGAGAATGTGAAATCCGAGGATGAAAAGGAATTATTGTTGTCCCCATGCGACGGTCCTCCAGTGGATCTATGCCACAATTTCGAGTGATTTGTTGCATACGATCCTTGAACCCGACTCCACGGCAATAGAGGCTTGGGATCACTTACGTAACATATTCCAAGATAATAAAAAATTTCGGGCCGTCACTCTTGAGAAAGAATTCACCACAACTGACATGGCGAATTTTTTCAATGCATCCGCATATTGTCAACGGCTCAAGGTTTTGTCAGACCAACTCAAGAACAATAGGGCGCTGGTAACTAACAATCGACTCATTTTACAAATGATTGTCGACCTCATCGACGCATATAGTGGAGTGGGTACGCTCATCCGCCAAAGCAATCCTCTTCCGCCATTTTACCAAGTCCATTATATACTCATCCTAGAAGAAGCGGATTTTTTTCAAAAAGACAGTTACTGTGTCAAATTCTGCCATGGTTGGCGCTCCGTCCGATGATAATTCATCACAATTTAAAAATTTATCGCCAAACCGTGGCCAAAAGGAACGAAATAGCGGTAATGGAGGTTAAAGTCGTGGTGGTGGAAAGGGTGGAAACCACCGACGTGGCGGAGGTGGCGACAGAGGCGATGGCAAGCAGCAACATCTAGCCCAGTGGCAGACGAGGGCTCAGTGGGGAAGTGAATCGGCACTGTGGGCCTGGCAGTGGCCTTGGGTCGTGCCTCCATGCCCTTTTCCCTTTGGAAATTAGACCAGGCCCATGCCTAGGCCAGCATCCCAAACGCAATACTCCAGCCAGCAGCCCGACATTCTTGGGCCACTGCCAAACCAGTGGCAACATGCCAACTACGCAGTGGCGGCTCTGACCGACATCAAGACCGTAATGCACACTCTTGGGCTTAATCCGCCCGAAGCAAATTGGTACATGAACACCAGCGCAACGTCTCATATGACATCCTCACAAGTTAATCTCTCATCCTATTTTAATTTGAGCAATAATCATGATATAATTATCGAAAATGGTCATTCAATTCCAATTCGTGGTTATGGTACTACAAACTTGTCTCCCCCAAACACAACGTTAACTTTAAATAATGTCCCTCATGCTCCTCAATTGATTAAAACTTGATTTCAGTTAGAAAATTAACTACTGACAATTGAGTTTCGATTGAATTTGATCCTTTTGGATTTTCCATGAAGGATGCGTTGAGATGTGATAGTCGCGCAAGCTTTTATCCAATCACCACAACCACACATTAAGTCACGTTACCATCCACTTTTGCAGCTTTAGCTCTTTCTTTATGGCATGAACGTTTGGGTCATCCGGGAGCACCTGTTTTTGTCTCCCTTAAACAAAATAAATTTATTTCGTGCACTAGAACTCGTAATTCTCATGTTTGTCGTTCATGTTCACTTGGAAACATGTTAAATTACATTTTTTGCCTCTAATTCATGCACTGTTATGCCTTTTGATATTATCCATAGTGATATTTGGACATCTCCTGTTTTGAGCTCTTCGGGCCATCTATATTATCTTCTTTTGTTGGATGATTACTCTAATTTTTGTGGACATTTCTTTTATCTAAAAAGTCACAAATTGTTTCCACATTTCTCTCATTTAGAACACTCATCCCTACCCAATTAGAACGTGACATTAAAAATATTCAATGTGATAACGATAGAAAATTTGATAATAGGTCATTTTGGAATTTTTGCAAAGCTAATGGTTTGTTTTTTCGTCTCTCTTGTTCACATACCTCATCTCAAAATGAAAAAGCGAAAAGAAAAATCCGAATCATTAAGACCATTGTTAAAACCTTACTTGCTCATGTTCAGTTACGTAAGACTTCTATTAATTCTTTTGCACAATTTAAATGTTCAATCATTTTATAATCATCTTGTCCCCCACTTTGTCGCCCTTTATTCGTCTTTATTCTTTCATATTTTATTTAATTTTGCTCAAAATCTCTTCATTTTTACACCGTATTATTCTTACATAATGAAATATAATATTAACCACAAAATTATATAATTTATACATAGACTATTAAAAATTGAAACAATGTGTAATTATATGTATTTTTTACCAAACATCAGGCGACGCTAGCTAATATATGTCGCCCATCTAGTCAATGATTATGTTAGCAGACATAATCCCAATGATATAGACATTTCAAATAATCATATTCAGAATGAATGAGAAAAATTCAAGAGGTGAAAACAAATATGCACAAGAGACTAGAAATCTTTCTATGAAAATTAGAGAGAAACGGGTAAAAATAGTTGATTACAAGTAAATTAATAATTGAATATTTATGAGAAAATGCATCAATAAAATTAATATATTAGGGAGAGGTGCTTCAATAATTGAATTTTGAAAAGAAAGTGCTCCAACAATAAAAGATCGAAGAGAAAATATTTTAACAATTGAAAGTTAAAAAGAAAGTGCTTAAACATTTGAAGATGAAGAGAAAGTGCTCCAATGAATGGAATGTTGGTGACAAGGAATCAACAGGAATTGAAGACAAATGATTCAACAATTGAAAAATAGTAACAAGTTGATAAAAAAAATAGTTATACAACTTTGAATTAATAGAGAATGTTAGAAAAATCAATTTAAAGTCGTAAGAAACTAAAATTAATTAGGATTTCGTATTTCAATTCATGTCTAAGTAGAAATTATAATAAGAATTAGAGAATAAATTTCCAATAGATTTCGTACTATTTATATGAAGCTAACTATTTTCACTTTGCCGAGAATTTTAAAGCACATTTTAAAATTTATGATATTTCAAATAAAATATTTTTTTCATTTGTAGCACGCCTTTTCAGCAGTGCACGCACGAGCCATCAATACTGAGAAGCATGTCTGCTTATTTTTTATGGATAGTCGGAGGTCGCAAATTTACAATTTATTGCTATTGACGCACTTGAATTATGCATATATATAAGCAAAATAATATTTAAAATATATACATATAATAACATTGCATAAGATTAAACCAAGCTCAAAAGTTAGCTTATGTAATAGAGATTGACCAAGACATGTAAGAATGAATATCAAATCATTCAATCAGACTCCGATACTATCATAAAAATCAAACGTTGATCTAACCTAACAAAAAAAACTAACTTGTGAGATGAAAATTATTTAAGAGTAATTGACACATTACATAAGATCGAAAATTAACATAGGGGAGACCTACGAGGCACGCCTTTTCGACGGTGCGCACACGAGCTATCAAATGTTGTTGAACAAATTGATACATGAAGAGATGTATGTAGAGTTTTAATAGACTCAATAGTCATGGATTGACAATTTGTTGCATCAACATTATTCGAAATTGACTCAAACGAAGTTCTTACAGAGTCTAGCGTCTTTTGGTCATCCATAAGGTCCAATAAACTTTCACACATGCTTATCAACTTCTGGTACTTTATAATCATGTTAATATTAGAGCAGCTTACTATGTGTTGCACCTGCGACAAACGAAAATGACTCAATTTATTGGGGGAAAGTTAGTAACGTTATACTCGCTCATTTTTGCCATATGTGAATATGGTTAATTGGGACAAACAATTTTAAATATATATTGAGAGAGATGCGAATTTTAAAATAGGGAAAGGCAACATTTTTTTTAAAATACTTCTTTTTTAAAAAGCGCTTAATACATCGATAACTCTTTTAGATGAGCTATGTGTTTGCTTCAATTGAGTAGTTGAACACATGATAAAGCATTCCATTAGATACTTCCGACTGAAAAATTTAAAATAGTTTCTTTCCATGTTCTTAAATGTCCATTACATCAATAATATAACTATTTACATTATATTACCTCCTTTAATTATATTAATCATTTTCTTATCTATTAATATTAAACATTTGAGATTATACACAAAAACGTTTCTAAAATTTGAGCATAATGCTTTTAATAAAAATCATAATCATGTGTTCATGTGTTCATGTGTTCCATAAGAATAAGCTACCAATCGAATATCTAAGCAAAATTTACTCAAAATTCCAAGTTTAAATTAAATTCGTGTTAATTATCAGTTATGTTTAACAAGGAAAATGCATACCTTGCATGAAATGGAGCAAAAAATGTTTGGACGATGAAGGCCTCTTCTACATATAATACAAGAGTTAACTGGGCCCTTGCATTTCCCTGTTATTGGCCTTTGATTCAAAAAGATCACTTTGGCACCATTTGTGGTATATGACTGCATCAATTGAACGAAATAAATCAATTTGAATGTACCATCACGATATATTTTTGTCTAAAGTGTAAGCGTGTAAATATAGGAAACACTATATTCCCTACCCATAATTAGAATATTTTCATATATTGTGTAAATATAATTATTGGTAAGACTAGAATTCCTCTTTTGTATAGGCTTAAGATTCCTATTGTATAAGGGATGAATATTGTACTCTATATATACTTTGATATCAATGAAAGACTCATCAAGAGAGATTAATATCATCTTACATGGTATCAAGAGTCAAATAAACAAAACCCTAAAAATCTTTCTCTTCCACACGTTTGCCCTCTCTCTACTTGTGACCCTCCCGAATTTTCTTCTTGTTTTTCGGGTTTTGTTCTTCCTTTCTTCTCTTCTCTAAATGGCTAATCCCTGATTCTTCCACACTTTCTGACGCCTCTACCTTCACAAATCCCACCATAAAGTCATCACCCTCGTTTCATCCCGCCCTTACTGTTTCCAACATCAAGAACCATATTCTCATTATTCTTGATTAAGAAAACAACCAGTATTCTCCCTGAGGTGAACTTTTTCGCAATCATGCATGTCTCTATAACGTGCTTGACCATATTGATGACAATATTCAGCACCCTACGGAGGTTGATGATTCGATATGGCATCGTCTCGACGCCGGCGTCAAACAATGGATATATGGTAGTATCTCTCAGGATTTGCTCCTTACTATCATGAAATCTGACTCCACAACCCTTGACTTGTGGAATCGTTTGGAGGAAATTTTTCTTGACAACAAGCACACTCGTGCCGTGTATTTGGAAGAACAGTTCAACAAAACAGGTCTTGAAAACTTCTCCAATGTCTCTGAGTACTGCAAGCAGCTTAAACTTCTAGCGGATAAACTCTCCAACATCGGCACGCCTGTCACTTGATAAAATGGTGCTATAAATGATTTATGGCCTTACTAAGGGAGAATATGATACTTTGGCCACCATTATTCAACAGGCAGATCCGCTACCGAATTTTAACAAAGCTCGCTCACAATTGTTGTTCGAAGAAACCCGTCGTGCTAAGCAGGACGAGCACGCCCAGCAGGTGTTAGCTATCGACACGCAACCCCATGATTAGACGCCACCAGTCAACTCCCAACAGCGGCAGGGCCGCGGCGGTAAGGGTGGAAAAGGTTGCGGCGGTAGAGGAGGCCGTGGTCGTGGCAAGGGTCGCGGTCAACAGAGCCAACAGCAACAACAGCAACAGAGATCGCAGAACAACTGGGTCGCGGCTCCTCAACAGTTCGTCTACAGCGCCACGGCGCCCCAGTACAGAGCCGCGGCGCCAAGTCCATTCCAGTACCAGCAGTCATACAATTCGTATTCTTACCTCGATTTGTTAGGCCCCGCTCCAGCCCCACAACAGGCCCACTTCATGCAAGGTCAGGTCTCGCAGCCCTCCTTCGGCATGACACCCACTGAGTTGGGTCAGGCGTTCAACACCCTCTCTATGCAACAACCTGACAATACTTGGTACATGGACTCGGGCGCCACATCTCACGTCACCCAGTCAGCAGGTACTATTCCTAAACTGTTTCGGTTAAAACATCCTCAATATGTTATAATTGGTAGTGAACAACGCATTCCAATTAAGGGTTATGGTACCTCAGACACACAACCTCCTCATCCACTCTTCTCCCTCAAAAACACCCTATATGCCCCACACATGATTAAGAACCTCATATCTGTCCGCCAATTTACTCGTAATAATTCTGTCTCCGTGGATTTTGACCCTTTTGGTTTTACTGTGAAGGATCTTCATACGAGGACACCTCTTACGAGATGCAATAGCACGGGAAATCTCTATCCATTCACTTCCACCTCCGCTGTCAGATCTTGCTCTCCCGTCACTCTAACGGATGTTTTTTCTTCAACTTGACATAATAGGTTTGGTCATCCAGGAGCATCAATTTTTAATTTTCTTAGAGGCAACAATTTCATTGCTTGTAATGAGAAATTTGCCCAAAATTGTGTTTCTTGCTCTTTAGGCAAACATATTCGTCTTCCGTTTAAATCATCTACTAGTGTTACATTTGCTCCTTTCTCCTATCTCTAGTTCTCTCGATCATAAATACTATCTTGTGTTGCTTGATGATTTTTCACACTACGTTTGGTTATACCCTCTTAAATTTAAATCGAAAGTGTTTGTCAAATTTCTTGAGTTTCGCAAGTTCATTCAAACACAATTTGAAAAAGGCATAAAATCATTTCAGTGCGATAATGGTCGTGAATTCAATAACTCTATGTTTCACCACTTTTGTACCAATAATGGCATGGTCTTTCGCTTCTCCTGCCCTCACACAACAAAACGGTAAAGCTGAAAGAATCATCCGCACCATTAACAATATGATTCGCACCCTATTGATTCATGTGTCCCTCCCTCCACCCTTCTGGATCTATGCTGCTAAAATGTCAGAATACACTCTAAATATTCTCCCTACTAGCACTCTTCACAATATGACCCCTACCGAAATCCTCTACCATAGAATCTCCTCTTATGATCATCTACGAATTTCTGATTGTCTGTGTTATCCCAACCTTAGCTCCACCGCCCCTCGCAAGCTCGCTCCTAGGTCCACTCCATGTGTCTTTCTAGGATTCCTGCCGAACCATAGGGGCTATCTATGCTATGACTTGTCGACTCATCAGATCCACATATCTCGTCACGTCACATTCGACGAGACCACCTTCCCGTTTTCGAGTCTTCCAAAATTCCAAAAACATGACTACTTATTTCTTGACGAGTCTGCCATCTCTCCCCTCATAATCGAACAACTCACATCCTCTATACCGTCGTCAGAGCCGCGGCGCCTAAACTTCAGAGAAACATGTCAACCTTCTAGCACCGCGACTCTCGATCCAGGAGTCGCGGCGCCTCCGACGGCTTCACCCCTACCTATGCAAACATATTTACCAAAGGACTTCCCATACAATTATTTATTGACTTCAGATCCAATCTCAGCGTCCGGCCTCCTCCCGCCCCGACTGAGGGGGTGTGTAAACGTATAAATATAGGAAACAATATATTCCCTACCCATAATTAGAATATTTTCATATATTGTGTAAATATAATTATGGTAAGACTAAGATTCCTCTTTTGTATAGGTTTAGAATTTCTATTGTATAAGGGATGAATATTGTACTCTATATATACCTTGATATTAATGAAAGACTCCCCAAATGAGATTAATATCATCTTACATAAAGTTTATGCAAAAGTAATAGTACTTTACACTTTTACTTCAATCATATATGATCAAATTTCAGATATTTTGATTTGATTATAATCATTTTGCTTGAACTTTAAACAGAAATGATTGAAATCAGGTAAAATTACTAAACTTTAATCACGTAGGGTTGAAGTTCGATAAAAAAAAAATAGATGGAATCAAGCAAAATTAACTACAATTTAATCACATGGATGAAGTTTAGATAAAAAAAAAAACTAAACTTCAAACGTACGTTCATGAAACAAGGCAAAAATGACTTCATTCATATATATCCTAAAGTGACGAAAATAATAACCATGGCTAAAGTGAGGAATAACAAATATGATTGATCAAGTTTAGACAAATAATCAAAGTTCATATAAAAATGGCTGACTTCAATCATATCCCTATAGTTATTTTAAGTGAAACCACATACATAATTTTTTAAAAGCGAGCATAAATTAAATGACGATACTAAAATTGAGTGTCCGTGCACTTTCCACAATAACAAAGGGATAGAGATGGAAACTAGTTTCATCTTTACTCCCGCCGTCCCATATTAGTTGTCAAAATTACTAAATTATTTATCATTTTACAAAATTAAGACAACATTAATTTTACTTTTAATATTAATTATTCTTCAAAATAATCAATATCAATTAGACAACTACCTAGAAATAAGAATAAGGTAGCAAAATATATTTATTATTTATAAAATTTAAAGAGACGTGCAAATAAGTAGTGTGACAACTAATATGGTACATAGAGAATAACAAATTACTATTCACCAAAAAAAGAGAATAACAAATTACTTGAACAAAGGAACAATCCAGGAGCTTGTCAGCGTCTTTCAAGCGTAAAACATCTTGATAAACATACCTTCGTATCTGAAAAAACCAAGAAAATAGTCGAGGTATACATAAAGTATATATTTGACATAATATTTAAATTACATCTCAAATATCACTTTTATTAATTTTCTATCTAAACTATCATGTATTTATGTTCATTATCTAAATTATCACCAATTATTTATCAAAACACAACTCGACTAATATCTGATGGTGTTGAAAACTCGCATAGAAATGATAATTCAGATGTGTTTTTGATCATTATCTCTTAATATTTTCTAATTTTCAATTAATTTCTTTAAATATCCCTATGGAGTGACATTTGGCACCATGTTTTCAATACAAAAAAAATGTACACCACCATCAAATATTAATTGAAGTTTATTTTGATAAATAATTGATTATAGTAGACTTAAAACGTAAACACCTAATAATTCAGATAAAAAAAATTCCAAAAAGTGATAATTGGATGTGTTTTTCCCATTATCTATATTTTTCCTTTTTTCTTGAAAAGTCTGCTTGAACATTTAGTCATTAGTTCATTTCATAATTAGAAATAAAAGATAGATCGGTGCACTAATTAAGCTATCGCTATCAATGAGTTCCAAAAAAATATCAGATCACAGTAGATCTATATTATATGCTATCTTACCTACCTTGCATTTTGAAAATTTTGAAACATATTCAAATTAAATAATGTTTGTTTTTCTATCTGGTAACCGTTTCAACTTCAAACTAATTTGTAGTATTCATATTTCAAGTAAAATAATATTTTTTACTCGCAAAGCTTTAATTATTTCTTTGTTAGTAAAAATTCATGCTGAATTACTTGAAATTCTCTTTTATCTTCAAATTTCAACCAAATGTCCAAGAAGCTTACTTTAAGTAGGCGTCTGGACATATATTTGGTTCAAACTTGAAAAATAAAATTGAAGTTGAAGATTAAAAAATGGTATCTGAACGTTAAAATTTAGCTTTTAAATATGTATTTTACTTTAAAATATTACAATTTTATGAGAAAAAATATATAAATTAAACGGTTTTCGAAAGACAAAAATTATGTCTAGCTAACCTGCAAAAGTTTATGGCTTTTGTGAGAAGCCAAGCAATGGATGCATAAACTAGTGCAACAATCCAAGCAAACGGCATTTTCTTCATTTTTCCTCTCAAATTCATGAACCAAACATGAATTAAAGAATTTTTCATTCAAAAGCACTTCAAGCCACTTTGGAACACTTGAAATTGAACCACTTCCCATCTTCAACATAAAATCAAAATGATATTAGAAAAAACATAAATTAAGTACACGTACCATATAATATATCAGAATAAAAAAGATCAATAAAATTCAATACCACTTGTGTTTTGTTATTCTTCTTTGATATATATATTTGAGTATGATGAACTTGAGAACAATGAAATAGCCTTGATATTAAAAGGAATAGAGGATGGACTACAATAGAAGAAAAACAAACACACCTACGTTTGTATTTATAACAAATCAATAATGTGTCTTATGTATATTTTTTCCTTCTATTTTAATTGACCACCGTGTATTTTGCACTTTTCTTAAGAAGTAAACATCTCCTTTGGAACATACTAAAAAGACAACACGAATAAATTAATAAAAGATATTTTAATTAATGTGAATTGATATAAAGAACTCAATAACAACATCAATAACATACTCAGTGTGAACTTATAAGTGGGATTTGCGAAAGGTGGGTGTGTATGCATCCTTATGCCCTTATTCCTATCTTACGAAGATAAAGAGTTTGTTTTCGATGGACTTTCGTCTCAAATAAAACATATATTAAATCAGGTATGAAAAAAAAATATAATAAAGAAGTCATACTTAAAATAATGACAAAAATAATAAAAACAATAAATGGTACGATAATCAAAGTTACTGATATAAACAACTTTCTTAAGCAATTTGCATAGAGAACAGATATATCTCTTATTAAAAAAATGATAATAACAGAGGTATATTTACACTATTTACATAACGACACGAGTATATATACATCACTTTTTTAATAAAAAATATATCTACTCTATATAGCAAAGTTAGGGATATATTTACATATTTATCCTTGTTTTAAAGCACAAAAGAGGAAAGAATAAATATAGATGGAAGGAAGATCAATAAGTGGCGAGGAATAGGAAACGGCGACGCTGAAGACTTAAAAGAGTACTTACAAAAGAACTGCGTTTTACTATTGCCAACAAAGCATAATAGTAAATGGTTTGGTTATGCTTCATTTAAAGCACCATAGAAAAATTCACTGTCCAACACAAAATTTTATTAAACCAATAATGGCATGATATGCATTTTTGTATATTTTTTATTACTTAAATATAATTAATAAACAAGTATTCTCACATAATTTATTATTTAACCATAGTAAATTACTCCCTCCGCCCCCTTTTACTTGATCAGTATAGTAAATAGATTTTTTCCTTTTCTTGGGTTTTAACAAATCAAGAGAAATAAATTATGTTTTCAATTTTATCCTTATTGAAATATTAGTAGTCAGATTCGAATTTTGAAGTATAGTTAATGAATGAAGGGAGTATATATATTAATTGACATAAACATATCATGGAAATAAATTTTCAAAGAGGAGTTTTCTGTGCTTTAAATGAAGCATAACGAAAAGTCCAAAACTACGACATGCTTCATTGGTAATAGTAAACGGCAGTACTTTGATATACTCATTACACACAGTCACACAGTAGTTGGCAGTAAATTAGCCAAGAAAATGCAACTATAATATCCAAAATGAAATCTTTTTTGCAATTTCAGACTCAATCCCTATATTTTGCCTAGGATAATTGATCATAAGGTCTACAACGGTAAAAAATTATAAAATATTTTCCTCATCATTTTCTTCCAAAGAGAGGATATATATATCAATATTACAAGCATAAATTAAGATAACGAATAAGACAAGATATGTTAAAATCAAGACTTTTAATCTATTATAATTCTCCCTACCATATATATAAGATATTACACTTACTACAATAATCATAATTAATAATTAAAATATTATTAATTTAGATTATGATTCTATCACTCTCCCGCGGTCGAAGCGGGAGGGGGACGAATGTTGAGATTGTTCCGAAAATCTTCAAAGAGTATCAACGGAATACCTTTAGTGAAAATATTCACAATCTGATAGCGCGATGGGACATATAAGACACGCACTTGTCAGTGAGCTACCTTTTTACGAACAAAATGAATTCTAATTCGATATGTTTAGTGCGTTGATGGTTCACTGGATTCCCTGAGAGATAGATATCACTAACATTATCGCGGTATACCAATGTGGCTTTCGGAACTAGACAATGGAGTTCTAGGAGTAGATTCCAAAGCCAGCATGATTCTGACACTACATTGGCGACCCCTCAGTATTCTGCTTCAGCATATGAGCGAGATAGTGTGGCTTGCCTTTTGGAGGACCAAGAAACCAAGTTATCGCCAAGAAAAATACCATAGCCAGATATAGAGCGTCTGGTGTCACGACATCCACCCCAGTCTGCATCGGTGTAGGACATCATGGTAGAAGTCGATAAAGGGTATAAATGCAACCCATAGCCTAGAGTTCCCTGAATATATCTCACAATCCGTTTGAGTGCATGCATA
Source organism: Anisodus acutangulus (assembly GCA_029783415.1). NCBI lineage: Eukaryota > Viridiplantae > Streptophyta > Magnoliopsida > Solanales > Solanaceae > Anisodus > Anisodus acutangulus. The sequence continues at coordinate 2,102,249 of CM056505.1, read as the reverse complement.
TGATCATCCATCGAATTATGCATGAAGAGGCATACTTGCTGCACATCATAGGAAATATCCGGCCTGGTGAATGTAAGATATTGTAAGGCCCCTGCAAGGCTGCGATAATGAGATGGATCAGCAAAAGGCTTGCCAGAGTATGCACTCAATTTGAATTTGGTGTCTACTGGTGTTGCGGATGATTTGCAGGAGGACATTCCAGCTCGTTCAACAATCTTTGTTGCATACTTATTTTGGGATAAAAATAACCCGCCTGCATGACTTGTCACTGCTATGCCTAGAAAGTAGTGAAGAGGGTCAAGATCTTTCATTGCAAACTCTAAGGCAAGTTGTGACATGATGGTCTTGCGAAGTGCATCTGATGAGGCTGTTAAGATTATATCATCCACATATAACAGAAGATAAGCAATATTATTACCTTGTCGGTAGATAAATATTGAGTGATCAGAACTGCTGTTAGAAAACCCAATGTGTGCAACGAAATCCATAAATTGCTTGTACATTTGGGAGCCTGTTTAAGCCCATAAAGTAATTTTTTAAGTAGGCATACATAATTTGGATATTTGGAGTCTCGATATCTAATGGTTGATGCATGTATACTGTTTCATTTAGTTGGCCATGAAGAAAAACATTTTTGGCATCCAACTGATGGAGAGGCCATGACTTTGAGAGAACCAAACTGAGAACCGTTTGTATAGTTGATGGTTTAACCACCGGACTGAACGTCTCCCCGCAATCTACACCAACCTGTTGTGTCTTTCCATCACCTACAAGACGCGCTTTATGCCTCTCAAAAATACCATCATATATTTTTTTGTGACTGAAAATCCACATAGATCGAATTATATTGGCATTAGGCGGATGAGGTACTAACTCCCACGTCCTATTTTTAATAAGAGCATTAATTCATCATCCATAGCCATTTTCCAATTCGGGTCACTAAGTGCAGACACATGATTGTGAGGTAAAGGTGATTTTGAGACTTGGGTGTGTAGGCTATATTTTGTGTTGGGTTTGACAATGCCATGTTGACTTCGGGTGACTGGACGACGGGTTGAATTTGCAAGTAGGATGGTGGATTGGATAACACTGCCCGGCAATGCGCTGGGGGTTGAGCTTTGGCCCAAGCCTCTTCCAGGGCCCGAGATGACACAAGGCAGTGGGCCAACTGAGTGAGGCCCAGTTCGCTGAGCATTGTGATGCGATTGGGCCATTGTTTGTGTCACAAAACAATTTGGGCCTAAAACAGACGGCCCAGTACGCTGGGCATTAGTGTCTTGCGACTGGGCCACTATTTCGTGGTCCAAATTTTATGGGTTGGATGAATCAGTGGGTCCTGGATGGGACGAAAAAATATGAGATAAATACGAGAGAAATCCATCATCTAAAAATGAATAATTGGAGGATCTGGACTTGTGAATGTTGCCAAACGGGAAATTTGTTTCATCAAAAAGGACATGACGACTCACAATTAATTTTATTGGATGAGAGGTCATAACACGTGTATCCCCGATGATTAGACGGATATCTCAAGAAAATACAAGGTGTGGACCGGGGTTAGAGTTTATTAATTTTGGTGAATAGAAAAATAGGATAGCATAAACACCCGAATACCCGTAAATGTGTATATGAGGGGTCCCGTAAATAGAGTATTTTGAGATGAGTGTTGTATGATAGGTTTTTGTGAGGGAGTATGTTCAATAAATATGTAGTCATGTGTAGTGCATGATGCCAAAATGAGGGTGGTAATATGGCATGGACAAGGGAAGTTCGAACAATGTTATTTATGGTTCGAATTTTACGTTCGACCTTTCCATTTTGAGAAGAGGTGTGTGGAAAAGAAAGCCAAAATTTCAAGCCACAAGAGTTACAAAATTCCCAAAATTGCCGATTATCAAACTCCCTACCATTCTCACATTGGATATTTTTTATTTTCCGTTCAAAGTGAGTTCGGATAAATGCTCTAGATTTTAGAAATGGGGAAAAAACTTGTGATTTTTTAGACAAAGGAAAAGTCCACAAAAAATTGAGTAATCATCTAATAATAGCAAGTAATACTGATGGACTGAAGAGCTCAAAACGGGTGAAGTCCAAATATCACAATGTATAATGCCAAATGGAAATAAAGTGCATGAATTGGATGAAGTAAATGGCAAGTGAACATGTTTACTCAATGGACATGAACGACATTTATTCAAAGTCCATTTTTACAAGAAATAAAATTATTGTTTTTTAGAGAGGCTAAAACAGATGACCCCGGATGCCCCAAACGGTCATGTCATAATGATTGGTTGAAAGCTGCAAAAGTATATGGTAACTTGGATTGTTGAATGGGTGAAGTGATTAGATATAACTCCCCTTCACTATCACATCTCATTAGGATTGTCTCCGTCTAAAAATTCTTCACGGAAAATCCAAAAGGGTCAAATACAACAGATACCCAATTATCAGTAGTAAATTTTCTAACAGATACCAAGTTCTTAATTAATTGTGAGGCATGAAGCACATTCTTTAAGGTTAGTGGTGGATTAGGGGGTAACAATTTAGTAGACTCATAACCTCGTATTGGAATAAAATGGTCATTTCCGACAATTATACCATTATTTTTTCTCAAATTAAAATAGAAAGAGAGGTTACCTTGAGAGGACATCATATGAGACGTTGCACCTGAGTCCATATACCAATTGGCATCGGGTGGGTTGAGTCCAAAAGTGTGCATGGCAGACTCGATGTCTGTTGGGCTTGTCACCATCGAATGGGCCTCTTGCCACTGATTCGACAGAGGCCCATTACCGCCTAGACTGGAACTTGTTCCTGATCCTGGGCCCAAAACTGCTTGACCCAACACTGCTTGGCCTGGCAGTTTGCACACCACTGGGATAAAAATTGGTCCTGACCCAGTTCCCAGTTAGGTAATGGCACTGCCAGGCCCACTGGGTTGGGCCGCCGCTGGGCATCTACCGAAATTCTGCCTGCCGGAATTTTCACCTCCGCCACCGGAATTCCAGTGGCCTTCATTTTTATTATTTCCGCGATTTTTACCTCAATTTTTATTACCATTTTTTCTTTTTGTCCCCGATTTTGTTGTGTGGGTTCAAAAGGTATAGTACCGTCATTTGTGAGAGTAGCAATAAAGGCAGAATTAGAAACGGTGGCGGTCTTTTGGCGAAGCCCGCCTCTTCAAGAATAAGCATCGACCGTGCTTGATAAAATAATGGAAAATGATTGCTTTGTCGGATTAGTGTCCCCACACCACTTTAAGCGTCGGTAAGACCGACAACCATTTGCAAAACCAAGCGATTGTTGGTAACTGACGAACCAATGTTTTTAAGTTGATTCGACAAGACTTTAAGTTGTCCCAAATTATTTGTCAATACAAAAATTAGATATAATTAATTAAATATTTTCCATTTTACCCTTAATATAAAGTGCTCTTGAAAATAATCAATGTTGATTAGAATGTAACTTGGATAGAAATAAGGAAAAGATAGTAGTTTCATTTATGATTTTTTTTAAAGTCATCTAAAGAAAAAGTGAACTATAATATAGGACGGAGGAAATAATTAAAATGAGACGAATGGAGTATTATAGAAAACATGTCCTTGGCAATTAGGATTTAGTTTCTACTAATTATGTAGTTGTTAACACTCAAAAATAATTGAAGTGTTTAGCCGAATTCAGTGACAGCCACACTATTCCAGAGCTGAATTTACTTCTAGCCCTCGACTACAAGAACTTCATCGACTACTAAGGCATCTTAGCCGAGTTGTCAGTTAGAGGTACGACTAACACTCACTCATGTGCAGACGCCTCAACGATCAAGTCAAAAAGATTTTCAAACCCTCATAAGCGATAACGACCAACGACAGCTAAAAGAAAGGGCCATTAACCGAGCAAAAAGAGTAGAGGGCGATAACATCGGCACCACCTCCCCCATAGTCGGCCATTGAAGTTGGTGGGTTACTTGATGGCTAACATGGGGGCACGTTTGTATAATTTTTCCTCTTTTTGAACTATAAATATAACGAATTCTTTGTATATATACACACATAATCAATCAAACAACTCAAATTTTATCTATCTTTATCTTTTATCCCTTACTTTGTCCTTTACTTTTACTTTACTCGGTTGTATTCACATTTCTTACCTCTTAGTTTACTCATACCACCGTCCTAACGCTTTCTGGAGTAGTTGGAGAACCCATCGCTGGAAATTAGAGTTCCGTTTTCAGCCCAACTCGCTTAAGTTAAGGAATCAATTTGTCTCCCGATTTCATCAACCGATAAAACTGCAGATAGCAGAATTCGGGGCGAGAACAAATTTGGCACGCCCAGTGGGACCATGGTGAATTAATAGCAAAGTTTGATTCTCAAGGTCAGGATAATTCTTGGCGTATAAGCCTAAGGTCCGGTAAGAAAATGAACCTCGAATTCAGTCCACATCCTAAACAAAATCCTCCCAGAAGGAACAACGAACCAACATCCTCCGCGGGTATGCCTACATCGGTGGATACCCCTCCACTACCTCTATCAACCCAAGTTGTGGAAGAATCTAGCCAATATGAAGGTCCAACCATAATGACCACGTCTTTTATTAAACAATAGATTGACTTGGGCATCCACGATATTATGTACCAAGTTTCTAAATAGTTGGCTGACATTGTGAAGTCTATGGTACATAATGAGGTTCAGCAAGCGAGGGAGATGGAAACCAACCGAATGCACCGAGGAGAATGTTCGGCTAGTTCTGCCATCCCTCTGACAATCGGTGTTGTTCAGCATGAGACCGTGACTTCCGGTGTTGTTCCTCAGCCGCATGTGCATCAGTCAGTGCACACTCATGCACAACCGATAGCGCACCAAGGAACATAAGCCCAATCGCCTAGCAACCAGCACACTGCATGGTCGTCGCCGAGCCTTGGGAGAAAAATGTGCCACTTGACCAAGTGAGTCTGTAGTATGGGCAGATCACCATGTCTCAGAGACAAGTTCATGCTCCAGAACACTTTGGATTATCACCCGTTATGTCGTACATTTCTACAAAAGGCCCTACGATGCAGGCGAACAACGTTAGCCAGCCAAATTGGTAACCGATAGCCCCTGGCAATGACTTAGCTCGACTATCTGGTGACGTTGTTTACAGCGGAATACCATTCCAGCAGTTATTGCCGGTACCCAGTCCATATCTTCCAAGAAGCGTAAATTTTCTAAGAACGGCCGACGTCCGAGGAGAGCAACCATGGAACACAGTTCCACCTTATCCTCAGGCTCCGTTAGCCGTACCAAGAGCTCAGGTTGAAGCCTTTGGTGGCCATACCCAACAACAGCCATGAGGCATTACCCCACCTATTGGTAGTGGCCAACAAACTACCTACAACCTTCACAACCCTGTCCAACAAAGTGTAGAATGGAGGACGCCAGTGCAGAACACCTACCAGCCGAATCCAGTAGAGAATTGGCACGGGACGTCACAACTGATAAACCCATAGATTATTGTTAATACCATGTGGAGGTACTTCGACATCCAATTGAAACATTTGGACATGCCTGTTTATAAGAAACCCTACCCCAATTGGGTAGATCGGATTGCACATTTGCCGAGGGACTTCAAAATACCAGAATTTGCCATATTTTCTGGCGATGACGAAAAATCCACTATTGAGCACATCGGTAGATTTACTGCCCAATGCGGCGAGGCTGGCCAAAATGAGTATCACAAGTTGCAGCTATTCCTCTCTCTAACGGGAACAACCTTTGTAAGGTACTCCTCTTTGGCTCCTGATTCCATACAGAGTTGGGCTGACATGGAGGGTTGCTTTCGTGATAGGTTCTATTGGCTCCAACCTCAGGTTACCGTGACTGATCTAACAAATCTAAAGTAGCAGGTCGATGAATTGGATGTCAATTTTATCGAGAGATTCAGAAAGAAGGTTGGGAAATGCACCGTACACTTCCCCGAGTCTGAGTGTGCCCACATGATAATCAATAACATGCACCCTCAGAAAGGAGAAGTTGGTAGGGCAATCTTGCTTTGACCTGAGCTAGTTAGCCGAAAAGGCTAGCCAAATAGAGCAGTATGTCCAGGAAATGAAGCGGAGAAGAGCCAACCAAAATTGAGGCTCCCACTTGGTATCCATTATTGAAGCGGATAAGTCTGACTCAAAGTCAACCGATTACACAACAGACGCAATGGTGGCCGAGATTGTTAGGGGTAAGGTTTACTCTTGTCCAGCCTTGAAAGTCTTAAAAGGTAGAGAGACGAGTTCATTCGATGACATGGTCGGCTACTCTTTTGACATTACGAATGTAGATCAGATCTTTGATCATCTGCTCAAAGGTAAGCAGATTCGGCTGTTTGATGGTCATAGGATTTCGCCTGCCGAGGAACTCAAAGATAAGAAGTACTGTAAGTGGCATAATTTATACAATCACTCTACTTCTAATTGTAGGATCTTCAGAAAGGCGATCCAAAAGTGCATAAAAGAGGGAAGGTTCAAAATAATCGACAAAAGTATGGCTGAAATATCCATTGATACCGACCTCTTTCCCGCAGTACCGATATCTATGGTATCTTTTGCTAAGCCCGATGAGTCAAGGAACACCAAAGGAAAATAGCTGATGAAATGGGTGTGGATCCCAAAGAAACCTACCGAATGGGAGAAGGTCACAAGGACCTCTGTGTTCACCTGGTTAGGCAGCCTACATGACATTCGTGATGATAGGCAGCCAGCTAGGAGTAATTTTTATTTCCGCCCTAAATACTCTAGGGACATTGAACGAGAACTTCCGGAACAAACCATGAGGTTCATAAGGGTCTCTATTGATGTCAGGCATAGGACTAGGGGGCAAGTACGGATGCCAACCAATCGGTAGCCGAGCATGCCTCGAATAGATGAAGAACCACTCCATAAAAACAAATAGAGGGTGGTCGAGTTTAACATCAACGAGGGTGTTTTGTCCTTGCGTATCATGGCGAGAAATGAGGACCAGACGAGACCCCGAAGAATGATTAAACTAGCCACCAACACAGAAGAGGGGAAATGGTCTATCAATCAGGCTCCCAGAAAGAAAGAGGCACCACTAAATGTCACATCCCAGACTCAGAAAAGAAGGATGCAACGTGTGAAGGCCTTGCGTAAGATGCAACAGACATTACATCTAATTTCCAACACCAAGGCAGCCGAAAATCAGGAGATTCATGAGTCTGCCGTAGCCGAGGCTATCGAGCGGGCATTTGGCTCAGTTGCTTCAGGGTCAATGTCGCTTGAAAAAGAGACGTCGGGTCAACCAGAGCTGGATGAACAACTTACTGACAACCTGACGGAGGAATCCCAACAAGAGAACGTGGCCCCAGATGGACCTCTAACCGAGGCAATCCCACAAATCATGCAAGAAATTCAGTCAAATGATCCCCAACTGATCCCCATTTATCTCAAAGAAATTGAAAATATGAGCTCCTGGTCAGCCGAATTGAATGAAGGAGGAGACCTCATCCTCAATTTATTTAGCCAAGACCTGAGTGATGAGATGTGGGAAGATATTGAAATAATTAGCCTAATCCCATGTGAATTCTGGGTCAGCCGCTCCGCGCTGGATAGCCTTGAAGGTGATGTTTGTATAGAAGGCGCAGAATGGGCAACAATAGTTGATACCACAGCTAGGGACACTTTGAGCACCGTATTTGGTGCACCTACATAAGATATGGTTAAACACCTTAAACACATTTACGTCAAGGCTTACATTTATGGCAAAATTATTAGTCGGGTGTTTGTCGACAATGGGGCTGTGATGAATGTGATGCCGCTGCTTACCTTGAAGGATCTTAACAAAACAAAGAAGGATCTCATCCCAACTAACATGAAAATGGCTAGCTTTACGGGAGAAGCCTCTGAAGCATTGGGGATTCTAGTAGTAGAAATCACTGTAGGTCCAAAGACGAACAGGTCTGTCTTCTTTGTAATAGATGACAAGCTGTCCTACACCATTCTGCTGGACAGGGACTGGATTCACACTAGCCGATGCCTTCCTTCTACCATGTATCAAAAGCTCATCTTTTTGGAAGGAGACAAGATAAAAATCATCCCAGCGGATGATAACCCGTTCCAGCCAGGGGTTCAGAACATAGAGGCTATCATCTACTCACCCTATATGGCTCTCATAGCTGTCACGGAGCAGTATGAAGAAGGATCTTGGGAATTCTGTAATCTTACATCGCGAGAGTTTGAAATAAAATAATTAGCCGAACCACGTCTTACCTTGGAGGAGCTAAATGGTCGAGGAAACCCAAATCATATGTGACTTGTGGCATCAGTTGACCGCCATAAGTTCTGAGGTAATGATAGCTGATGCATCACAGATGGGGAACCACGATATCGAACCAACGCTTGCAGCCGATGAAGTTGAGCTGCCATTGGAACTTGAATCACCCATAAGAAGGACTATGCCTAGTTTTGAATTTCAGGATCCTTTGGAAGATATCAACTTGGGAACTGAAAAAATTCCTTGGATAACACATATTAGTGGTTTGCTGAAGGAAGAAGACAAACACGGCATAATGGCCCTTCTATTGCAGTATAAAGACAGTTTCGCATGAGATTATCATGAGATGCCTAGGCTGACACGTACTTTGGTAGAACATAGATTGCCAATCAAGGTGGGTTTCAAACCCCAAAAACAGCCGCCCAAAAGGTATCACCCTAAACAGATGCCTCAAATCAAAGTTGAGATCGAACGACTGCTGAAAGCAGGGTTTATCAGAACGACTAAGTATGTGGAATGGTTGGCAAATGTCGTACCAGTCAAGAAGAAGAATGGCAAGGTTCAGGTATGTATTGATTACAGATGATTGAAGTGACATGCGCGGCTGTCAGACTGAAACGACGACTACTTTCGAATACATCAACTAAACAGTCACACTCGAGTTAATGTAGGGGTCAATTGTTAATACTAAAAAATAATTTAAGTGTTTACCCGAATTTAGTGACAACCGAACTATTCCAGAGTTGAATTTACTCCTAGCCCTCGACTACAAGAACTTCATCGGCTACTAAGGCATCTTAGCCGAGTTGTCAGTTAGATGTACGACCGGGACCTACTCATGTGCAGGCGCCTCAACGACTAAGTCAAAAGGGTTTTCAGACCCCCATAAGCGATAACGGCCAACGACAGCTAAAAGAAAGGGCCATTATCCGAGCAAGAGGAGTAGAGGGCGAGAAAATCGGCACCACCTCCCCCATAGTCGGCCACTGAACTTGGTGGGTTACTTGATGGCTGACATGGGGGGCACGTTTGAACAATTTTTCCTCTTTTTGTACTATAAATAGAACGCATTCTTTGTATATACAAACACACAATCAATCAAACAACTCAAATTTATCTATCTTTATCTTTTATCCCTTACTTTATCATTTACTTTTACTTTACTCAGTTGTATTCATGTTTTTTACCTCTTAGTTTACTCATACCACCGTCCTAATGCTTTCTGGAGTAGTTGGGGAACCCATCGCTGAAAATTAGAGTTCCGTTTTTAGCCCAAATCGCTTAAGTTAAGAAAGCAATTTGTCTTCTGATTTTTATCAGCCGATAAAACAACAGATAGCAGAATTTGGGGTGATAACAATAGTCTATAGAACTCTAATATTAAAGTTAGAGTTGTGATCTGCTAGGTCACGTTACCATCATATCATAGGTGTGCATATTTCCCTCATTGTATAGTTGTAAAGTGTGAATTTTAATACCAAATTGCTATTTTCTTTCTAATTGAATTAAAATTACTGAATTTAATTGAACTCATATACTTACGTTCTACAATCCAAGGACCTTATTACACACAGTCAAACACTACTTGTTGGCAGTAATTAGCCAAGAACATACAACGAGATCCAAATGAAATCTTTTTGCAGTTTTTGTTGTTGTGCATGTGTTCAAAAATCAGGAAAAACAGAAACCAAACGGAAAGACAAAAACCAGAAAAAACAGAAACTGGAAAAATAATACAGAAGTAAGAAAATATCCGAGACCACAGAATTCACTGTGTGTCCTTAAGGAATTTAATCCCCTCACTGTACCCGAGGTTATGGATTACTTCCTCCCAGGATAAAACGGATATACTGCCGCAGAGTAGCAGACGTCAAACGCCTTCGACTTCGACTAACTCAAAGTTGGCAACGAAACACAGTAAGACTCGATAGTTTTATTTGTGAAAAAGAATGCAGAATTTTAGATGCAGAAATTTTTGGTTTTTGGTATCTTTAAAATGAGGCATTGCCTTAGTTTATATAACCTTGAAGGTGCCTCTTCGGAATAGGTTGGTGACTGTTCGGAAAGGTTGCCTTCCATTTCTCATTCACACCACCTTGGCTAGTTTTATTCATTAACTAGCTTTAACAATCCCCCACATGAATGGGGAATGGTTATATGATGAAAAACATGCATGACAAAAAACTGTGTGATTCGTAAGCAAGGATTAATCGCATCTGGATAAGTAGATTTCTATTTGAACTTTCCGTAGTGAACATATGTCGGATATACTCGGTCAATCGGTAGATATGATATTCTTGAACCGTCGAGCTTTGGTGTATACCTAGACAACCACATGTCACACAATTAACCCTTTAACCGTCTTTGGTTCTCATTGTTTTGTTCGTTTCAGCCATGAACACTGCCTGGTTCATAAGTGCGTAGAGAATTGGCCTTACATAATTCTCCTTGAAGCGGCTTACACTTCACACTTACATAGGTGATTCCTAAATGTGTCATCCCGTAGATACACTATTTGATATACCCCGTACCAAACTTAGGAACCATTAAAAAGCCGCAATGCTTTATCCTGATACTGAACATTGTCTCATCACGAGAATGGACCAAAGAGTTATTGTGACAATGTTGAACCGTCATTAATGACTTTGTTTGATCTCTTTGAACCTAGATCTTGGGATCTCCAGTCTTCTAGGTAGAGTTACCGTCACGATGACTTGTCCTCGGCCATAGTCCCATTCCCCTTGATGATCTTTCAACTACCTCTCTAGTTAGGCCTTTAGTTAGTGGATCCGACACATTATCTCTTGACTTAACATAGTCAATTGTGATAATTCCACTAGAGAGTAGTTGTCTAACGGTATTATGTCTTCGTCAGATGTGACAAGACTTTCCGTTGTACATAAGGCTCCTGCTCTTCCTATTGCCGCTGGCTATCGCAATGTATGCATATAGGAGCCAACGGTTTGGGCCAAAATGGAATATCTTCTAAGAAATTCGAGCCATTCACCTTCTTCACCGCTTTGTCTAAAGCTATGAACTCAGATTCCATTGTAGAGCGGGCGATACATGTCCATTTGGATGACTTCCAAGACACTGCTCCTCCACCTATGGTAAAAACATATCCACTTGTGGATTTAGTTTCGATTGAACCGGTGATCCAATTTGCATCATTGTATCCTTCAATAATCGCAGGGATACTGTTATAATGCAAAGCAAAGTTTTGAGTATGTTTTAAATACCCCAAAACTCGTTTCATTGCCAGCCAATATTTTTGGTCGGGATTACTAGTGTAGTGACTTAGTTTACTTATAGCACATGCAATATCAGGTCGCGTACAGTTCATGATATATATCAAACTTCCCAACACTCTGGCATAATCCAATTGAGAATGACTTTCACCTTTATTCTTTGCAAGAGCAAGGTTCATATCAATTGGCGTCTTTGCAACTTTAAAGTCCAAATATTTGAACTTTTCAAGTACCGTTTCAATATAATGAGATTGAGACAATGCTAGACCTTGAGGAGTCTTATGGATTTTAATTCCCAGAATTAAATCGGCAACTCCTAAGTCTTTCATATCAAACTTACTAGCAAGCATGCGCTTAGTAGCATTTATATTAGCAATGTCGTTACTCATTATCAACATATCATCCACGTACAAACAAACAATGACTACGTGGTTTGGAGTGTTCTTAATGTAGACACATTTATCACACTCATTTATCTTGAATCCATTTGACAGCATTGTATGGTCAAATTTTGCATGCCACTGTTTGGGTGCTTGTTTTAGTCTCAGAAAGAGACTTACCAAGTCGCCCCCCCTTCTTCTCTTTCCCTGGACCTACAAACCCCTCAGGTTGTTCCATGTAAATTTCTTCCTCTAACTCTCCATTTAAGAAGGCTGTTTTCACATCCATTTGATGGATTTCAAGACCGCATACACCTGGCTAACGCTACTACCACCCGAATAGATGTCATCCTCGTTACCGGCGAGTATGTATCAAAGTAATCAAGACCTTCTCGTTGTCTAAACCCTTTAACAACTAGTCTTGCCTTATATTTATCAATAGTACCATCAACTTTCATTTTCCGCTTAAAAATCCATTTGGAACCTAAAGGTTTATTCCCTGGAGGAAGGTCAACCAATTCCCAAGTATGGTTGTTTAATATGGATTCTATCTCACTATTGATTGCCTCTTTCCAAAATTGAGCTTCCGATGAAGACATAGCTTCGTTGAAGGTTCGAGGCTCATTCTCCAACAAAAATGTTAGAAATTCTGGTCCAAATGAAGTAGACGTCCTTTGACGTTTCTTTGCGTCTCGGTTTTTCCTCATCAGAATATTTTCCTTTGTTTCTTCCCGAGGTCGTTTAGATTCTTTGCTAGACGACTCACATTCCTTTTTATACGGATATATGGTTTCAAAGAAGTCGGCATTATCCGATTCAATTACCGTATTTACAGAATGTCGGGATTTTCCGATTTGTGAACTGTAAATCGATATGCCTTACTATTTGTGGCATATCCTATGAAAACACAATCAATGGTTTTAGGTCCTATTTTTACCCTTTTGGGTTTAGGAATTTGCACCTTGGCCAAACACCCCACACTTTGAAGTATCCCAAATTGGGCTTCCTTCCTTTCCACTTTTCGTATGGAATAGATTTTGTTTTGCTATGGGGCACTCGATTGAGTATTCACTAATTTGTTAGAATGGCTTCCCCACAAGTTCTGGGGTAAACCAGAACTTATTAATGTGGCATTCATCATTTGTTTGAGGTTCTATTTTTCCTTTCCGCAATTCCGTTTGATTGTGGCGAGTAAGGGGCAGTTGTTTGATGAATAATGCCATATTCCAAACATATTTGTTCAAAAGGAGATTCATATTCACCGCCCCTATCACTCCTTATCATTTTAATCTTTTTGTTAAGTTGAGTCTCAACTTGCTTTTGTATTGCCTGAATGCTTCAATTGCTTCATCTTTACTATTAAGTAAATAAACGTAGCAATACCGCGTACTATCGTCAGTAAAAGTTATGAAATACTTCTTTCTACCGCGAGATGGGATTGACTTCATGTCACAAATATCTGTATGGATTAAGTCTAAAGGACTTGAATTCCTTTCAACTGACTTATAAGGATGTTTAACATACTTAGACTCAACACAGATTTGACATTTTGATTGATTGCATTCAAACTTAGGCAATACTTCCAAACTAATCATTTTTCGCAATGTTCTGTAATTGACATGTCCTAAACGTGAATGCCATAAATTATTTGACTCAAGTAAGTAAGACGAAGCAGAAACTTTATTATTATTGGCAACGACCATTACATTCAGTTTGAAAAGGCCCTCTGTGAGGTAACCTTTCCTATGTACATCTCGTTCTTACTTATTACAACCTTGTCAGAAACAAAAACACACTTAAAACCGTTCTTTACTAGAAGTCCGGTAGATACTAGATTTTTCCCTAATTTGGGAACATGACAGACGTTGTTAAGAGTCACCACCTTGCGGATGTCATCTTCTGAGTATCTTTCCATAACCTTCAATTTTGGCCGTTGCGAGAATTTCTCATATATATGGTATCGTCGGGCGTGGAAGCATATGAAGCAAAGGCTTCTCTAACAAAGACAAATGTGGCGAGTGGCGCGAGTCAATCCACCACTCTTTCGAATTTCCCACTAAGTTGCACTCAGACAACATAGCGCACAAGTCATCAACTTCCTCGTTTGTTTCAACCATATTAGCCTGAGCCTTCTTCTTCACCTTTTCTGAACCTGACGATCTGCATCTTTGTGTCCGATTTTTCCACAATTGTGGCAGTTTCCCTTGAATTTCTTCTTGTTGGGATAGCTCCTTGGTCCCGATGCATTTTTCCTCTTTTTCAGATTAGTTGGGGCAGCTTCAACAATATGTGCTCCCCCTATGGTTGATCTCACATTTGCCTTCTTCTCCGCTGCCTTGTTATCTTCCTCGATTCTCAAACGGACGATGAGATCCTCCAGTGTCATCTCCTTTCGCTTGTGTTTCAAGTAATTTTTGAAGTCCTTCCATGAAGGAGGCAGCTTCTCTATTACTGCCGCAACTTGAAACGCCCCACTAATCACCAAACCTTCAGTGAGTAGATCATGGATGATAACCTGCAACTCTTGAACTTGAGTAACAACAGACTTGCCATCTACCATTTTGTAGTCCAGAAACTTGGCAGTGATAAATTTCTTTAATCCAGCATCTTCTGTTTTAAATTTCTTGCCATCTACCACATTACTATAGACGTTGTAAAGATCATCCTCCAGTCCGCTAAGAATATAATTCTTGCACAAAAAATCTGAGTGCTTCCATGCCTCAGTTACAACAAAACGTTCATTCTCAGGTGTTGATTCCGGCAAAATCGGAACGACCTCCTTAATAAACTTTTGGAGGTTTAAAGTAGTTAAATAGAAGAACATCTTTTGTTGCCATCGTTTGAAATCAATTAGGTGAATTTTCCAGGCTTCTCTGAGGGCGGTCTTTGATGACGATCTGTTGGAGGGCCTTGACATTGCTCGTAGAACCAACCATGGGGGCTAGTGTGGCGATGCTTGATAGCATTCAAATTTGGAGTCATGTCTCCCATTTCGCCATAAGCGAAGCAACGAGAAAAAGTTTAATAAACGGTGAAGACTTCAAACCGAATCAGTTTTGACAATGAAGCAGATGTAATACACAATGGTGAAGATTTTATTTCTTCAAACCGAATCAAGGTTACACAAATGATTTAAAATCCTTGAAACGAAATGCAAGAAATTGTATGTTGTATACTTGATGAAGTTTTTATATCTTCAAATCAAGTACCCAAATGAGTAGAAAATTATAAAAACTTTAATCTCAACCGAGTAAAAATTCAAGATTTTAGTCTCCAAACAACATATTAGTTCGTTACAATCAAACAACAAACATACACATTTTTTTTTCCCCAAGAATTGTATGTTGTATACTTGATGAAGTTTTTATATCTTCAAATCAAGTACCCAAAGGAGTAGAAAGTTATGAAAACTTTAATCTCAACCGGAGTAGAAAATCCAAGATTTTAGTCTCCAAACAACATACACTTTTTTTTTCCGACAACGTTCTGTAATTGTTAAACAAGAACAAATGAACACAGAAATAATGATTAAATTCCTTAAGCTTGTTGTTGTGCCTGTGTTCAAAAATCAGGAAAAACAGAAACCAAACGGAAAGACAAAAATCAGAAAAAACATAAACTGGAAAAATAATACAGAAGTAAGAAAATATCCGAGACCACAGAATTCACTGTGTGTCCTTAAGGAATTTAATCCCCTCACTGTACCCGAGGTTATGGATTACTTCCTCCCATGATAAAACGGATATACCTGTCGCAGGAGTAGCGGTACGTCAAACGCCTTCGACTTCGACGAACTCAAAGTTGGCAACGAAACACAGTAAGACTCGATAGTTTTATTTGTGAAAAAGAATGCAGAATTTTAGATGCAAAAATTTTTGGTTTTTGGTATCTTTAAAATGAGGCATTGCCTTAGTTTATATAGCCTTGAAGGTGCCTCTTCGGAATAGGTTGGTGACTGTTCGGAAAGGTTGCCTTCCATTTCTCATTCACACCACCTTGGCTAGTTTTATTCATTAACTAGCTTTAACAGTTTTTAAACTCAATTCCTCTAATTTTGATACTCTACTAAACATCATTAGAGAAAGAGATGGACATAAATAAAGTCTAGGACAATGACCTTAGTAACTATAGACAACTTGATCATAAATTAAGAATAAAATTGCCTACATATTATCTTTTTCAAATTTCACTTATGAAATTACATTAAATATTATTACCGTTGTTGTACAAAGTACAAACTGCTTGTTGGCAGTAATTAGCCAAAAAAATGAATCAATATAAAAAAAAATGTGATTTTAGACTCAAATTTTATTCGTTGCCTGTGACATTTAAAAAATTGGAGAAAGAGATAAGACAAATTGATCACAAGGTCTAGGACAACGACTTTATATATATCCGGTAAAGTTTTTAATATTGACTAAATTTCCTTATATATGTGTATATGAGCAGTTCTGCAAACAAAGTATTCCGCTTTAGCATAGTTTAAAAAAAAAATAAACTCTAATAAATATGATATAAATAATTTAATCTAATACAAACATTAATAACGGATTCACGGTCGTAAATCGTAACCAATAATTTGCGTTAAAGCTGGTGATTCAACCAAACACATACATTACATTTACCCACTGTCAGACACTACCTGTTGGCAGTAAATAACCAAGAAAATGCAATCCAAAGTGTTTGGCCCAGTGACCAATACATTAGGGTATTACTATCTGAGGTTCTGTGTTCGAGTCATCTGATCAGCGAGAGTGAAACTGTGTTCCCAAAAAAAAATCCCTCCATACGCGTAGGGCCAAGCGGTGTATACTAATCCGTAGGGCCAAGTCGGAGATGGGGTTTTCTGGGGTATGGGGCCGTAATGCGGTGGGATCAGTCACTTTAAAAAGTTTACCCTACCATAGTTTTATCCAGAGGGGTCAGCTTGCTGGCAGGGAGTCAACTTTGCGGCCTTAGGGTCGCAAGTTCGATTCTCCCCTCCGGATATCGTCCTCCGGGGCACATACATGTGGTAAAGTCTGGGCGCTAAAAGCCGCGCGGGCATGTTGCAGTGTGGGTTCGGTCTCCGCCAAGCCTTGTGGATGGGGCCTGTGGGGGGTCAACCTTGTAGCATTGATCCGTTGGACGCAAGCAGACACTGACCATGTGTGCACATCCCGCGATTTACCTGGTGGTGGGGTGCTGAAGGACCGGTCCCATCATCTCCAGGACGTCTGGGTAATACCAGTGAAGTAGTCAGACGCAAGTCTGGAAACCTAGATTATCAAAAAAAAAAAAAAAAAAATGCAACCACAAGATCAACAATGATTTCAGTACAGTTTATTACTCCCTCCATCACATAATAAGGGTAACTTTAGTAAAAAAACACACATAATAAGAAATTAATAAGGTAACTTGAAGTTTATCAAATTACTTTTATTTAATAAAATAAATTATTTTTCTTCTTTTGATAATAACATGCATAAATAGTAATTATTTATATCTTGAATAGAGAACTTGTTAATAAATATTTATTAAATAGAAAATTTGATAGCTTTTGTCTAATGGTATAATTGAAAAAAAATAATTAATTTATATCTTGAATTCTTAAATAATATTTAATTTGAATTAATTTTTTTTAAGATGATACTTATTATGAGACCGAGGAAGACTACTACCAAACAAAGATCAAGAATGAAATCTTTTTGCAGATTTAGCCTTTTAGGCTCAAATCCTATATTTTTGCCTATGGCATTAAAACGAGATGGGACCAAAAAAAAAGTCTATAATGTCAGCTGAAAAATTCTTTCAGATATAATATAACCAGAAGAATTTGCATAGAGAAGTGCAGAAAAAGTACAAAGAAGCCATAATTTTGTTGACTTATTAGCACAATTTGATGGAAATAGAAACAAAATTTGGATCTTGGAGTTAAGATGGACAAGACATCTGCAAAGGCTATGTTGATTGATAAGAAAATGAATAGTCTCATGTGTAGTTCTTTAAATTTAATTTTTATGTCTCAATTTATGTTATATAATTGAAATTTTAAAATTTAAACTTTTAAACTTTGACTGTATATTAAAATATAGAAGTTATATATTTTTAAAATAATTTTTTTATTATGTGAAAACTTCATAAAAAATACTATAAATCATAATAAATAACAATTTATTATATTTAATAGGTATATAAAAAATTTTAATCAAATAAAAATTTGATTGACTTTTGAAATTCGAAAGATGCTACATAAATTAGGATGAAAAAAATATTAATTAAAGAACTTGGATTTGAGTATGAAGTGGCTTTTGCTAGGTAATACGTTTACATTTCAAAGTGGATTTTTTCCACATAACTTGAAATTAGTTGAGTAGTAAAACAGATATCAACAATGAGTGAGAAAACAATAAAAAAGTTCTTTAAATATATATTCTCAAATTTAGTCTTTTGTATATGGTTATTAAAATTGAGAATTTTTTGTTTCTATTATTATTACAACGCTCGACGGTGTTATATTTTAATACATTCATTCCTCCTAATTTATACCTTGAAAGAAAAAAATTATTCATGCCAATTGAATAAATACATCCATTCACTTCCTAAACCTCAAATATATAAGATTCGTTTTATTATTTCACTCCCTCCATTGTAAAATACTTGTTATGATTCGCTTTTTGAAAGTTAATTTTACTAATTTTCGGAGCTAGTTAAGATTAAATTAACTTCTTAATTTATAATTAGATATTTAAAAATTATGAAAAAGTACTATATGTAGAAAGTCTTCTCATATTAATATGGTGAAAAAGTATTAGTAAAAATTTATGTTGTTTGACTTTCGAGAAGCGAAACACGACAAATATTTTAAAATGAAAGAAATATTTTTTAATGAGTGTTAAAAGAGTTAAAACGATATCCCCTCCCCCACCCACACCCCCAAATCCAATATAAATGAATTTCCGCCTTTTTTAAGGTCCAAAATGATGAATTTTTTAAAGTCCAAAAATGTATTAGTTATATTTTTTTTTTCAAAATTGCTCATATCTGTAATGATATCTATAGTTTTAATTTAAGAAAAGTTTGGAAAGAAGCAAAAAGGTAATATTGACAAATAATCTTTTAATTAATGACTGACTAATTTTTTTTTAAGGAGTGTGTCACACCCCAAAAATTTATTTATTTTGAAATGGAGAAGTAAATTAAATGGGATGGAAGGAGTATACCATTTTCTTGAAAGATCTTAGGGATACGTTAATTTAGGCGGAATAGATTGGTACGTCTTTGTATTTGTCCATTTTTGTTATGCCCATATTCATATTTATGAATTTGACAACTGAATCCTTAAACTTGTTAAAACTCAACATTCCGAGATGCGGATTTAGTCGGGGCAGGGTTCACCCAAAACACTATCGTCAAAAAATTATAGTGTATATATGAAAAAAAATTGTGTTTATGTATATTAACTTTTGAACAATTTGAATAAATGCAAAAAATTAATTCAAGTGATCCAGGAAGTTCAAATTTGTTCCTAGCATCCATGTTCGATTCTCAAGGAGAACATTAGTTTTTATATTTAGCTTTTGCTGTTTTTATCGAATACCCTGAATAAAAATCATAGATTCGCCACTGGCTCCACCGTTAAAACACCATGTAAGCTCGTTTTCACCTTCATCACCGAGCTCCTCCAATAGAACCACCGTCTTCTCCACCATGTGAGCAGGTGCTTAATATTGATTAACGTCAAGGTTGATAGTGGAGGTATTGAAAAGGGTATCAGGAGATTCAAGAACTCCATTGATAAGCTTGAGGAAGCTTCAAGAACAATAAATGGGTCTTGTAGATTTGTGAAATTAATCCAAAATTGTGATTGGGGTTTGTGAACTTGTGTTGAAATTTCAAGTCAAAAGGGGGAAAATTCCAGCTATTTGGGATGATTTTGGTGCTCAATTTGTGAGCAAGTTTTCCAGAATTTACATAAGTGTCGTATTAGATTTAATTTAAATTTTATCATTTTATTTTCTATGTGTCATTTAAAAATGACGTGTGTATTCGGGTGCATTCACTCGCCACGACCGGATGAGAAAGGGGTTTAAAATGTTGTGTTTTAACAAGTTTAGAGATTCAGTTGATAAACTTGTAAGTACAAACACCGACATGATAAAAATGAATAAATATAAATGTCTACCAAGATATTCCGCCCGTTAATTTATTACAATTCTGATGGGTGATGTAACAACAAGATGTTCGTCTAGTTGGTCGAATTAATTTGATGGCAAATCAAATCAAGAAATTACTTTATTTACATATAAAGATTGCCGGCGGAAGAAGATTGTGAAATGTGTTGTAGAACCAACTTCTTTTACTCCTATAGAGGTAATGACAAGGAGGTCTCATATCGTTTGATGTTCGATCAAAAATATATATATTTACTCATTGTTTATCTCGTAGTTTAATACTTTTAATCATTATTTGAGTATTAATTATAGTGATTTGTGCAAATATGATATTTTTATTATGTAGCAATAAAACGATGTGAAAATGAAGAGATTTGAAATAAAATTGAATAAAATTGAATAAAATAAAAAAGAAAAGAATGGATAAAAAAGAGAGGAGACGAGTGGGGAACATAATCTTCACAAAATAATTAGTGCAAAATGAACAATTGAAATTGAATTGGAGAAAAAAGAACGTAACACAACGCGAGAAATCAGTTCTCTGAAGTTGCTCTACCTTGGGCCCTGCATGCGCGACGCGGGCTGATGCACGGACCCCATGATTTTTTTCGATTTGAGTTGTATTTGGTTTTTAAAAGCCAATACCTTTTGGTACCCTATAAATACATATACTACATGAATTTTACATAATTTTGGGATTACTTTTGATCATGAGTTCAGAACTTTGGACCTAAAGAGAGCTTGGAGCTGCCATGGAGGCTGGAGTTACAGGGTTCTATCTTCTCTTCTCTGTAATAATTATTTTTATATTCTTATTCGGATGATTTGTTGTCTTTCCTCCATGTCTATGTGGAGCTAAACTATTTGTTGGGTACTATTGTAAAGCAGTACGAGAAGTAAATAAATATTACAAGTGTTCGAAAGGATAAATAAATAGTCAATCTTCAAAACTGCCACAAAGTTGTTGAGTCTTGAATCTTGATAACCTGAAATCAAGAAACACTAAATCTGGATGGTTACAACTGTGTGTTGAGTCGAGTGATTGCACTCTGTCCTTAAGACAAGATTGCCCCGTATATATGCTTTTACGTTAACGGGCAATAGTCTCCCAAGATAAAACAACACTTTAATCTCAACACTACAAAGCAAATAGGTTGAGTCTGACGAAGAAAACAAATATGAATTGACTTGCTAAAGAAATTGAAAAAGGAAGGAAGAGTTTATGTTTTTGTCCAACGTTTTTGGACTGACTTTCTCTTCTGTTTTGTCTCTGTGTATATAATGTGTCTCTGTTGTGTATATCTTGTGTATATGTGTTTCTCACTGTTTTTCGTCACTGTATGTGCAACATAATTGAGCCAAAATGCATCAATATATAGCATGGAGGAGGGACTCCTCAACTGCCAAACAAGGTTGTTAATGGCATTAGTGAGGGCTGTTAATGGCCATTAGAGAGGGCTGTTAATGGCCATTAGAGAGGCTGATTATGGTCATTGAAGGAGGGATGTTTATGGAGAAGTTAATCAGCCAAGTAATGGCTGGTTAATGTTCCAAAAAACATCTCAAACGGTAGGCAGAAAGTTTCTGCCTTCCGTCATTTCCAAAATCAACTTTCCAGAAACTCTAGGGACCAAACTGTAAATATTAAATAATTTGGGGTCCAAAAAGATAATATCAGAAAGTCTCCACAGCCCACGACTGAGATCGGGCCGGACGGCATAGGCGGGCGTATGGGCTTAGCCTTGAACCCAAACACATCTAGGTCCTCCCTCCTTTAAACACATGGGATACCCCTTGGGGTCCCAAACCCTTAACCACTTTAGAGACTTATAAAGAGAGCAATTGTTCATTTTCCCACCGATGTGGTAGATTTTTCCCACACCATATTTTCATGCCTCAAACACCTTACTTCGTTGACCAATATCTCTTTCATTTCTCAACGAAATTTGACGATTCTTGGCCCTACGGTCATCTACTCACTTAGTAGATTATGCATGTGAAAAGAGACAAAGCCTCCAACATGCGGAACACTAGTGTTTAATTCATTAAATATGGGTGGACGCACCTCCCCGCCAAAGGCAAATTTCCAACACTATTTAGTTCTAGGGTTATGGCAAAGACATGAAAGTTAGTTTAATGATAGATTTTTCTTTTTAGATTTCCAATATTGGGTTGCTTATTTATTCTTGAACTTAATTGTTTAATTACTTGATCACTAATTAGACACTATATGTGGCGTGTGAATTTGACTAGGGATAGGGAAGTTGCATGCGTAATAAAAATAAATAGGGCTTGTTCGTATTTATACGTTTCGCTACTGAAGATATGAATATACTCTTTAGCCTTGCTTAGTTGAATACAGAGATATAAATGCCTTGTTACTTTCTGGCGACCATAGGGATATAGGCATTAGAGAAGCATCTACAGACTTGTGAGCAACTCGGAAAATATTCATAAAGTTAACATCAACCCGTCAACTAGTAACCCTGGAAATACAATAGGTATATACGAATTACAATTAGACGACTCATCTGGATTGTTAGTTGTCATAGCCCTAGATCTATTTCTTCTCTGATAAAAAATCGATCTTTCTTGATTGAAGTTCATTATTTATTTTCTTTTATATTTAGTTAGTTTAGTTTCACAATTTTCGGGTTTACTTCTTGTATATATAATTATTATTAGTTTAATTTAGTAAATAGTTAATCACAAGTCGCTGTGAGTACGATATTTGGACTTAAAATCCTATATTATATGTATGATCGCGTATGCGTTTGAGAGAAACATTCCCTTATCTATTTATTCTTTGCATGGAAATGCTTTCTAGGATAATTCAATATCAAGTTGATGTTAAAGGATGGGATCCAATCAAAACGAGTCCCAACAGTGTTGATCATTCACATCTATTTTTTTTTTTTTGATAATTCAGGTTTCCAGGCTTGCGCCTGACTACTTCACTGGTATTACTCAGACATCCTGGAGGTAATAGCACCGGTCCTTCATCTATTTTTTGCTGATTACTTAATCTTAATGGGTAAAGTTAATGATAGAACTTGCAATGCTATTAAGAAGAGTCTTGCTCTCTTCTCTGTGTACTCTGGGCAATCCATTAACTCCTCTAAGTCTAAGATTTTCTTCTCAAAAAAATTGTCCTAGACACATTGCTGAGAATTATGCTAGCAACCTGAACATTAAGATGGGAGATCAATTTGGGAAATATCTTGATTTTCCAATCCTGGGATAATAAACCTAGGCATAAGGATTACCATTTATAGTGGATAATATGAGGACTAGACTCTCTAGTTGAAAATCTAAGTTTCTCAACTTGGTAGGAAGAGTTACTCTAGCTAAGTCCACCCTTAATATCATCTCTAATCACAATATGCAATACTCTCTACTCCCCAACAAAACCCTTAAGTTGATTGACAAGATTCAAAGAGATTTCATTTGGGGCACCTCAGAAAAGAAAAAAAGATTACATCTCATTGGAACACTTTAGCTAGAGATTTAAATTCCGGGGGTCTAGGGGTCAGACATGCAAAATCTAAAAACTTAGCCTGCCTCATTAGTCATTAACCTCTCTTGGAGAATGATCAATCACCCAAATGCCCTCTGGGCTAGGGTTATTTCTTCCTCCACCAATAGAAGGAGAATTAATGGTTATTGTCCCCCGGGCATAGCTGAATGTCAAAGGAGAGGAACTTAAAATCCAGCTGGAGGCCTGCAGCGTGAATTCGAACCCTGGTGGGAGCAATTTGCTCTTTTCTGGGGTAGAACCTTGTAGGTGATATCAGTTGCTCTGTTTTCAAACCCTGGTCATTCAGGCACATTCCGCGATTTACTGGTAGTAGTGCTGAGGGACCGGAACTACTATATCCAGAAATAGTCTAGCGTAAGCCGGAAACCTGGATATAAAATTTTTTTAATGGTTATTCCTTTATATGGGAATGCATTCTTAAAGGTTGGGAATATTGCAATGAAGAAACCCTTTGGCCTTTCAATATACACTCTACTGCTAATATATGGCTTTCTAAATGAATTGCTAATTTGCAGTCTTAGAAAATGCATTTATGGTCGTTTACACAAAAATGACTACCACATTACTTTCAGAGATTTGAGAAGGAACAATGTTTGACATTTTGATAATATTTCTTTTGTTCTCCCACTGGTTACTATAAACTCAACACAGATGCTAGCTTTAATAATAGTTCTCACATAATGGATTCTGGGAGTGTCATTAGAAACAACTCAGGAAATTGGATTGTGGGGGCCAGAGATTGCTATTGTGACTCGGGATGAATCTTTATCGGTGGAGGAAAGTGTTAAACGACGCAATATACATGTGATATACACTGAATATACATCAGTGTATATCACATATATATTGAGTCATAAGAGGCGGCGGTGGGCCACTGCGTGACCAGCGATGCTCGACCCATTCTCGGCGTTGGCAGCCCAGCAATACTCAGCCCACTCCAGCAGGCCACTGCAATGCACTGCCCATAGCCATTCTCGGCCAGCCCACTGGAATGCAAGCCTCAGCCCATCTCGGCTGAAATGAGTACAAAACAATATTGTATATATGGTATATATATTTGTAGTATATTGTAAGGAAAAAGGATACCTTAATTAGTGTTATATACTTACCATAATTGTATAGTTAGAATTATGGTAAAATAAGGATTTAGAAATAGAATAGGAAAAGGATTTCCCTATTATGGAAATATGAACTTGTATATATAGCCTTTCAATTAATGAAAATAATCAAGGGGATTATTTCTTTCATGGTATCAAGAGACTAGGTCTAAACAGAAGTTGTCTTCTCTCAAACTTTTGCCTCCTCTTTGGCCGAGAACCCCCCCCCCCCCCTCCCTCGGGTTTTTCTCTCCAAATATCTCGTCTTCCGCTCTAAAAAACCTCTCTTAAATTTATCCTCCTTCTTGTTCTTTCAAATATGTCTAAGAACAATTTTCACCCTGCCCTCACGGTTTCCAATATCAAGCTCAGTGTCCCTATTGTCATTGAGATGGAAAACGTTCAATATGCAATGTGGGCGGAGTTGTTTAAAATTCACGCTATCTCTTATCAAGTTCTTCATCACATAATTCCTCCCGCTAGACCCCTTCATGCGGAGGATCCTGAGGTATGGATTACACTTGATGCTACCGTTCTTCGGTGGATATACGCCACTATTTCAGTGGACCTTCTACAGACGATTATGGAGCCCGATACCACGGCTATGGCTGCATGGAATAGATTGCGTGACATAGTGCAAGACAACCAAGATTCCCGGATCGTCACACTCGAGCAGAATTCTCTCTCGCTCGAATGGGCGTATTCAACGTTTACGCATATTGCAAGAAACTAAAGGAATTGGCGCATCAACTCCGTACCGTTGGCGCACGAGTAACAAATACTCGTCTAGTTCTACAGTTGGTTGGCGGTCTTTCGGAGGCCTATAATGGTGTTGGCACTCTCCTTCGCCAAAGCAACCCTCTTCCCGACTTCCATCAAGCCCGCTCCATGCTTACGTTGGAAGAAGCCGGTTTGGCTAAAAAGCGACCGGAGCAAGTCCAGTTGTCATGATGGCGTCCTCTCCTAATCCGTCAGTTTTTGTTAATAATTCGGGCCAAAACCATAATAATGGTGGCGGCAAGAATAATCGTAAGAATAATAACAAAAACCGCGGGGGCAAACGCGGTGGTAATGGTGGAGATTCCGGTAGTCAGCAAAAACTCGGTGGGTCCCATCTAATGAACATTGGCCCACCACCCCCATGGGCCCAAAGATGGGGCCCATGGCAAAGGGAGCAAAGGGGCAGTGGACCGCGGGTCAAGAGCCCATACCAGCAGAGAAATTCCGGCGGTGGTCGCCAACAATCCAGGCCCAATGCCCAGATGGCGCCCATCGCCGATGGCCCAACAATGGCGATGGTAGCGCTACGGCCAGGTCCAAAGACGGCCAGGAGTTCTTGGGCCCCGACCTCCGCAAGCCCATCATGCAGCAGGCCCTACTCAGACCGATATCGAGGCCGCAATGCACAGGTTGGGATTAACTCAACCGGACCAAAATTGGTAAATGGACACCGGGGCCACTACTCACATGACTTCCGACTCAGGTACTCTCTTATCTTATTCCAATTTGAGCACCCCTCGGGGGATAATCATTGGTAATGGCAGTTCTATTCCAATTCTAGGGTATGGTCAAAAAACGTTGTCTCCCCCAATCCACCACTCCTCTTGAAAAATACTTTACATGCTCCTAAATTGATTAAAAATTTAGTGTATGTCCGAAAGTTCACAAATGACAATTCTGTTTCTGTTGAATTTGATCCTTTCAGTTTCTCTGTGATGGATTTCAAGACGGGGAGTCATCTCATGAGGTGTGATAGTAGGGGGGATCTATATCCTATCATGCCCGGTTTCAATCCATCGAGTCCAGCCTTGCCATCAGCTTTTGCAGCCATCTCTCATTCCATGTGGCATGCTCGTTTGGGTCATCCGGGATCTTCTATTTTATCAGTTTTAGATAAAAATAGCTTTATTTCTTGTAAGGGTACGAGTCGTACTCCAATTTGTCAGTCTTGTGCATTAGGAAAAATTGTTAAGTTGCCATTTAGACTCCAATTCTCATACTTCTATGCCATTTGACATTATTCATAGCGACTTATGGACATCTCCTGTTCTTAGTTCAATGGGTCATCGATATTATGTTCTCTTCTTAGATGATTATTCTAGATTTTTGTGGACGTTTCCAATTGCGAATAAATCACAAGTGTTTTCCGTCTTCATAAAATTTAGAGCGTTCGTTCGTACTCAATTCGAAAGAGAAATAAAAAATATTCAATGTGATAATGGGAAGGAGTATGACAATAGAGAGTTTCGAGAATTTTGTGCTACTCATGGAATAAATTTTCGGTTTTCATGTCCTCATACATCTTCACAAAATGGGAAAGCCGAACGCAAAATTCGTTCCATAAATAACATTGTCCGAACTCTCCTAATCCATGCCTCCATACCTCCGTATTTTTGGCATCATGCTCTACAAATGGCCACTTACCTTCTTAACATAATTTCGTCGAAAGGTCTGACATATTCTTCCCCTCTCAAAATCTTATATAATAAAAACCCGTCTTATTCTCATCTTTGGATTTTTGGGTGCTTGTGTTATCCGTTATTCCCATCCACCACAATTAACAAACTTCAGGCTCGGTCTACTCCGTGTGTATTTTTGGGTTATCCGTCGAATCATCGTGGTTATAAGTGTTTTGATTTATCCTCCAAGAAAATCATTATAAATCGTCATGTCATTTTTTATGAAACCCAATTCTCTTTTACGAAAGTTCATACTCCCGAGCCTAAGTCGTATAATTTTTTGGATGACCAAATATCCCCGTATATTATTCGGAATTTTTCGGACAACTCCCGTGCCCAAAATCCTCCAATGGGCCCATCGCCTGGCCGGGTCCCACAAAGGTTGCCGCCGCCTGCTCCAAATGATCGAATGCAGTTCCAGCTATTGGGCTACCCAGCCACTCGAACCGGTCCAGAACCCACCACCTCGGAAGTGCTCCGTAATCGATTCCACTTGTACCGATTTGGGCCAAGAGCCCATCGCTGCCGCCACCCGTCCCGAGCTCAGAAAATTCCCAAAATTCCATCACTTCTTCCTCGAGTCATAGACCGGTCACTCGTAGTCAGCGGGGTATTTTTACACCTAAACGACATTTTAATTTACATTCTGATGTCTCTAAATCCCCTTTGCCCCGCAATCTTGTGTCCGCATTAAATGACCCTAATTGGAAAATTGCTATGACTGATGAATATAATGCTCTTATTGATAATAAGACGTGGGAGTTGGTGCCCCATCCATATGGTATTAATATTATCAGGTCTATGTGGATTTTTGCTCATAAGGAGAATTCAGATGGGTCCTTTGCTCGACATAAGGCGCGACTTGTTGGTGATGGTAAGACTCAGCAGGTTGGAATTGATTGTGGTGAGACGTTTAGTCCGGTGGTCAAATCGGCTACCATTCGCACTGTGCTTAGCTTGTCTCTTTCAAAGACTTGGCCAATCCATCAGTAGGATGTCAAGAATGCCTTTCTACATGGTGACCTCAAGGAAACAGTCTATATGCATCAGCCGTTGGGTTTCAGGGATCCCAACCGCCCTCATCATGTCTGTCTGTTGAAGTAATCATTATATGGGCTTAAGCAGTCTCCACGGGCCTGGTATACACGATTTGCTGACTTTGTGTCGACTATTGGGTTCACTCACAGCAGGTCGGATAATTCCTTGTTCATCTATCGCCGTGGTTCGTCATTGGCCTATATTCTGTTGTATGTGGATGATATCATCTTGACTGCCTACTCCGATACTTTGCGCCAGTCTATCATGGCCATGCTCAGTTCTGAATTTGCTATGAAGGACTTGGGGCCGTTGAGTTATTTTTTGGGGATTGCCGTCCAGCGTCATTCAGGTGGCTTGTTTCTGTCTCAACGAAAGTATGCTGCTGAGATCATCGAGAGGGCTGGGATGTCATCCTGTAAGTCCACTTCCACACCGGTTGATGCAAACCCAAAGCTGAGTGCCGCAGCAGGTGAACCATTAGAGGACCCGACCCGCTATCGCAGTCTTGCAGGGGCCCTCCAGTATCTTACCTTTACCAGACCGGATATTACATATGCGGTTCAGCATGTGTGTTTATTCATGCATGATCCCAGGGTTGAGCACATGAATGCAATCAAACGCATCATTCGGTATATTCAGGGGACACTGGACTATGGGTTGCACTTGTATCCTTCGTCTACATCCACACTTGTCTCTTACACGGATGCTGATTGGGGTGGTTGTCCCGACACCAGACGGTCGACTTCTCTTGTATGTTCCTTGGCAACAACTTGGTCTCATGGTCGGCAAAGCGTCAAGCAACTCTGTCACGCCCGGTCAGGCGAGAATATCGAGGGGTAGCGAATGTGGTCTCCGAGTCATGTTGGCTACGTAATTTGTTTTTGGAGCTTCATTGTCCCATTCAGAAGGCAACCTTGGTATATTGCGATAACATTAGTGCCATCTACCTTTCAGGTAACCCAGTTCAACACCAGTGCACCAAGCATATCGAAATGGACATTCACTTTGTCCGTGAAAAGGTTGCAAAGGGTCAAGTTCGCGTATGCCATATCCCGTCTCGTTATCAAATTGCAGACATCTTTACAAAGGGTCTACCGGCGGTTCTCTTTGAAGATTTTACGGACAGTCTCAGCGTTCGAAAACCGCCCGCTATGACTGCGGGGGTGTGTTAAACGACGCAATATACATATGATATACACTGAATATACATCAGTGTATATCACATATATATTGAGTCATAAGCAGGCTGCCCACCAGCGTGCAGCCCAGCGATGCTCAGCCCATTCTCCAGCGTTGGCAGCCCAACAATACTCAGCCCACTCCAGCAGGCCACTGCAATGCACTGCCCATAGCCATTCTCGGCCAGCCCACTGGAATGCAAGCCTCAGCCCATCTCGGCTGAAATGAGTACAAAATAATTTTGTATATATGGTATATATATTTGTTGTATATTGTAAGGAAAAGGATACCTTAATTAGTGTTATACACTTACCATAATTGTATAGTTAGAATTATGGTAAAATAAGGATTTAAAAATAGAATAGGAAAATGATTTCCCTATTATGGAAATATGAACTTGTATATATAGCCTTTCAATTAATGAAAATAATCAAGGGGATTATTTCTTTCAGAAAGGAATAGCGATGTAGCCATGCTCCACAACCTATTGCCCCTGGAGATTGAAATAGACTCAATGGACGTAATCAAATACATAGATGAAAACATAGCTGCTTATTCCTCTATCATTTTGGACTGCAAGTCATTAATGCTCCAATTGAAGACACCAGCGATTCAACACAACTTCAGGCAAGGGAATAAAGTTGCACACCTCTTGGCAAAGGCAGCTTCTAATCAGTCCAAGTTAGATCAACCTACATATATGGCAAGAGCACCTCCTTTTGTAGAAAAACAGTTGGAATTTGAAAGTATACCGTGATATACATGATATATACAATGTCTTGTGTATACCGTGTATATCACAGAAAGAACAAACCAATTTGGAGACCGTGATATACATGGTATACATAGCTGAGTATATCACGGTTTGGAGCTATATTTGGTAATATGTTGTTGTATTTAATTAGCATGGTACACTTACCATAATTATAGAATTTTTGTACAAATAGAATAGGATTTTGGGAGTAGAGTAGGAATATGATTTTCCATAGTATGAATATTGTAAATTGTATCTATACTCATTCATTAATGAAAATAATCAAGGGATTATTTCTTTCATGTATCAGAAGTCTAGGTCTAACTTGCTTCTACCGATTTCCTCTCTTCCATTGCCTCGGTTTCCATGTTCATTCTCGGAATCCGTCCATCTTTACCTCATCTCTTCCCAATTTTTTTCTAAATCCCTCATTCACCTATTGTTCTTTCGTTATGTCTACGTCAAAGAACACGTTTCATCCTGCCCTTACTGTTTCTAACATCAAGAACCACATCCCTATTTTTCTTGAGATGAAAAACATCCAATAGTGGGCAGAATTGTTCAAAATTCACGCAATCTCACATCAAGTCATCCATCACATAATTCCTCTCATTGTCCCTACACCTGCGGAGGATCCTCAGTTATGGATCACTCTTGATGCTACCGCCATTCAGTGAATTTACTCCACTATTTCTACCGACCTTTTACAGACGATCATTTGAGCAAGAATTTTCACAAGTCAACATGGAAGATTTTCTGAATGTTTCAGCTTATTGTAAACGGATCATGGAATTGGCGGACCAACTCCGTAACGTTGGAGCGTCTGATACCAATAATTATCTTGTTCTACAAATGATTGCATGCCTATTTGAGGCCTATAATGGCATTGTGACTCTTCTCCGTCAAAGTAATTCGCTTCCACCTCTTTATAAAGCTCGTTTGATGCTCACGTTAGAATAAGTCGACTTGGAATAAAAGGCGGCTATCGGTGCAAGTTCCGTGGCGATGATGACTTTATCCGTTAACTCTCACAGTTTTGTTGACAATTCGGGTCAAAACCGCAACAATGGTGGCGCAAGAAGGGTCAAAACCGTAAAACTAATGGCAAAAATCGCGGCAGCAACAACATCGACGGATGGAACAGTAGCAACGCCGGCAATGGGCCTCGGGGTACTGAGACCCAGCCAGCCTGTTCTCAGTCCTGGGCCCCTTGGCAGTGGGCTTGGACCAGCGGCCAATGGCCTAGTCCCGCCTACTGCCCTCTCGGTTATTTCCAGTGTAATTGGGCTCCGGTCCAACCCAATCACAGGCCCAGTTTCTCGGGTACTTACGACACCAATCAGCAGCGTTTCGGGTCCGGTCAGCAAGCCGGTCTACTTGGGTCTTATCCCTCGCAGGCCTTCACTGCTGCGGGCCCGAATCCGATCCCGACACCCACCGATATTGAGGCCGCCATGCATACACTTGGATTAAATCCTCCAGACCCGAATTGCTACATGGACACCGGCGCCACTTCTCACATGGCGTCCGACCAAGGTAATATCTCATCTTATTTCCATTTGAGTAAAAATTATGGCATTATTGTTGGTAATGGAAACTCAATTCCTATTCGTGGTTACGGTCATACAACTTTGTCTCCCACACATCCACCTCTTGTCTTGAAAAATACCCTTCATACCCCTAACTTAATTAAAAATTTGGTGTCTTTCCAAAATTCACCACTGATAATTGAGTTTCTATTAATTTTGATCCATTTGGATTTTCTATGAAGGATTTCAAAATGGGGATACCTCTTATGAGATGCAATAGTAGGGGAGATCTTTATCCACTCACGACCGCCACCAGTTTCTCGAGTCAAGCCATGTCATCGACATTTGCATCTTTTGCTCCTTCCTTATGGCATACACGTTTGGGTCACCCTGGGTCGTCAATTGTTTCTTCTTTGCATAAAAATAATTTTATTTCTTGTAAGGGTACGCGTAGTACTCCAATTTGTCATTCCTGTCCGTTAGGAAAACATGTTAGATTACAATTTGTAGCCTCTACTTCTCGTACTTTGATGCCTTTTGACATTATTCATAGCGATTTATGGACATCTCCCGTTCTAAGTTCTTTGGACCATCGTTATTATGTTTTATTTTTGGATGATTATTCTAATTTTTTATTGACCTTTCCATTAGCAAAAAAATCTCAAGTGTTTTCCACATTCTTAAATTTTAGAGCATTCATCTGTACCCAATTCGAATGGAAAATCAAAAATATTCAATGTGATAATGACAAAGAATATGATAATGCGTTGTTTGGGGAGTTTTGTGATGCCAAGGCATAGTTTTTCATTTCTCGTGTCCTCATACGTCCTCACAAAAATGGAAAAGTCAAACGGAAAATTCATAGCATTAATAATATTGTCCGAACTTTATTGGCTCATGCTTCCGTACCTCCTTCTTTTTGGCATCATGCTCTATAAATAGCTACTTACCTCCTTAACATGCTTTCTACCAAAGGGTTGGCATATGCATCTCCCCTTAAAATTCTCTATAATAAGAATCCTTCGTATTCACATCTTAGGGTCTTTGGGTGTTTATGCTATCCACTATTTCCTTCAACTACAATTAACAAACTTCAAACCCGTTCTACCGCTTGTGTGTTTTTGGGTTATACATCTAATCATCGTGGTTACAAATGTTTTAATTTATCATCTAATAAAATCATAATTAGTCGCCATGTTATTTTTAATGAAACCCAATTCCCGTTTGCTAAAGTGCGTAGTCTCGTGCCTAGTTCGTATAATTTTTTAGATGACGAGATCTTACCATATATTATTCACCATTTATCGGACTTATCCCTTGACCAAAATTTGCCTGCTGGCCCACAAATTCTCGTTGTTCCATCGCCTCTGCCCAGTGGGCCAGAACCACGGCCCAGTACCGATCTCGGTACTGTTCTAGTGGTCAAGTCCACTAGTTCCGCCCCTGTTTCAGTTGTTGGGCCAACATGCCCACTGCCTGCTGGCCGGTCGGTCAGCAACCCACCCACTGCTCAAAATCCACCCAATTCTACCTCGCGTCATGGGCCCGTTACTCGTAGTCAAAGGGTTATTTTAAAACCAAAATAACATTTTAATCTCAACTCTAATGTCTCTAAATCCCCACTACTATGTAATCTTGTGTCTGCACTACATGACCCGAATTGGACAATGAATGATGAATATAATGCTCTTATTGAAAATAAGACGTGAGAGTTAGTACCCCGTCCCTCTGGTATAAATATTATTCGGTCTATATGGATTTTACCTATAAAGAAAATTCTGACGATTCCTTTGAGAGGCATAAGGTTTATCTTGTAGGTGATGGTAAAACTCAACAGGTTGACGTGAATTGTGGTGAGACGTTTAGTCCGGTGGTCAAACCGACTACCATTCACACTGTTCTTTGTTTGGCTCTCTCCAAAGCATGTCATATTCATCAGTTGGATGTAAAGAATGCTTTCTTACTCGGTGATATTAAGAAGATAGTCTATACATCAGCCCTTGGGTTTTCGAGATCCCAATCGTCCTCAACATGTCTGTTTGCTGAAGATGTTATTGTATGGGCTTAAGCAGGCCTCGCGGGCTTGGTATAAGAGGTTTGCAGATTATGTATTCACTATTAGGTTTTCTCACAGCCGGTCTGATCATTCTCTTTTTATATATCATCGTTGTACTTTTCTAGCATATATTTTATTATACGTAGATGATATTATATTGACTACTTCATCTGATAATCTGCGCAAGTCTATCATGTCACTTCTCAGTTCTGAATTTGCCATGAAAGACTTGGGACCATTGAGTTATTTTTTGAGCATTGCTGTCACATGTCATTCAGGTGGTCTTTTTTTTTTTTTATCTCAAATGAAGTATGCTGCAGAGATTATTGAGAGACCTGGTATGTCATCTTGTAAGTCTACTTCTACTCCGGTGGATACCAAACCAAAGTTAAGTACTGCGGCCGACTCACCTTATGAGGATCCCACACATTATCGCAGTCTTGCATGGGCCTTTCAGTAACTTACTTTCACAAGACATGACATTACTTATGACGTTCAGCAGGTGTGTTTGTTTATGCATGATCCTCAAATTGAGCACATGAATGCGCTCAAACACATTATAACATACATCCAGAGAACACTTGACTATGACTTGCATTTATACCCATCGTCGGTCTCTACACTTGTCTCATATACATATGCTGATTGGGGTGGCTGTCTGGATACCAAACGCTCCACGTCTGGTATTGTATGCTTTTTGGTGATAACTTAGTCTCATGGTCTGCAAAGCGACATTCTACATTATCACGCTCTAGTGTAGAGGCCGAGTATCGAGGGGTAGCCAATGTGGTCTTTGAGTCATGTTGGTTACGTAATCTTCTCTTAGAACTTCACTGTCCTATTCAGAAAGCTACCTTGGTATATTGTGATAATATTAGTGCATTCTATCTTTCTAGTAATCTAGTTCAACATTAGCGCACTAAACATATCGAGATGGATATCTACTTCGTTCGAGAAAAGGTAGCTCGTGGATAAGTACGCGTCTTACATGTCCCTTCTAGGTACCAAATTGCAGACATCTTTACTAAGGGTCTTCCCTTGGTTATATTTGAAGATTTTAGGGACAATCTCAGCGTACGACGACCGCCCGCCCGCTATGACTGTGGGGGTGTGAAAGTATACCATGATATACACGACATATACAATGCCTTTGTATACCGTGTATATCACAGAAACACAAGTCAATTTGGAGACCGTGATATACATAACCGAGTATATCACGATTTGGAGCTATATTTGGTAATATGTTGTTGTATTTAATTAGCATGGTACACTTACCATAATTGTAGAATTCTTGTACAAATAGAATATGGTTTTGGGAGTAGAGTAGGAATAGGATTTTCCATATTATGGATATTGTAAATTGTATATATACTCATTTATTAATGAAAATAATCAAAGGATTATTTCTTTCAGAATTATACTGCAATGGCACTTGTGTTTTTGAAAAATATCTTACAACCCAAGTTTGTAATAATTTAGCTAGTTGCGGAAACAAAAATGTCCTGCGTGACATAGGAACTATGGAAGCCATTGGGTTAAACTAACATATCCCTGTGATGGCATTGGTTAATAATGTTAAGAGTCCCACATCGGAAATGGAATGGGAACATGAACTCCTTATATGGACTTGGACAATCCTCACCCTACAAGCTAGCTTTTGAGGTTAAGTTAGGCCAGGTGCCAAATGAGTGAGCCCACTAAATTAGTCCATGTTCCTATGTCACAACCATAGGAACATGGTTGGTTAATAGTGTTAAGAGTCCCACATCGAAAATGGAATGAGAATATGGACTTGGACAATCCTCACCCTACAAGCTAGCTTTTTAGCCAACCCCGCTTCTTCTAAAGTGAGCATGGAATGTGCTTGGTATAAAGGTGGATAGGATTGCTTTGGCGAAGAAGAGTTCCAATTCCATTATATGCTTTGGAGAGACCCGCAAACATTTGAAGAACGATACGATCATTTGTGACCGGTGCTCTGACGTTCTTGAGTTGACCCGACAATTCCTTGAGCCTTTGACAATATACGGAGGCATTCGAAAAATCCTCCATAGTTGTGTGAGAGAATTCTTGATCAAGGGTTACGGCACGAGAATTTTCGTTATCTTGGAATATATCACGCAGCCTATTCCAAGCTTCCATTGTCGTGGCGTCGGGTTCGATAATTGTATGCAAGAGGTACGCAGAGATGGTGGAATAAATCCATTGGAGGACCGTATCACCAAGAGTTGCCCATCACTCCATTTTATCATCGGTGGAAGACACATTCTCCTTGCCTTTTTCCGGTTTGACGATGTGATGAAGGACTCGATGAGACCTTGTGTGAATTTTAAAAAGTTCTGCCCACGTTGCATATTTGACGTTCTCCATTTCAAGGATAACAGAGATGTTGTTCTTGATGTTGGAGATTGCAAGAGCAGGATGGAAGATATTCTCTGTGTTAGACATGACTGAGGAAGGGGAAAAAATAATTTGGGCGGCGGAAGGGAGGTTTTGCCGAGTATGGCACGGCGTAAGAGTGGTAGGGAGGAGAGGAAAATTTGTCCTATACTTCTGATACCATGAATTCATTAATATAATTAGCTTATATACATGATATACAATAGTCATTTTAGGCTATAATTACATAAATCAAATATAAACCTAATTAATGCAAAAGATTACTACAATAATTAAAGATATACAAGATTACTAATGATATCAAAATAATATATTTCATATATTCTATCAGTTTCTATACACATATGAAAACTAAAATCCTTATCTTTTGAAGTTGCAAAGTATTACATATATAAATAACAGAAATCTAGTCCTAAATTGGTACCAGAGAGTTACGATTATTAGAACCTTTCTGTACCAAAATGAGAACTATGTCTATATCCTAACAGAGCTATTTATGAAGGCTTAAGGTGTTCATTCGGACGCGTATGAGGGACTAGATATGTTATTTACTCGTCCTCTTTTATTCTCCTTTCATGTAAAGATATATTTCCCTTATTAATTTAGCAAGCGAAGAACAACATCCAAAAAACATGGACTTCTCATATGAACTTATACAATCCTCACACTACAAGCTAACTTTTAGGATTGAGTTATGCCCAAGATTCATTCCTAATGGTATCATAGTGCATTAAATGCTCCTAAACCATCTCAAAACAATCTAGACAATCACCGATCACTGAAGGTTTTTTGTAATATTTTTGAAAAGATTTTATTAAACACGAGTACTTATCAAAACAAAAAAGATCGGACTTATACAACTTAAATGCAAATTAATACACTATAAGAACTTCGAGCCATTGTCACACAGGAAGCGAATAACAACTACATCAACTTGTAAACGCAATATAGAAAACACAGTATATTTCAATTCGTGTTTTCATAAATTAAAAAAAATCATTGCAAAAAGTAAACAAAGGCGTCTAATTACTAAACATGCATAAAAGTTATAAAGAATAGATCTTGGGCCTAACTCAACCCCAAAAGCTAGCTTGTAGGGTGATGATTGTCCAAATTCATGTAAGGAGTCCATATTCCCATTCCATTACCGATGTGTGACTCTTAACACTCCCCCGCATGCCCAGACTCCGTTAACTGGAGCGTGAATGACATAATTTGGGGACCCAACATCAGTGAACATAGAATTGGAATGGGTCTGGCTCTGATACCATGTAAAGAATGAATCTTGGATCTTGGGCCTAACTCAATCCCAAAAGCTAGCTTGTAGGGTGATGATTGTCCAAGTTCATATAAGGAGTACATGTTCTCATTCCATTACCGATGTGAGACTCTTAACAAAAGTAACATCGAGAAGCAATGTAGTCAAAATTTCGATTCAAAAATGTAAAATTAAATTGATTCATCGAACAATATGCTTAAGTTCTCCTAAACCATCTCAAACAATCAAGTTAGCGCTGGATCACCAATTTTTTTTTTGTAGCATTTTCGAAAAGATTTGATTTTTTGCTTTTTTATTAGTACTTATCAAATAAAAAATGATCGGACTTATACGACTTAAATGCAAATTAATACACTATTAGAACTTCGAGCCATTATCACATAGGAAGCTAATAACTACTACATCATCTTGTAAATACAATATCAAACACATCTTATTTCAATTCCCATTTTCATAAATGAAAAAAAAAAATCATTGCAAAAAGTAAACAGACTAACCGATGTGGACCAACACTCTATCCTTTATCAAGGCCCAAGTAATAAGCTTAGCACGAGGCCCAAACGAACTCAACAAGCTCCGAGTTGGGTCAGGAATTCAACTTTAAAGGTCCTCTTATGTTAATTCATTATTTTAGTGGGTATTGTTAGTTGTTATTGTGAGTTAGTGAGAGGATAATTAGATCATGTAAGGTTACTCTCCCACTAATAGCATAGTGGCGGTAGTGGGTATCCATTAACTATGTATATAAATAGGTGTGTTGTAATGAAAAAACTCATCTTTTTTGTTTGGCCAAAAACATTACATATTCATTTTACGTAATTTAGGAGTGTCCATTCCTCACTCGGAATTGGAATACCGCCACCCAACACTAACAAAGGCATCAAATTACTAGACAGGCATAAAAGTAAAAGAGAGAAGCAATGTAGTCAAATTTCCCATTCAAAAATGTAAACTTAAGCTGATTCCTCGAACAAATATGCTTTAAGTGCTCCTAAACCATCTAAACAATCTTAGACATTCACGGATCACTGAAATTTTTTGTAACATTTTCAAAAAGATTTAATTTTTTCTTCTTTATTACTTAGTACTTTTCAAAACAAAAAACGATTTTTAAGACTTATATGCAAACTAATACACTATCAGAACTTCGAACCAGTATCACACATGAAGCAATTAAGTACTACATCAACTTGCAAGTACAATATAAGAAAGACAGCATATGTTAAATCGCATTTCCATAAATTTTTTTTAAAAAATCATTGCAAAAAGTAAACAAAAGAGATTTATTAGCACACATCAAAACAGGCATAAAAGTAAAAGAGAGAAGTAATATAATCAAAATGTCATATTCAAAAATGTAAAATTAAACTGATTCATTGAATAATTAGCTTAAGTGCTCCTAAACCATCTCAAACAATCTAGTCACTGACGGATCACTGAAAGCTTTCTGTAACATTTTCAAAAAGATTTGTTTTTTTCTTCTTTATTAGCACACAAAACAAAAAAAAAAAGAAGATTGGGTTTTTACTGACTTAAACGCAAACTAGTGCTCACTATCGATTCGAAATGTAAAATAAAACTGATTCATCCAACAATTAGCTTAAGTGTTCCGGAGTCACTAAAAAATAATTTAAGTGTTTAGCTGAATTCAGTGACAGCCGAACTGTTTCAGAGCCGAATTTACTCCTAGCCCTCAACTACAAGAACTTCATCGACTACTAAAGCATCTTAGCCGTGTTATTAGTTTGAGGTACGACTGGGACCCACTCAGATGCAGACGCCTCAATGATCAAGTCAAAAGGGTTTCCGGACCCCTAAAAGCGTTAACGGCCAACAACAGGACCATTATCCGAGCAAAAGGAGTAGAGGGCGAGAAAATCGGCACCACCTCCCCCATAGTCGGCAATTGAACTTAGTGGGTTACTTGATGGTTGACATGGGGGGAAACCACGTTGTACAATTTCCCCCCTTTTTTTGTAATATAAATAAGATCATTCCTTGTATATACAGTCACAACCAATCAATCAAACAACTCAAATTTTATCTATGTTTATCCTTTATCATTTACTTTACTCTACTCAGATGCATTCATGTTTCTTACCTCTTAGTTTACTCATACCACCGTCCTAACTCTTTCTGGAGTAGTTGGGGAACTCATTGCTGAAAATTAGAGTTCCATTTCCAGCCCAAATCGCTTAAGTTAAGAAATAAATTTTTCTCTCGATTCCATCAGCCGATAAAACGGCAGAGAGCAGAATTCGGGGCGAGAACACAAATCGACTAAACACTATCGATGGTCTAAACTCTAAAGCGAAACTTCGATAAGAGGTCTTAATATATATATATATATATATATTTTAAAAAGTTATAAATATGTATATTTTTGTTTAAATTTTATTTTTTACTTTTTGAGACATTATTGATCTTAAGTAAGATTTTATCAATTTTATCAATTTTAATTTTAAAAATATATTTTCGTTGAGGCAACTATTACAGGAACGGTTTACACTATTTTATATAACGACAACGTACCCAGTGTAATTCCACAAGTGGAGTCTGAGAAGGTTACCAGTGTAATTCCACATGTGGGTCTGAGAAGGGTGGGGTGTACGTAGACCTTATCCCTACATTGTGAGGTAGATATATTGTTTCTGATAGACCCCCGGCTCAAGAGAAAGCATACCAAAGCACGTAAAAATTGAAATAACAAAAGTAAAAAATCAAGGCAAGATACTATAGAAAGCAAGAAAAAGCATGTCAAAAAAGGACAAGGAACATCAAATAATAACAAAAATCAAAGGACAAAAACTATTTTGTAGGTAATATAGTCATTTGAAAAAGAATCAAGTCTTTTATTTGATTCGATTAAAGTATTGTCATTTATTTGTACTATCTGTCTTATCACTCTTAATTTTAAAAATAAGTCTAAACCATCCATATCAGATTGACTATTATTTTAAGAAACAGTCAAGATTAAGGTGATATCTTTTCAAATTCTCATCATCGACTAATCTCAATTTTTACCACTATACGTTAGAATGCTTTTTTCAAGGCCTACTTTTTGATCAAATCAAAGTCCCAAATATATCTTTGTTTTTCAATGAAAAGATGTAATACGATGTAATACCTTTTTTTTTTAATAAAAACTTATATACTCTAACTATTTTAGTATAAAATGAGGCCTCTAAAAATTGGAAACCAAAAGCTCAAGTTTTAGCAGTTTTATCCCAAGGCCACCCTTTACAATCTAGTCAGTAGCGAATCATTGACTGTTTTTTGTAACATTTAAAAAAAATCTGTTTTCTTTGGAATGAATCTCCCACCCCAGGAGCCCCCACACCCCGGTCCGACAGGTCTGTGAAGGAGGTAAATCATGGTGACTCAATTGATTTCAAAGGTTAGACCAGTACCACGCTGCGCACAAGGGACCCTCCTTTATTTCAAGAAGAAACCCCCACACTGCCGCTGACGGGATTCGATCATTGGTCTCTTATTCCAAATATCCCCCTTGAAATCAATTGAGCTGTCCAAGCGGACAAAAAAATCTGTTTTCTTCTTTATTAAAAAGATGGATTTTTACTGACTTACATGCAAACTAGTGGCTCTTTTGCGTGGCGATTTTCTTTCGGTTTCTGCTTAATTGGGCTGGTCCAGTATCTGAACTTTGAAATGTGGGCTATTACATTTGGGCTGGGTTTTCTCTTTGGCTAACTAGTACGATTATCGGGAGTAAGTGCACATATAACAGATTTTGGGACCACTATCCTTTACAAGTCTTGAGCCGATGCTCTATCGAAAACAACCGTTCTACCTATCAAGTTAGAGATAAGACCTGCGTATACTTTATTCTTCTCAGATCTCACGTTGTGAGATTTCACTTGGTATGTTGTTGTTGTTTGGACCACTATCCTTTACTACAACAACAACAATATCACAAAATAGAATCTGAAAATAATAAAATACATGTAGATCTTATCCTTACCTTGAAAGATAGAGAGACTATTTTAAATAGATCCTACGATTTAAATTATATCTGTTGTATATAAAAAAATTGTAAGTTTAGTCATTTTGGAATAATTTAGGCTTTGAACCTGAAATTAATAGTTCACATGTATGATTAAAAGTTCAAGCACATAATTGAGAATCATTCATTTTTATTTGAAATTTAATCATATATATCTAAACTTTAATAGTACATATTTAAGATCAGGCATTTATACGTGAAGTTTAGGTGAACAAATATTTATCCAAAAACAATAATTTGTTATTTGAATTTCAATAATGTTACATACAATTCATCGTCCAAATCTACCACTCCAAATAAGCTTTAAATTTGAAACATGAATTGCAAATATCTTAAAGAACACACCAAAAATCAATTTTTCAAAACAACAACATATATAACAAACACATTTTACAATAATAGTAATTTGTCATTTTTTTCAATTTTGTTTTTAACAATACCATCTGATTTGAATTCACTTTTTATATTTGAAATTCAAGACCACTTCATCAAATTTTACAAAGCATTATACTTCAATTATTGTAAATTTTACAATTATTATTGTGCAATGACATGAAAAACATGAAAAAGGGAAGACCAAAA
Organism: Anisodus acutangulus; assembly: GCA_029783415.1. Taxonomy (NCBI): domain Eukaryota; kingdom Viridiplantae; phylum Streptophyta; class Magnoliopsida; order Solanales; family Solanaceae; genus Anisodus; species Anisodus acutangulus. Next base: position 2,060,272 of record CM056505.1, on the reverse strand, counting down.
AAACGTGGTTTATCTGATGTTGGCCGAAATTGGGTACAAATTAAATAATTTTCAAAAATTAGATATAGATTAAATAGCAATATCTAAATAAAATATGTGATTTCTTACCCTTATCGAGAATTTGGTAAAATAATTAGAGTTCTAGTCGGATATACAGGATCTGGAAAAAGACCGATCATAAAAGTTTATTATATGCAACTTATTTATATTTATAGAAGTAAAGTAATAAGGTCCCAAGTCCTATTAGTAAGGTCTTAAGTCCTAAAGTATTTGTATTTGTACTCTCCTAAAAATCCGCGAATTTTTGTAGGTGATATCATTTGCTCTGTTCTCAAACCTTGGTCATTCAGGCACATCTCGCAATTTACTGGTAGTAGTTGTTCTCGACCCCAATTCCGCTATCTGCCGTTGTATCGGCTGGTGAAATCGGGAGACAAATTGATTCCTTAACTTAAGCGATTTGGGCTGAAAACGGAACTCTAATCTTCAACAATGGGTTCTCCAACTACTCCAGAAAGCGTTAGGACGGTGGTGTGAGTAAACTAAGAGGTAAGAAACATGAATACATTTGAGTAAGGTAAAGGAAAGTAAATGATAAAAAGATAGATAAATTTTGATTTGTTTGATTGATTGTGGCTGTCTATGTACAAAGAATAATCCTATTTATAGTATAAAAATGGGAAAATATGTACAAACGTGCCCCGCATGTCAGCCATCAAATAACCCACTAAGTTCAATGGCCGACTACGGGGGAGGTGGTGTCGATTTTCTCGCCCTGTACTCCTCTTGCTCTGATAATGGCCCTTTCTTTCAGTTGTTATTGACCGTTATCGTTTCTAGGGGTCTGAAAACCCTTTTGACTTGGACGTTGAGGTGTTTGCATCTGAGTGGATCCCAGTCGTACCTCTGACTGACAACTTCGGCTAAGATGCCTTAGTAGCCGATGAAGTTCTTGTAGCCGAGGGCTAGGAGTAAATTCGGCTCTGGGATATTTCGGTTGTCACTAAATTCGGCTAAACACTTAAATTATTTTTGAGTGTTAACAGTAGTGTTGAGGGACCGATACTATCTTCAGGAATAGTCTGGCGTAAGCCGACAAACGGAATATAAAAAAAAAATGAACTCCTTCTTTACCGAACATTCCAGAACCATAACAACCTTCATCTAGAACCCTCTCGTTCACCCCACACCCCCCTTATAACCCCTCCTCCCTTTCAACACACATACCTTTTCCCTATACACTACAACGAACTCTCTAGAATTTCACAATACAAACCAAAAACTCACCCGAAATTACAAACCATGGCCGACGAAGCTAAAGCCAAAGGCAATGCCGCATTCGCCGCCGGCAACTTCACCGACGCAATCAACCATTTCACCGAAGCAATCAGTCTCTCTCCTACAAATCACGTACTCTACTCAAACCGATCCGCAGCTTATGCTTCGGTGAATTTATTCACCGAAGCATTAACCGATGCCGAGAAAACCGTTGAACTTAAACCGGATTGGTCTAAAGGTTATTCTCGGCTTGGAGCTGCGTATTTAGGTTTGAAGCGCTATAACGATGCTGTTTTGGCGTATAAAAAAGGTTTGGAAATTGATCCTAATAATGAGGTGTTGAAGAGTGGGCTTGCTGATGCTCAATCGGCTCAAGGTCGTTCTAGAGGTACAACTAGACCTCTCTATAATGTTGTACTCCCACCGTCCCAATTTGTTCTAACACTTTTTCGTTTTTCAAGTCAATTTTTTTAATTTTTACCATGAACATAGCATTTCAAAAAAATTTGAAATAAAATTTACATATACGGGAACTATTTGTAATAAGTACTGCAAGTCACCATAATTAATAGCTTAAAATATTTTTAAAATGTATGAAAAAATTTCGGTCAAACGAACACTGCTTTAACTCTCTAAAAGTGAATAATGTCAAATAAATTGGTACGGATGGAGTATATTTTTTGGCGAGTGGTTGTTATATAATTATTATAATATTTAATCTTTCCGTTGCAGTTTATGTGGCACAATTGGTATTTTGAATTTTGAAGTAAACTAATATTTTTTTTATGTCTTTTAAATATTTTGTGCTTTCAATTATTGTGATGTATAGTATTTTTACGTAATTTTTAAATATACAATATTTGTTTTTAAAAATTTAAAGCTTTTATGTCCGATGTCAAGGGCGAAGCTGAATTTTGAATCTCGAGATTTCAACTATGGCACATGAATTGGGAGAGAGGGAGTATATCTTTTGGCTGTTATATACACATATTAACATTTAGTAATATTTAGATCTTATTTGCTACTACTATAAATAAAAATAATTATGTAAAAAGTCATTTTCCCCAAAATTTTTGTGGTGTTGTATCCATAACTAGTTGTAGTGTACCTACAAAGAAATAAACTCTCTAAAACACATACGTGTTCAGGTAGCCCGTTTGGTGATGCGTTTTCCGGGCCGGAGATGTGGGCGAAGTTGACGAGTGATCCGAGTACACGTGCCTATTTGCAACAACCGGATTTTGTTAGGATGATGCAGGATATTCAGAAGAATCCGAACAATTTGAATTTGTATTTGAATGATCAAAGAGTAATGCAAGCGTTTGGAGTTTTATTAGGGGTAAAATTGGATACTAGGATGCCGGAGGAGGATGCGGAGATGAAGGAAGCTTCGCCGGAGAGGAAAAGGCCCGCTGAGTGTGAGCCTGTGAAGGAGGATAAACGGGCCGGGCATAAGTCCCAGCCCGAACCACAGCCTAAGCCCGAGCCAATGGAAGTGTCGGAGGAGGAGGAGTTGAAGGAGAGGAAAGTGTTGGCACAGAAGGAGAAGGAGGCTGGTAATGCGGCATATAAAAAGAAGGATTTTGAGACGGCAATTCAGCATTATACTAAGGCAATTGAGTTGGATGATGCTGATATTTCTTTCCTCACTAACCGTGCTGCTGTCTACTTGGAGATAGGAAAGGTATAACCAGAACTCTTTATTCCGTTATAATATAATGTATGTCTATGGAGTTGCTTGTGTTTTATTCCTTAATTAGTGCATAACAATGACATGTTTGCATGCAATACAAATTTTGTGTATTTGATACTACTGTTACTTTGCCTCAAACAAACCTAGTTAGGGTCGATAATATGACCATTGGTGTCCATGTTGCTTATTTGAACACTAATGTTGGGGAATATATAACATTGAGGATCATAAATTAACTATTCTTACTTTGGCTTGGTACTGGTAATGTGAGCTCACATAGGATGCTAAGTTCGTGTGTTTGTGTGTGTATATATATATGCTTCTTCTAGATAAGTGTGATGCTTTTCTACAAGTTTCAAAAATCTTCCTTGCTTTCTTAAACTCTACAGACAAACATTTTGAAACGGAGTGAGTAATAAAGATTGAGAGCAAGTGCTTTTATCACATTTCTCATGATATCCAGCTTACTCTCTATTGCTGTTCATAACATACACAAAAACGACTGACTAATCACATGGAACTCCTGTTTAAAATATTAAATTCAGTATCGCATTACAACCAATAAAACAAAAACATACAAGGCGTAGCATCAACCCTCACATAATATTCCAACGACAATATGTGCCATGCTAAAAAGCTATTGCAATCTAAGTTGTTTGGATTCGGGTGAGCATATCCGATATGGGTACGTATCCGAGTGTGTGATTCGGCAAAATCTAAATTTTAAGATTTGGGGGTGCGTATTCAAGTATGGATACGGGTGCGGGAATTCGGCTAAGAAAATTCAAAATTATAAAAAATAGAGTTGTAAAGATATATCTGCTACTGTCTACCATCCAAACTCAGAACACAACCTTGGATTCTTGGTTTCTTTGAAACATGTAGCTGCAAAAATGAGATAAAAATACTATAATGTTGAAGGTATGCCATTTCCATTATCTTAAATCCGTTTTGTCTTTAATTTTGAGAAATCAAATCTCAATTTCCCCCTAAATTTTTGATGTACTATGGTCAAAATATCCAAAGTTGGTTGACCGTATTCGGGACGTATCTTTCATCTGTGTCCCTGCATCCCCGTATCCGTATCCCCGTATCCGTATCCCCATATCTGGGATGGGGACGGCACTCAAAACGGAGAGTCCGCGCAACTTAGATTGTAATATTATCATTTATCCAGCAATTCCTTTGCCAATTAAAGAGGCAAACAATTTGAAACAGACCGTAAAGGAAAATAAGACAACATTTTGAAACGGAGGGAGTGGTAAATTATATCAGATTTTTTGCGACTTTATATCAGATTTTTTGCGACTTCCTTGCCTTTGTTTATAGTATCCGGATATGAAAAGATTGAAGCGAAGCCTTTCTTCTCTTGGAATAGAAGAGATAAGCTACTTATCTTGCTTTTCACAGTTTGAAAAGAAAAGAAAAAAGCTCTCCCGCTTTTCTCTCCCTCTAGGTGTTTGCCCAAGAAATCATTTATTAAGTGTATTTGTGCGATTTTGGAGGAGTAATTCCGCCTTTTAAAAGATGCTACATTCGTGAAAATGTGGAATATCAATGAATTCTATGAAAAAATTAGTAGTCTTGCTAATTGACAGTTAGCTGAAAAAGTTGGTTTGCACATGGCTCTGCTATCTGCTTTTGTTTTTCTTTTAAATAATTTTGGGAGATGGGTTTCAACTACTATGAAACGAGCCACCCTATTACTCCTCAAAATCTCTTTTTCCTCATTTTCACTATGACAAGGTTAGCATTTACAACATAAATATATCATTCTGCTGATCTGGTGCTATGATCACCTTGTGTACTTCTGCGTGGTTTTTCTTTTTAAGTCAGAAGTAGTCTATTAGGAGCTCTTATGTTATTTTGTCTTAATTTCAGTATGAGGATTGCATGAAAGATTGTGACAAAGCTGTTGAAAGGGGGAGGGAGCTCAGGTCAGACTATAAGATGATTGCAAGGGCTCTTACTCGAAAGGGAACTGCCATGGTAAAGATGGCAAAAACTTCAAAGGATTATGAACCTGCAATTGAAACTTTCCAGAAATCTCTTACGGAACACCGTAACCCTGAGACACTGAAAAAACTCAATGATGCTGAGAAGGCGAAGAAAGAATTGGAACAGCAAGAGTATTTCGATCCACCAATTGCAGATGAGGAGCGTGAGAAAGGTACCTCTCTTGCTGTTACGGCTTTCTCTTAGTTGTATCCTTTCTTAATCTGTGAATAACTTTCTTTATTTGATTACAGGTAACCAGTTATTCAAAGAGCAGAAGTATCCGGAAGCAGTCAAGCACTATACAGAATCGTTAAGGAGAAATCCGAAAGATCCAAGGGTATTGTCTTCACCCATCTCCCTGTTCCTCTGTAGAATCTATAGACTTTGTCTGTTCCTTGTTAGAAATTTTGTTGATGCATGTATCTTGTTATTTGCATCAGACATACAGCAACAGAGCGGCCTGCTACACAAAATTAGGTGCACTGCCGGAGGGTCTTAAAGATGCGGAAAAGTGCATCGAGCTTGATCCAACATTTGCAAAGGGCTACACTAGAAAGGGTGCTGTTCAGTTCTTTATGAAAGAGTATGATAAAGCCTTGGAGACTTACCAAGAGGGGTTGAAGCATGCTGCTAAAAATCAGGAACTGCTAGATGGTGTTAGGAGGTAAAGAAATATTTCTCATACTTTCCTTATATCTTCAATATTGCTTTGTTTTAATATTCTTAGTGACCTGTTGAATTTCTTCTATATTTGATTCTTAGAATAGGAGTCCTGTTAGGTGTGCGACTGATATTTTGGACACCTGATCCATTTTCCTTGGAAATTCATTCAGCAAATTTGGCCGTTGAAATTTGAATTAATTTCTTGCTCTTATTGCCTTGAATGAGTTCATTTTGTAGGCAAGATTACTTCCGATTATGTAAGGAATATTGTTTCGCGGTGTGCTGTATATCATATATATTGTAACTTGAAATATTGGGTCCCCTTTGCAGATGTGTGGAACAAATAAACAAGGCATCACATGGCGATCTAACTCCGGAGGAGCTCAAAGAGAGACAGGTATAATTTCCTCTCATGTTACCTGATCTTGCTTTGGTTAGAGGCAACTTTTATATGGTAACACACTCGGTATCAAATTACTTCTGCAGGCAAAGGCAATGCAGGACCCAGAAATTCAGAACATCCTTACAGATCCAGTAATGAGACAGGTAAAATAAAATTTGATCCTGAATAGATGTTTCTGTAAACTGTACTATGGAAAAGGGGAGGTCCAAAATACCCCTCTCCTGTACTAAATATCTCAACTTATCGTCCGTTATACTTTGGAGTCATTAGTACCCCCCCTACAGCAAATCGTCTCGTATTTATCCTATGCCCTGATAGAGCTCCCAACCGTATATTGCAAGGTAATTTTAAACCAAGAGTCAAAAAGTAGAGGGGTAAATGTGAATCTTTTTCTCGAAGTATTTTGACACATGGATTTTGTCCTGTTCACGATGGAGCCTCCTTAAATGGGAGGTTAATTTTGCCAATGGCAAGAGTATGAATTTCCAAGTATAAGAGGGTGTAAAATGAAGATGATCTCGTATGATAAGAAGGTTTTATTTGGATCTTTTCCCTTGTAATAACTATAGTATTTTTGAAGTACCTCAATACCTTTGTGATCTAAATGTTGTGTTCGCGAGCAGGTACTAGCTGACTTCCAGGAGAACCCGAAAGCTGCACAGGAACACACGAAGAATCCCCTTGTCATGAACAAAATACAGAAGTTGGTTAGTGCAGGAATTGTTCAAGTCAAATAAATAGTTAGATTAACGTTCACAAAAAGAAAAGAAAAAAAAAGCATCCACACGTGAAGGAAAGCATGAGTATCATTGTTTGATATGGTTCTGTCTATTGAAGTGAATAGCTCTTGAAACTGTTTTTCACTTTTTATGAATTGGATGTGATGTTGCACAGTCTTCTTTCTCTGGTTCTCCAATTTTCCTGTCAATGTTTTTGCTATTTGTCTTGGTGATCTATACTGTGTTTTCTATTTGTCTCAATTAATGATATGCGAGGTTATGTTGAATAACAACGTCCAGGAACAAAATAGTACATATTACGCCAGACATTGCTATTCGTCTCGATAATCTCTACTATTTTGTTGTTGGATATTGCTATTAGTCTCATTAAAGTTCGAGCTGCATTCAATTTTACTGCTACAATTGGTAATTCTTTGCGATTTTAATGTTATAGTGGGTCTTTACGGTTGTGGTTAATAAAGTTTAGAGATCTGTGATTAATACACGTTTCTGAGCTTTTAATTTTTGAGAACATAGGGTTTGTTGTGACTCTCTTATAAGTTCTAACTTCATGTAAGAATAATATTCTTGGTCTTTCATTTTCTCTTAAATACCTGAACTTAGAATTGCTCCATATTCATAAATCAATTTATACGTGTACACATGTATATTGTATTCATTAAAAATAGCACATGTATTAGAAGAACCCCAATTGTATAATGAAATATTGGTTTAGTCGTTTTGATTGTACCAATAAATTAAGGATTGAGGTTATATAGCCAGAGAATGTCAGTAGTTCAATTTAAAAGGCTATAGCATGTTATTGTTTTATTTTTGAAGTTACGGATAGTTAAGAATAGAGGAATTAAAATTTAGATAATGGTGAAGTTACATTATAGAGAAAGTAAAGAAGATATAATTGAAGGAAAATGCAACATCATATTCATACGAGAGGAAGTAATTGTACAACCATATGTTCACCTTAGTATTCGTATTTTCCTAATGTTTGGACGTGTTGAACTTTAGTAAGTGACTCACGCTTTTTACAATTTATAAATGTTTTATAAAATTTATAACCTTTCCCTTCTTTCTATCTCATAACACTTCTGCAACACATCTACATCTCTACCTTCTGATTTTGATTTCATTTGAAATGTCTTCATTTATCCTTCCATTCTCTTTTTTTTAATCATGAAAGATTACGCATTCTATTACTTCAAAACAACCACTATAAAAGAGCATTGGGCCTAACCAGCCCTACATTACACTGTCTATTTATACGTAGTGGCATTGAAGCCATGTTTGTTGGGTTAGGATGTCACAGAACTCGGCTACCATTAACAGGTGGTGCCATATTACAAAAGGTAGAAGTAGAAACACTATTAGTAGTATCGTTAACTAAAGTCATCTCTTGTGCTTCATGGTGGCTTGTAGTTGTAGTAGTCAGACGATGATATGGAGGACCTACGCGATCTCTGATTAACATTTCCTGGTGATGGTAATGAGATTGTATCTAGGGTGGCTGGTATTGAAACGATTTGTTTGGAAACTAGTATTAAAATAAAACTAGTTTTGAACAATGTAAAGCACGTATCAGATGTTCGTTTGCACTTGATTTCTGTTGGTGTTTTTGATGATGAGGGTTATGTTAGTATCAATGATGTTGGAAAGTGGAAACTCATTAAGGGTTCCTTGATTGTGGCTCGTGGTAAAAAGCGTTGTGGTCTATCCTGGACTACTGCTTCTATTTGTGCTAATATGGTGAATGCAGTTGAGAGCGATAACTCTTCTACATTATGGTACAAGAGGCTTTAGGGCTGGCAATGAATCAGAGGTGGATCGGATGAAGCTCAATCTGCCTCCACCCGCCAACCATCCATCCACTACCGACCCATCCATCACCCTATTTTTTCTTAATTCACATCCGATCCACCCATCATCCACGGGTGAATAAGGTGGATCGGGTGATTCGCGGATGAAAATTATAGTACAATCAGTCAATCACCTAAAATTCTTGGTAAAACAAAAAAAAAGTACATCAAATAAATATCAACATACTGTTTTTACAAGCCGTGTCTATGCTTCAAACATGCAACCAAAAAAACGGAAAGGAGCCAAAAACCAATAATAATCCGAAGTAACTAAAGTTTAAAGGATGAATTACATGTCACTTCTAATAATACTAATAATGAGTTTCTAATTAGCGATAATCTTAATAGACTAAAACATTAAAATTCATCAGGTCTTCCGTCTTCATATCACATCCTCGAAGATCCATTCATTTTCTAAATCACATATCCATGTCCTCTCCATCCTGCCATTAATGAAATAAAAGCATATAAAAAACAAAACATATCAAAAACAAAATATTATTAAAGCAAATATTATCGTAGGAAATAAATGTGATTAGTTTACCGAGTTAACATCAATGACTTCATTTGTAGAGCTTTCATCACCTCCCACATTTTGCTCATTTATTGTTGGGGCCGGAGAAGTAGGAGGTTTGGCTCATTTATTGAGATTTTTGAAAGGAAGAAACAGAGATGCATTGAAATGCCAATTTCCACAAATATCAGTATTTGAACTATAAATCCCAAATGTATTTTTTTAATAAGTATTTTCATTGAAATTGACAATTCAGTTACTCTTCTGCTACTGTTGTTGCAAATAATTCCTTTCCAGTGACAACAATTTGAGTTTTCATTAGCTATCCAGGATGAAAAATATGCACAATTTGTGTAATTTATGTTTTGTTTGAAGTTTAAAAGAGCTATTCTTTCTTCTTTAAAACAACCAGAAGAGTAACACCAATTACTTGCTAAGTACAAAATCAACACCCACAAGAATTCTCTCATGTTTTAGTTTATTGACTTAGTTCTTCTCACTCAAGACTTAACATGTATATATATACACACACTAAATTACTTTCTCTTATTAAAAATACTTCATTTCATTTTCTTTATTTGCACCAAATTAAATATTAGAAATTAAAATTTGTTTAATCAATTGGAATTCATCTCAAAGATTTTTCAAATCCTCAATAAAACAAAGGTCATTAAGACCTTTTCTGTGGTTCAGAAAAAGCATCCAAAAAAGAGAGATGAGCGAGGATTTTACCTTGCGTGGTGGCGATTTGCAGCATTAAATGTTCAGAAAAGATCTGCAAAAAACAAACAAGTATGAGGACTTGCCATTTCTGGCCGGAGCAGTATTGTGCGGCTAGGGTAAAAATAATTGGGTGAAGTTGACCAAGTGAGAAGTGTGTGTTATTTTGGGATTTTAAGTTGTTTGGAGGTGCAAGGATTGGGCTGTGATCTTTTGGGCCTTACAATAAGTTAAGAGAGGGGTGTGATGAGAGTAAAAAATCAGGCTAATTTTATACTTAAAAGGTAATAACATTTTGAAAATAATTAATTTATAAACTGGTGGATGAATGGGTCGGGTGGTGGGTTGGATGTAGGTCCACCCGAATTTGACCCGATCCGTCACCCGATTAAAATGTGTTTTGTCGAATTTTTGTCCATATAATCGGATCGGATATCCATCGGGTCAGGATGAAATTACCAACCCTAAGAGACTTAGTCACATCAGTGAGAAAAGACTTAATGTTTTGGCCAAGAAGAAATTGTTGTCAGATTTCATAAGTGCTAAATTAGAAAAGTGTGAGCACTGCTTGGCTGGAAAATAAAATAGTCTCTTTCAAGTCTCATCCCCCTTTAAGAAAGACAGAGTTGCTTGAGTTGGTGCATTCAGATTTATGTGGTCCAATAAAGATAAGGACTTTAGGTGATTTTGCTACTTTTGTTGATAATTTCTCAAGAAAACTTTGGGTCTATGTTTTGAAGATTAAAGATCAAGTGTTGGGTGTCTTTTAAGCAGTTTTAGGCTTCAGTTGAAAGAGAAACATGAAAGAAATTGAGGTGTATTCGTACGGATAACGATTATGAATATTGTGGGTCGTATGATGAATACTGCATGCAACAAGGTATCAGGCACCAGAAGACTCATCCTAAGACTCCTTAACTTAATGGTTGGTAGAAAGGATGAATCGAACATTGATGAAAATAGTCAGATGTTTGCTTTCTGAAGCAAAACTGGCGAGTTCTTTTTGGGGTGAGGCTTTATTGACGTTGCACATGTTATTAACATATCTCATATTGTTGCTTTGCAAAGTGATGTTCCAAACAGAGTTTGGTTTGGTAAGAATGTTTCCTAAGACCATTTGAAATTGTTTGGTTGCAAAGCTTTTGTACATGTGCCTAAAGATAAAAGGTCAAAATTAACTGCCAAGATAAGGTAATGCATCTTAATTGGTTATGGCCTTGATGAGTTTTGTTACAGGCTATATGATCCATTTGATAAGAAGGTTGTGAGAATCTGTAATGTTGTCTTCGTAGAGGATCAAATCATTGAAGATATTGACAAAGCAGAGAAGCTAAAATCTTCAAATTCTGATAGTTTAACTAATCTTGATCACGTTCCTCGTATAAATGTGGATGACATTGGTAGGCTCGAAAATGTTGGTGATACCCAGAATCATGTTCCAGATCAACATGTTAATGTTGATGATGATGACAATAATGTTGTTGATGAGGTAGATGTTCTTGCCCATTAAGGTGTGGACGAGTCAAATAGTCTGCTTAGGAGGTCTACTAGACAACATCTTCCTTCTTCCCGTTATTCACCTAAAGAGTATGTGTTACTCACTGACGGGGGAGAACTTGAATATTATAAGGAGGCCATGAAATATGAGTACAAAGATCAATGGATTGAATCCATGCAAGATGAAAATGAAATCTCTGCATGAGAACCATACTTATGAGTTGGTGAAATTGCCTAAAAGCATGAGAGCTTTGAAGAATACGTGGGAGTTCAAAGTTAAAGTTGAAGAACACAACTTGAAGCCTAGGTACAAAGCTAGATTGGTTGTTAAGGAATTTAGTTAAATACTTTCTCCCGTTGTGAAAATGTCATTCGTACAATTCTTGATATGGCTACTAGTCATGATATGAAGATTGAGCAGATGGATGTGAAGACTGCTTTTCGTCATGGTGACTTAGAAGAAGAGATTTACATGAAACAACCTAAGGGCTTCAAAGCAAAAGGTAAAGAAAATTATTGGTGCAAACTTAAGAAGAGTCTTTATGGATTGAAGCATGCTCCCAGACAGTGGTACACGAAGTTTGAATTTGTTATGGGGAGCAAGGCTATAAGAAGACCTTTTCAAATCATTGTGTTTGCACAAAGAGTTTCTGATGATGATTTTATCATCCTTTTGCTATACGTGGATGATATGTTGATTGTGTGCAGGAATGCTTCCAAGATTGACGAGTTGAAGAAATAGTTGAGTAAGTCTTTACTATTGACTTAGGTCATGCCAAGCAGATTTTGGGCATGACGATTACCCGTTTCAGAGATAAAAGAAAACTTTATATGTAACAAAAGAAGTACATTGAACGTGTACTAGAGCGCTTCAACATGAAGAGTGCTAAGCCGGTTAGCACACCTCTTGCTGGCCATATGAAATTGAGCAAGAAGATGTCTCCTACAACAATGGAGGAGAAAAAAAACATGGCCAAAATATCCCATTTCTCTGCCATAAGAAGTTTGATATATGCAATGATATGCACTAGACTAGATATTGCTCATGTAGTCGGTGTTGTTAGCAGATTTCTTGAAAATCCTGGAAAATACCATTAGGAAGTTGTGAAGTGGATACTCATGTATCTAAGAGGAAACTCAAATGAATGGATGTACATTTTTTGATATGGTAGGCGACCTTGATAATAGAAAATCAACAGCTGGATATCTGCTTACTTTTTTAGAGGGAATTATATCATGGTAGTCAAAGTTGCAGAAGTGTGTCGCACTATCTACAACTGAAGCTGAGTATATTGCGGCTACAGAAGCTGGCAAGGAGATGATATGACTCGAGGAATTCCTTCAAGAACTTGAATTGCAACAGATTGAGTATGTTGTCTATTGTGACAGTCAGAGTGCAACTGATCTGAGCAAGAACTTCATGTACCATGCGAAAAGAAAACACATCGACGTCAGATATCACTGAATTCGTGAGCAAGTGAAGAACGAATCATTCCAGGTCAAGAAGATTCACACAAGTGAAAACCCTGCAGATGTGTTGACCAATGTAGTATCAATAGACAAGTTTGAATTGTACAAAGAATTTGTTGGCGCACTCAAACTAGAAGCCTAGTGTTGCCTCCTTTAATTGAATGAGTCTGGAGTGGGCGATTTGTAGGGTCCAGCCCCTTATCCCATGATTCAAGAGATATGTTTCCTTTCTTTTGACAAAGTGTGTGAAGGTGATCTGCAACAACTTCTTTAGCAGACACAATTTGTGAAATTGACACCGACCAATCAATGCTAAGAAGAAAATTGTGCACTCTTCATCCCTATAAATAGGGAGCCCTCAATCGGTTGTAAAGCACACCAACAAAGAGAAGAAAACATAGAATGTAATGAGGTGTTCCATAGACTGTGTAAGAAAATAGTCTATGAAGAAAAAATAGAGTGTGAGCGATATTGTAGTAAGGTGGAAAAATCAAAAGAGGGTCATTTCTTTTGAGTGTGTAGTGGTCTTTGGAGTATTTATGCTTGTGACTACACAATGTAAAATTCCTTGCTATAGTGATATCAGTTGCTCCTCTTGGCCCGTGATTTTTCCCTTATTCAGAAGGGTTTCCACGTAAAAAATTTCGTTGTCATTATTGCTCTTTATTCTCGCTAATTAATCATAACTTAGCGTTCCGCGTTTATCACTAATACCGTGAATATTATTTTGTGGGTCTATTTTATTCCCAACAAAATGTTGTTGCAAAAACTTTATTTAATAATATGAAGATTTGAGTAGTTTAGTTCAAAGTTCTAAATTATTTCTCTTACAAGGTAGATATTTTTCTTTTATTTCTTTAATTATATAAATTTTGTACTTTTTACAATCTTCAATATTATCTAAGAGAATAAATTCATAAAATTCATCCTTGATAATTTTTGGGACTTCAAAAGTTTGGTACCTAAAGCAAAGACTTTACTAATCTCATCCTTCAGTCACCCCTGTGCGTGAGAGTAATACTTAATGAAAAATGAGGTAATGCCATAACATGTAAAATACACTAAAATTTCTATTACAATATCTCATGCATATACATAAGCTAAATCCATATTCATATAATAGACAGCCTAAGCAATTCTTTGCCATACCCTCTGCAGCTCTTAATACATATATCAATACAAACATGATACACATAATAATCACTTTTCTCATTGTTACACTCGTTTTCAAAAATACAAGCTTTAACACACCCTTTTTCCTCTTCAATGTCATTATTCGTCACTAATTCTTCATGATGATTATTTGTCAAAGAATAAGAAGAAGAAAAAGAAGAATTTAAAAGCATGAAAATGAACATAAAGGAGAACAAAACAGTGAGATTCTGCCTTTCATTCATCATTTTGCTAATGTAGTATATATGGATCATAATAAGTGTCTTTGATTGTGTATTTATACTTGCAAATTTGACATAGCTAGATCAAATTGAATCTAGGATAATAGCATACTGAATAATCAAGCAAATGATTTATCAAAGATTTTGTGTGCTAAAAGATTTTAAAAAAACAATTTGCTAGATCTCAAATCCCAAGACTAAACAGTTTACACGTTACAGAGATTAGCAGATTGGATCATGCTTCTTCAAAGATGTAGCCATTAAATGTTGCTGACACTTAATTCATGTGGCCACTAATTGTAAGGAGTAAAAAGATAATTGAAACAAGAAAAGACAAAAAAAATTGTCTCGGGACTTTTATTCAAATGGCAAAGGTAGCGACTTAAAAATTGAAATTAGCATTGTACAAATCTAGTAGCTAAACAGCAAAAGCCGTCGCTAATCTTATTTAGCGTAGACTAGCGAGGAATTATAAAAAAAAATATTAGCTACAAGAAATTTAGCGATGAATTAGTGATGAAACTCATAGCTAATTTTATTTTGTTATTGTATATATAATGCGATGTGTAGTAGGCATATGTCCCTACTTCGAATACTGACTATTACACCACATCTAGTACTTGAGAGGAGAATGAGAGGGAGGACTTTAGTGGTGAGCGTACTTCACGGGTTCGAAACTTGACCATAGAGGTGCGGGTTCATTTATCTATTAAGAGGGCATTCGGACATAAAAATGTGAAATTTGATTAAAAAAAAAGTAGTATTTGGAAAAAAAGTTGAAAATGATATTTAAAAATTGGAGTTGTGTTTGGACATGATATAACTTGAAAAAATGTTGAATTTTTGTGAGTGATTTGGAGTAAAAATTGTGGAAATAAATATTTGGAGTTTTTCGAATTCAAATTAAATTTCAAAAAATTATAACAATTTTATGTCCAAACATGATTCCGGAATAAAATTTCCGAAAAAGGAAAATTATCCATGGTCAACAAGCCCTAAGTTTTTAATAGGGCTTTGAATATGAGCGAACGAAAGGATGCCTCATTTTCATTGGTAAGTTTAGCCACATTTTGCTTCTTTTTTTCTCCATTGGTTCCTAGACATCAAATTTTGCAATTAGGCCTACACTTGAGTATAGAGGGGCGGGTTCATTATTTTATGAGTTTTGAAATTGAAACAATAAAAATTTCGGTCAAAGTTGTATATATACAGATGATACATTAATTTTCTTAAACCATCGGTGTAATTCGATCTGATATAGCATGTTAATTACTTACCATTTATGTTAGGTTATTAATCGATGTAAATATAATGACCAACAATTACTAATTTTATCAACTTCTTAAGCTAATAACATGTTAATTACATTGAATATTAGTATAAATTTATCACAAGTTGCCTTGACAGTCAAGTTGATCTTCTCAAATTAATAAAATGTGGATTGGATTTCTATTGATCAGCTTGAAAAGAGATCGATTGTATGATATTGACAGCTCATAAATTAAATAACCTTCATTAAAGACTCTGTAAACTACAAATATTATAAATTTATAATTGTAAATCTTCTATATACATGTTCGAATCTATTTATATAATAAAACTAAACATATACAAGGTGATGTGTCAACTCTGACCTAGAATACTATTTATTTTTTTATCCTTTTTTTGAATTTTCTTTCATTTTAATATCAATATGTTATCTATTAAACTCTAAATAAAAAAAGTCTGAATATTAATTTCCCAGGAATTTTAAGTTACAAATCCTTCATTATAAGCTTTAAAAACACTAAATTCTATACACAATGACTTGAGTCTCTTGAGTTCCCCTATCTTTTTTATAATTTTTAAAGTCCAATAAAACTCTCATGAGTAATGCTATTTATTCATTCCAAAAACTCATTTGGAATCATGTACATATTACATTTTGTTTGGCATTTTTGTGGGTGTTGCACATTTTATTTTGCCTTTTCGTGTGTACATGCCAAGCAGATCGCACCTGTTTGGCATTCTCGTGAGTCTATACAATTAGTTTGCAAAGTAAATCTACTTTTTATCTTGAATTTTTTTTGTTAAAATCAATTTGATAGATTAAATTTTATTTGGAATATTGTTGTACAAATCATGTAGTTTGTTTGGAATTTCAATGTATTTATACAATTAGTTTTCAAGTAAAAATCGTCTTTCTTATCATTGTCGATTGCAAGCTTTAGTCATTGTTTTTATATATAAATCGAATCTTTTTTATAAAGATTACAACAATAAGTTGTCAATTTCTTGATCTTGAATTGAAACTCCAAATCTGGATCTTGTATTCAGAAATACAAGAACACGAACTGCTACACTTGTGGCTTGTAGAATCGCTGAGAATCCGAACGGTTAGAGTCATTTGAGAATCAAGTTCACACCTGAAACACTTAGCAACCAATTAGATAATCACAACACCACCGACTGAGTCGAGAGATGACTCTCCGTCTTTAAGACAAGATTGCCCCCGTATATAGGCTTTACGGAAGTGTGGACAATAGTCTCCCAAGATGAAACAACAAACTATCAAATGTGCAAAGCCTACACAAATGATCCCAGCGAAGAACACGAATAATGAAGATTGCTAAGAGACGGATTGTTTATCAGAAAACTGATCTCTTTGTGGTGTTGTTAACTTGTAAGTATGTTTTCTTCTTCATCTATAGAATTGAGCCAAAGGCCTCAATTTATAGGTGTGCAAGATGACCTTTCAAATGCCCCATAATGACATTTAATTGCCATGTAATGGATGACATTTAACCCCCAAGTAATGCAACAACATAATGGTCCAAGTAATGACTATTATTGGGTGGATTCAATGCCATTGAAACAACCTCAACAACCAAATCTTTGGGATTCCGTCGAGCAAACACTGCCTGGGAAGCGCCGCGGCGCTGCAACATTAGCGCCGCGACTCCAGAATGCCAAACAAGCAATTAGCGCGGCGGCCCAGTCTGGGAGGTGCCGCAGCCCTTCTCGGCTCCGCGACTCTTTTCGATCTGTACCATCTTACACTTTGTACAATCATTCCTTCGTTTACCAACGTGGAATACTTGTTATTTGGCCAATGTCGTCCATCATTCTATGTCTCAAACATTTCACTTACGTACCAATATCTCTTTCATTAATGAAATTTACGATACTTGGCACTAAGATTGCACGTGTGTGGAAATGACATTTCCGACATGCAATTGTTCGAGTCATAAATAATGGGATAAACTTAATTCTACATTAGTAAATTTCCAACAATAATTATGTATATCTTGTATATAGTAGGTGTATATTTAGTCATTATTTACCGTAATTGTAGCTTAGAATTTAGTCATTACTTATTGTAATTATAGCCTAGGATTATGCTTGTATTATAGTATATTTACTACCACTTTGGAATGAAATAATTAAGGAATAATATTTCTTACATGGTATCAGATTTTAGGGAAAGTTCCTGAAACCTCGAAATTATCTTTTCATCCAGCCCTCACAGTTTCAAACAGTAAATTCCATGTTTCCATCACTATTGACATAGAAAACGTCCATTATGAAACGTGGGCAGAGCTCTTCAAGATTCACTGCCGATCGCACTGGGTTATCCATCACATAATTCCGCCGGAAAAATACAAGGAGAAGGTGCCAAAATTCGACGCCGAAAGCAACAACCGCCAACCAAGTAGCAGCCGAGGGCACAGTGGGGCAGTGGGCCAACACAGTGGGCTTGGCAGTGGCCTTGGGCCGTGCCTCCCTGCCCCTATCCAACAAGAAACTGGGTCAGGCCCAATTCTCGGCCAGCGGCCCCGCAGCAACCAGCCCAACAACCAGGAATTCTTGGGTCACTGCCGAACCAGTAGCAGCAGGCCCACTCGCCTTGAGTGGAATAATTTGAGCAATAATCGTGGTATAATTGCCGGAAATGGTCATTCAATTCCAATTCATGGTTATGGTATTACAAACCTGTCTCCCCCGAACCCATCATTAACTTTAAAAATGTCCTTCACGCTCCTCAATTAATTAAAAACTTAATTTCAGTTAGAAAATGTACTACTGACAATTGAGTTTCTGTTGAATTTGATCATTTTGGGTTTTCCGTGAAGGATTTTCAGACGGGGATGCGTCTAATGAGATGTGATAGTCGGGTCGAGCTTTATCCAATCACCACAACCACACATCAAGCCACACCATCCACTTTTGCTGCTTTAGCTCTGTCTTTAAGGCATGAACGTTTGAGTCATTCGGGATCATATGTTTTTGCCTCTCTTAAACAAAATAAATTTATTCCATTTACTAGACATCATAATTCTCATGTTTTTCATTCATGTCCGCTTAGGAAACATGTTAAATTGCCTTTTGTTGCTTCTAAATCTTGCACTGTTATGCCTTTTGATATTATCCATAGTGATATTTTGACATCTCTCGTTTTGAGCTCTTCGAGCCATCGATATTATCTTCTTTTGTTGGATGACTACTCTAATTTTTTGTGGACATTTTCTTTATCTAAAAAGTCACAAGTATTTTTCACATTTCTCTCCTTTAGAGCGTTCATCCGAAATCAATTTGAATGGGACCTTAAAAATATTCAATGTGATATGGAAGAGAATTTGATAATGGGCCATTTTGGATTTTTTGCAAAACTAATGATTTATCTTTTCGTCTCTCTTGTCCACATACTTCATCTCAAAATGGAAAAGCAGAGAGAAAAATCTGAACCATTAATAACATTGTTAGAACCTTACTTGCTCATGTCTTTCTACCACCATCATTTTGGCATCATGCATTATAAATGACAACCTATCTCCTTAACATACTTTCGAGCAAACACTTGTCCTATAAATCCCCTCTCAAAATTTTATACCTAAGGGACCTATCCTACTCTCATCTACGGGTGTTCAGGTGCTTATATTATCCTCTTTTTCCTTCCACTACAATCAATAAACTTCAACCCCGGTCTACTCCGTGTATTTTTTTGGGAAATACGTCAAATCATCGTGGTTACAAATGTTACGACTTATCCTCTAAGAAAATCATCGTGAGTCGTCACATAGTTTTTTATGAAACAAATTATCCCTTTGCCAAAATGTATTGTTCCGTGCCTCCTATCTATGGATTTCTTGACGATAGTATACCCTCGTATTTGGTCCACCAGTTATTTTCCAAATCTGGCCCAACTATTTCGGCCAGCCCAGTTAATTCGGGCGAACTGGGCCCAGTTTCCTCAGCCCAATAATTATTTTCTCCAACCCAGCAAATTGGGCCTGCCTGCCTGAGTCTAGTGGCTGCCGGCTTAGTTGGGCCTTTTGCTGGTAGCCCACTACCTGGAAGTCCCCTGGGTAACGGACCAGCCTCAGGCAGTGGCGGCCCAGCAAGCCCAAGCCACTTCCCAATGTCGGGCAGTCCCATCTCATTTACCGGCCCACCTCCAATTCCGGCCCAACAACCAGTCACTCATAGTAAATACAGGATTTTCAAGCCAAACAAAAATACGGTCTTCACGCCCATATAATCAAATCACCATTGCTCCGTAACCCAGTGTCTTCCCTTAATGACCTGAATTGGAAAATAGCTATGGATGATGAATATAATGCTCTTATTAATAATAGGACGTAGAATTTGGTGCCACGTCCTCCTGATGTTAATGCGATTTGGTATATGTGGATTTTTAGTCATAAAGAAAAATCTGATGGTACATTTGAGAGGCATAAAATCTGTCTTGTAGGTGATGGAAAGAATCAACATGTTGGTGTGGACTGCGGTCTGACCTTCAGTATAGTGGTCAAATCAGCAACTATTTGCACGATACTAAGTCTGACTCTTTCGAAGGTATTGCAGCTTCATCATATTGATGTAAGAATGCTTTCCTTCATGGAGAACTCAATGAAACATTGTACATATATCAACCCATGGGATACAGAGACCCCACTTATCTTAATTATGTGTGTCTGCTGAAAAAATCATTGTATGGGCTCAAACAAACTTCTCGGGCCTGGTACAAGCGATTTGCAGATTATGTTTCTCAAATTGGGTTTTATAACAGCAGGTCTGGTCATTATCTATTCATATACCATCAGGGTAATGATATAGCTTACATTCTTCTATATGTGGATGATATTATATTAACTTTCTCATATGATGCTTTGCGCAAGTCTATCATGTCAGTTCTTGGCTCTGAGTTTGCGATGAAAGATCTAGGGCCACTAAGTTACTTCTTGGAGATAGTTGTGACACGTCATGCAAGTGGTTTATTTTTATCCCATAAGAAGTATGTCGAAGAGATCGTTGAACGAGCTAGCATGTCATCGTGTAGGCCGTCCTCCACTCCAGTTGATACTAAACCGAAGTTGAGTGCCTCTTCCCGCAAGCAATTTGCCGATCCATCACATTACCGCAGCCTTGCAGGGGCTCTGCAGTATCTCACTTTTACGAGGCCCGACATATCTTATGTTGTGCAACATGTTTGTCTATTCATGCATAACCCGATGAAGGATCTCATGAATGCGCTCAAACGTATTGTGCGCTATATTCAGGGCATTCTTGATCATGGCTTGCATCTATATCCATCTTCAACATTCACTCTCATTTCTTACATAGATGCAGATTGGGGTGGATGTCCGAATACCAGATGCTACACGTCTGGTTATTGTGTATTTCTTGGTGACAATTTGGTATCTTGGTCCTCCAAACGGCAAGCTACCCTGTCCAGGTCCAGTGCCGAAGCAGAATACCGAAGAGTTGTCAATGTAGTGTCTGAATCTTGTTGGCTAAGGAACCTTCTTTTGGAGCTCCAATGTCCGGTTCCGAAGGCGACATTGGTTTATTAAGATAATATTAGTGCGATTTATGTTGCAGGGAATCCGGTTCAACATCAACGCACTAAGCATATTGAGCTGGATATTCACTTTGTTTGCGAAAAGGTAGCTCGTGGACAAGTCCGTGTCTTACATGCCCCGTCACGCTATCTGATTGCCGATAGTTTTTACCAAAGGTCTTCGGCTTATTCTATTTGAAGATTTTAGGGACAGTCTCAGCATACGCCGACCTCCCGCTTCGACTACGGGGGTGTGATAGAATAGGAAAATATATTCGGTCATAATTATGTATATCTTGTATATGATAGGTGTATATTTAGTCATTACTTACCGTAATTGTAGCCTACGATTTAGTCATTACTTATCGTAATTATAGTCTAGGATTATGCTTGTATTATAGTATATTTACTAGCACTTTGGAATGAAATAATCAAGAAAAAATACCAAGATATATTTTAGAGAACCAAATGAAAGAGGTAAGCAGGAAGAAACTCGTAATATTGCTCATGTTCTGCCTCATCATAATGATATTACTATGGCTAATAAAGTCATCAAGTTCAGTAAGATTTTTGTAATTTTTGACGTATAATTATAATTTTTAACTCCACTTTGAAAAAAGGAGATAAAATTTACAATCTGAAAATACTAACTTTAAAATTAATTCAAATACTTCACCTAAACATTTCACCTTCTTGATTCTATTTAGAAGTTGAAGAATTCTATGACAAGTATTCTTAGATGATAAAGGCGATGATATGTCTTTGCATGATAGACCTTGAGATTTTTGTATAATATAAGGTTGTTTTGTTAAGTTGATAGATTTAAAATTTTATGTATAAGGTTTCAAATTTGACTTTTTGAATTTAATTATTAATATTCTACAAAAAAACTATGAAAGGTTTTGATAATTGAAATACTTCATCTTCTTAAATGTTTTTTTTTTTGCGTTTTCAATTGTGCAAGTATATAGATTCTTGTTTATTAATAATGTCCTTAATTTATTAGTAGATATTGATAGAAATTGTAACAACAAATTCTAGTGTAGTTAGGTTTCTTACCTTATTTTGTAAATTCTTGTACAAGTGTAATTATGATATTAGTATTATTGTAGAAATAAGATTTTCCATATTTAGATATTGTATATTGTATATATTGACCTCTTCACTAATTAAAATAATCAAGAGATTATTTCTTTCATGGTATCAGAAGTTTAGGGAAAAATTCCTTCTCCCAACTACACTTCCGCCGCCTAGCACCCTCGGAATCTACGATTCCGATTTTTCTTCTAAATTTTTTCCTATCTTCCCAAATTCTCTTCCTAATCCCTAATTCTCCTTTTGTTCTTTCATTATGTCTACCTCAAAGAACACGTTTCATCCTGCCCTTACCGTCTTCAACATCAAGAACCACATCCCTATCGTTCTTGAGATGAAAAACGTCCAATACGCAACGTGGGCAAAATTATTTAAAGTTCACGCACGCTCGCATCAGTCCTTCACCACATCATCCCCGCGGATACATGCAAGGAGAAGGTGCCTACCGCCAATGATGACCCTGTGTTATGGATGATTTTTTATGCTACCGTACTCTAGTGGATATATTCCACTATCTCTACGGACCTTTTGCAGATGATTATTGAACCCGACGCCACAACGATGGATACTTGGAATAGGGTGTGTGATATATTCCAAGATAACAAACATTTTCATGCCGCCACTCTTGAGCAGGAATTCTCCCATGTCACTATGGAGGATTTTCCAAATGTCTCGTCTTATTGTAAAAGGCTGAAGGAATTGGTGGATCAACTCAAGAATGTCAGTGCGCCCGTCACGAATGATCATCTTGTTCTTCAGATGGTTGTCGGCCTATCCGAGGCCTATAATGGTGTTGAGACTCTTCTTCGTCAAAACAACCCTATTCCTCCGTTTTATCAAGCCCGGTCTATGCTTTTCCTTGAAGAGGCAGGGTTGGATAAAAAGGCCGCAACTGGAGCAACTTCCGCCATGATGGCGGTCTCTCCACAGAATTCCTAATCTCCATCATCTTCGGCTAATTCCACTCCAAATTGGAACAACGGGGGTTGAAAATGGGGTCAAAATTGAAAGTCCAGCGAAAAAAGCGGCGACCACGGCAAAGGCAGCAGTCGCGGAGGCGGCAGTGTTCAGGGTTGCAGACGGCAGAGGCAATCACAGCTTGGGTCAGGCGAGGCCAACAGCTCACGCGATGGGCCTAAAGTGGCCCGATTCTTTACAGCAGTCTACCCAGTGAATTGGGCCAACCAATCAGAGGCCCAATTCACGTGCGCCCAAATAGTTACCCAAAGAATTGGGTCACCAAACAGAGGCCCAATTCGCAGCAATTTGATCCTAGTCACTACTGTTGGGCCTTATCAAGAGCCTTCAAGGTCGCAGCCCAAGAAGAACTGACACCGACGGATATCGAGGCCACGATGCATACACTTAGATTAAATTCTCCGGACACAAATTGGTACATGGACATCGAAGCCACTTCTCATATGACGTCCGTGCAAGGTAATCTCTCGTCTTATTTCAATTTGAGCAAAAATTGTGGCATAATTGTTGGTAATGGCAATTCAATTCAAATTCGTGGTTATGATCACACAAATTTATCCCCCCACATCCACCTCTCATCCTCAAAAATGTCCTTCATTCCCCTCACTTAATTAAAAATTTGGTGTCTGTCCGAAAATTCACAACTGATAATTGGGTTTCAGTTAACTTTGACCCTTTTAGATTTTTTGTAACGGATTTCAAGACAGGAATACCTCTAATGAGGTATAATAGTCGGGAAGAGCTTTATCCAATCACCACCACCACCATTTCCCCGAGTCAAGCCACACCTTTCACATTTGCCGCTCTTGCTCCTTCCTTGTGGCATGCCCGTTTGGGTCATCTGGGGTCGTTTATTATTTCATCTCTTAAAAATAATAATTCCATTGATTGTAAGAGTACCCGTAGTACTCATATTTGTCCTTCTTGTCTCTAGGGAAACATGATAGATTACCCTTTGTTGCCTCTACTTCTAATACGCCGATGCCCTTTGACATTATTCATAGTGATTTATGGACATCTCACGTTTTGAGTTCTTTGGGCCATCGTTATTATATTTTATTTTTGGATGATTATTCTATTTTTTGTGGACCTTTCCTTTGTCTAAAAAATCTCAAGTTTTTTTCACATTCTTAAAATTTAGAGCTTTCATCCGTACCCAATTTGAAAAGGAAATTAAAAACATTCAATGTGATAATGGTTGAAAATATGATAATGGGTCGTTTCAGAAATTTTGATAAGTTTGAATTATTATATAAAGAATCTCCATATAATTAGCAACAACAAAAAAAGACAGTAACCATTTATTCTGAAAACCGTTAAAGAATGGAGTAGAATTGCAATTGATTGAATATACTTACATGACCTTTTCAATTTCTTTAGAAAATTCAGTCATTTAGTTTAATGCATTTATCATGCCAACTATCTAATTCTCCTATTCGAGTTTCTAAAACCTTTCATATACAATACCTTTTCAAGAAACCGAAGAAATAGGTATGACAGTAACGTCTTTAATATCTTATATTCTCAATTTCTCACTTTTTCATCTTTTATTGCTATGGCTAATTTGTGATAAGTTTATTTGTTTTTTTTTTATATAGATTTGGTCAAGGTTACATGAAATTTTTTATTTCATCCTCTCTTAAAAAAATATAAAAATCATTTATTTATAAAATATTCTATACCGGTGCGAAGCGCAAACAATTTCACTAGTCAAATAAAATAAACACAATAAATGAAATTATATATATGGTTGACTGAAAAAATAACTATTTTTAGTTGAGATTTTACATCTTCATAGATAACTATCAAACTAAATCTAGATCCATTATCCACGCCATATATGTAGAGTCCACTTCTAATTCTTTAGGCTTGTTCTAAATATTTTCCTCCATTTATGTAAGAACTTGTTTTTTATGGATGTACTTTTGCTTTCAATTGGGCACATTGTATTAGTTGTTCGTCCTTTTTTTTTTTTTTTTTTTAATATGAGTTTAACTTCTATGGATAGTAATTGTTGCTACTAGTGATGTACGTGTGGTTTTTCTTAGGTAAGATGTGTCTTTCTATTGTCACAATTCAATTTTTACACAGTTGAGTGCAAATAAAGTCAGCCATGCATTGATCATTGAAAAGACAAAGGCTACATATAAGATGTTTTAATAGTGTTAGACCTTTAATTTTGGGGAAATCCGTGGAGGTTTTTGTCCCAAAATGAATAATATCACATGTTAAGAGTATTTTGGGTTGATTTAACCAAACAACGGGTATCAAAACCATGATTTAGGGAAAAGTGTATAGAATTGGCGGAGTGATGGCATGAGACCTTGTTTGGCCGGAATAAAAATAGAGCGGACATATATAAGGTTTAGGAATGTTTTTAACAACGAGAGGTCTTTTGTAAAAAAGTGTGTCATCTTGGCTCAAAATGAACAATATTACATCATATTAAGAGCACATTTGAACTGGTTTAACTCAACAAGTCTAAAACTGTAGAGGTTCGAAGATTGTACTTCTTGTTTTAAATTTATGTTAATTTTGCGCTATTTTCAAGCGATTGTCTGCGTGTAATATATATATATATATATATATATATAGAGAGAGAGAGAGAGAGAGAGAGAGAGAGAGAGAGAGAGATAGATAGATAGATAGATAGATAGATAGATAGATAGATAGATAGATAGATAGATAGATAGATAGATAGATAGATAGATAGATAGATAGATAGATAGATAGAGAGGGGGGGGGGTATATAACACACATATAATCGCTTGAAAATAGCGCAAAATTAACATAAATTTTAGGAATGTTTTTAACTAGAGGTTTTAGGGTTTAGGATTTTTAATAAAGTGGAATATGTTATTCATAGTGAAATATATTTTCGACAAAAGGGTATCAGACAATATATATAATTCTTGTACAAAGATGTTTCTACCACTAGCTAGGAGGCACACAATAGAATCCAAACTCGTGAAAATCATGTATTCGTATTGAGTTATTCCTCTTGGACTGCTTTATTTTTAAGTTAAAGCATACAATTTTTGTCCTAATGTTTTAGTTCATTGACAGCTTCGAATATACATGAAATAAGAACAATTGCACGATTTCCCCTTCACATGTATTGGTTTTTAATTTTTACCCCTCAAAAGGCTTGGTCTTTAATATTTGTCCTTCAAAATCAAACTTATGCCTATCAGGGACATAAGTTCTTTAAGGCGCGAAATATAACTTGTGAAATATTATAATTTAAAAATATAAACTTAAGCCCGCGAAAAAGTTATTTGTCTTGAAGGACAATAATTAAAGGCCAAACCCATCGACAATCCTTTTGGTCGTCAGGATTTTTCACTTAGACATCTCAACTAATTAAACCATGTTCCATTTGGATACCTGAGGTAGAGCCTGACTGTGCCATTCATATATTTTTCGCTGACTTGGCAAGTTGCGTGATTTTGACACAAACAAGAAGTGTGGGAAGGCTAAAAAACATTTTTTTTATTTTTTAAATTCATTTTATTTCCTCCTCCTTCATCTTTTTCATATTTATTCTTTTTCTCGTTCTTATCCACTCAATACTCTACCATTAACAACCCTTCCATCATTGCTATCTTGCTCCACCGAAAGAATGAAGACCGCCATCATTCTCTGAGAACATTGTATAAAATCAAAATCAAAAAAGAATTTAGGTTTAAAAAAAATCAGCCAGAAAAGAAAAACAAATCACCCACCCAATTCGTCTTCTTCTCTGGCGACTCCCCCCCCCCCCTCACCTCATATTCTTCTCCACCGATCCCTCCCTTTTTTGAAATTTTCAGCCTAGCCTAAAAAAGAAAAATAAATCTAAAAATTTTAGCATAAAAAAGAAAACATATATGAAAATTTTAAAAAAAGTTCACCGATTTTTTTTTCCGGAAGAGCTATTCATTTTCCGGAAAAAAGAGTGTGAAGTTTGTTTAGAAAATATTTTTTTTATTTTTGCTGAAAAATAGGTTTTCTTTTCTTTTTCTCATAATTTATTTTTAACTATTATTTCGGACTCAAATGCCACATGTAATCAGTTAATTGGCTACTTTGTCACGTTATCAATGAGCGTGTTACACACTCTTTACATAATTGACTAAGTCAGAGAAAAATGTCTAAATGCCACAGTCGAGCCCTACCTCAGGTGTCTAAATGAAACAAGGTTTAGTTAAGATGTTCAAGTAAAAAATCTCGACGACCGCAAGGGATTGTCGATGGGTTTGGACATAATTAAAGGCCAGAAAATCATAGGGGAAAGATCACACATGCCCATTGGAGGTAAATTATTTACCCGCCCCTGTCCCATTACTTACGTACCCCCAGAAATATCAAAATTATTTACCCAAAATTCCCTTAAAACTATAAAACCAACATGATATATGAATATACTGAGATTGTATCATAGATGATCATGTTCATTTATTAAAAAAAACACTTTTCTCAAAAATAACTCTATGATATCATCATCTTATATACATATATTGTGATGGTATTATGGATGATTGCTTCAGTCCTTCAATGAGACACTCCCTAGTCCACTATGATATCATCATGGTATATAAACATACTAAGATGGTATTATGGAGGGATATTTCAGTCCTTCTCTTAGTCTTTCGTGATATCATCACAATATATAAATATACTGTGATTATATCACGGAGGAAGAGTTTTGGGCAAAAGGGTACTCGGATAAATATTTTTGATTGATTGAGCAAAAAGTGAAATTAATTTAGAAGGAGGCATGGACGGATAAATATTACATTTTAGGAATATTTTGTGTTGTTTTCCCGACAAAATAAGGTCAAAATTGCAAATGACCCAAGGAAGGTTGACCAAATGAGAGATATTTGCGGGCCCATATTACTCTGAAGGCCATTCCACGGTGTTGGGCCTTTAAAAGAAGAACAAACTAGCAGTCTCGAAACGTAAAAAATTGATTTTTAAGTTATAGCATCATTTTAAAAAGAAATATTTAACAAATAGTCAATGTTGACACACTTCAGATATTTAGGCCTCTATTTTGAAACTAATGTGGATTACCTTGCTTGCCTTGGAATAACCAAACATAGGATCCTAGTCCAATTTCTTTTTCCTGAATAAATAGGATGATTTACAATTTAAAGGTTAAACCTATTAAAATAAAATTTTGAATCTGCATATATTAGAAGAACTACGTATATATTGATGTAGCGGCCTGGCATAGTGATGGCGGACTCACATGCTCAAAGCAATAAATTAATCAAATGCATCAAGTCGTGAATATATCATAAAAAAGTAGACCCTCATGTATAAATCATTAAAAAGTGGACTTCATGCATATATCCATAAAAAAAGTAGACTATCAAGTTGGGTGGTCCCTAATTAAGATATTTATGAGCTCGTTAAAAGAAAATTAATGGGATTATATTGGGTTAAGAATTATTAAAATTTTGATGTAATTGCTTGTTTTGGCACCGCCATTTAATTTGTATCCACCTTCTTAATACTTTTGCACATATACCAACTTCAGGCATCATTTCTACCTGAAGTTCAGATAAAAGGAGATAAAATTTTGTTAGGACTAACTTCAGACGTTATATGTGTGAAAATATCTAAAATGATGTCTGAAATTGCCTAAAATGAATATACATGCAAACAATTATTAAAAAGCCAACATAAATTAAATGGGAGTATCAAAATCGGATATCCATGCACTCCCCCCTAAGAATTTGTATCAAAACCACTTGGTAGATTTATTAGGAAATGGCACCGTATGTCATATCTGAAGTTGTCAAAAAATGATTGCGAGTGCACAAAAAAAGTGGACATAAATTAAATAGCGGCATCAAAATCATTCGTCCATTTGTAACAACTTGGTAGTTTAATGGCACCGTATGTCCCTTTTTAAGCCACATTTACTATTATGTTCCTACTTCTAAAAACTATACAGATATAGATCGAACGACAAAAAATACTTTCATTTAATAAGATAGGTAAAATAAAAATCGTGATATCAAATTTTGGTCATTAGGAAAAATTTGTGACCAATTGAATAATACATGCAAGATTTGCCTATCCGACAAAACTTGCGAACAATTTAATAAAATAATAAATAGAATGATCAAGTTTTGTCTGACAGACAAAACTTGTGACTAGTTGAATAACACAGACAAGATTTGCCTATTCCGAAAAAAATTAAGAACAATTTAACAAAATAATTAAAATGCAGATCGTATTAAGTTGTCTGTTCGAAAAAATTATAAACAGTTAAGAACAAAAAAATGCGGATATGGTCGAATGGTAAAATTTCTCTTTGCCAAGGAGAAGATGCGGGTTCGATT